>CP139501.1:65813926-66058904 GCA_021014915.2 Artemisia tridentata subsp. tridentata | reverse complement strand
CATTTTTTTAAATAATATATATATATATATATATATATAATATCCGTACACTACGTAAAAAGATTTTTTTTTTTTTTTTTTTTTTTTTTTAAATCGTGAAAAAATCCAAAAAAATTTCACAAGATCGGGTATGTTGGTGCATAAAACTTTTGTGAAATAAGTTTTTCTAATTTTGAGTTTTTATACGTTTTTTTTAATGCACAAAAAACAAATTTTGATGCGCAAAAAAATTTTGATGCACAAAATTTTTAACTTGTTTTAGTTAGATACGCAATGTTATTTTGATGAAAAAAGTCAAAAGAAGTTGGGTGCAAAAACGAATTTTTGATGCACAAAAAAACGATTTAATGCACAAACGTATTCTTTCATATTTTTTTTTTCGGAAAAAATATTCACTTTTAGAAAAACTTCATTCACAACTTTTTCATGCACCAACATACCCGATCTTGTGGAATTTTTGGAGAAAATTTTTGAAAAAAAAAATCTTTTTACGTAGTGTACGGATATTTGTCTTTTTATTTGATCTTTATCCTATATATATATATATATATATATATATTTGATGGCAGACGACTTGGTTCTTATTCTCTATAGCATGTCCACAGTTCTCTTATTTGAAGTTTTGATTTCATGCATTATTGAAGAAAGTTGTTTATTCTTCAAATCAGTAAAGTGGCTTGAGATTACAAAAGGTGAGGGGAAGCATGTAGAGTTGATTGTTGATTTGGAACAGGCGGTTCCAACGCGCACACAAGGGGAAGACACATACGGATGAATTTTGGATTTGATTTTCGTATCGGTTCTTAAAGATTTTAAAGACTCGTTCTTATTTATTCTTATTGGCGAAGACGATTATTTGTTATTTATTTGAAGATGAAGTGGAATTTTTCGGGTTTGTGTTCTTATTATATCTACGAATTGACAATCACTTGAAAGAGTTATGTTATTGTGCTCAGTGATTATTGTCAAGAGATTGCGATCTCCCTATACGTTCGAAGTCAGTTTTAGTACAAGACATAAGACACAAGGTTGGTTTATTCTACTTCAGCATCGAATAGGTAATGGTTAGTTTTCTTCAACATTACATAAAGCTTACAGGATTAAAGATTCAACAAATGGTTAAAATATGGGTTTCAGGGGAAGCATACGTGTTCAAATGTTTAACCATTTATATGCTACATCGAGGTGAAGGTTCTTATGATTGCTCATTGGTATTTTTACTGAAGATTTGGGATTTTTCTGTCTTAGGTTCATTTATAAAAGAAAGCGTTTTGGTGTTCATTCATGGAGGGTAATTCAAGACATTAGAAGACTAGATTGGATGTATGGTGCTGATTCGTGATTATGAAAATCAAGGTTGCATACTTTTGTCCCCTAATTGATGATGACAAAAAGGGGAAGAATATTTAGAAGATTGCAACTTGTAGAGCCTTGGTGATATAGCATGGATGAAGATTGATGACATCTTTCATGTATATAGTTAGTTTTGTCATTATCAACTAGGGGAAGATTGTTGGGAATTATATTTTGAGTTGATATTGACAAAACATGAAAGATGAAGGATTATTATGAAAACAAAGATGAAGGACCTAATATGTATTATTTAAAGTCTTTGTAACCCTAATCCTCTATTATATAAAGAGGATAGGGGCGTTCATTATTATGTACAGGAGTCAAGATGTAACTCCATTAAAGGGGTGTGTGTGTAAACCTAGGCGTAGGTCTTGTGTTAGACGCCTAGGGTTAGTGTTTGGTATAAGCCTCAAGGATCTTTGATCCCTGTTAGAGTGTAACCGTGCTACACTTGATCACGTAGCATTGGGGTTGTTTGTGTTTGTAGTAGTTGTTAGAGAAGATGACGAAGAAACCTTGTACTCAATAATAATGATATGTTTTGTTATTCCGCTGCGCATCGTGTTCATTCATTATTATTGTAATCCCACTTGCTCTAAACGATTCACGAAGTTGTTTAATTATAACTTCACAACTAGTTATCTTACTTTGATTTCGTTCCAAACAAATTGCAAACCCTTGTGGGATTGTTGTTCGATCGAATGGACAAAATAGGAGAAAGAGGAGAAAAGAAAACTAGCTATGGAGACCCAAGATTAACAAACAATGAATACAAAGCTTTTTATTTATAGTGTGTAAACTTGGTGTCCAAGTTAGCAAGGGATTCCCTAATGGGAACCCTTGACTGATCGGTCATAGCAACCCAAGAGGGGTTCTAGATCCTTCTTGGCTTATTTTCTCTTTAGTCCTTGTCTTTGACATTTAACGACCGTTAGACCAAACACCGTTAAGTCCTAACGACCGTTAGATATTATTGTGAAATAATAATTAAATCATAACATTTATATATTAATTATTATACATTGAATCTCACACGCAATGCGTGCAATCCCATAGTCTCGAGTTCGAATCCGGACATACGTTTATTAAATATCGTCCATAAAACTTACAAATAAAACCCTAAAATACAGCCTAAAGCAATCTCAGACATCAAAACCACAACCCTAAGCATCTTAATCTTAGCCTAAAGCAACCTGAGATCACCCTCTAACAACCGACACAATCAGTCCAAGAACACTGAGTCCAAGACATACCCAAACAACATCCTTACAAAACAACCCATCAACAAAACATACAAAGACAAAACCAATCCTGGGAACCTGATCCCAGGATACAACCATAAAAATCAACAAGGCGTGGCGAACCAGCCCTCACAAAACGAAACAAAAACCAGGCAAAACATTCAGTGTCGCAAAGAGACGTCATTACGACACGGAACAGGCAAAGGCTAAAGCTCACTTCTTCACAAACAAACAAACAAACAACCAATCATTCCCCTAAGAAAACCCCCTATAACGACACTGAAATAAAATAAAATTGTGCGTCTCAAAAGATGGAAATGGCTCAAGCCATGAAGTAGGGTATTTTGATGCATGAGTGTTAGAAGTGATATGCTAAAGTGGCGTAAAATGATACTAAAAATGAAAATGGGTCAAGCCACGATACCGACTACCGTGTGCATAAAAAAGATATGTCGTTATAAATCTCGTCGCAACGGGGCAACGCATACTCGTTAATGAACAAAAAGAAGGGTTTTTAAATAGATAGGTTACCAAACTTTTCAACTTTATTCGTCTAAGTTACAAAACTTTGTTTTTGTGCAAACAAGGTATTCGACTATCGTTACCGGACAAATTAGGGACCGACCTATTTTTAACTTTTGATACCCGGTTGCCTGACACGTTGCAGCTGACCCCCTTTTATTTTTATTAATTTAAAAATAATATTTTTATAAAGGTTTATTATACAAATAAGTTACTGAACTTTGCGAATTTGTTCACCTAAGTTACTAGAGTTTTTCTTGTTCAACTAGGTTACTAAACTACGCAACTTTGTTAATTTAGGCTACCTTATCAGTCACCTGAAAACACCCTCACTCACCAGACACCTCAACACCACATCATAAATTAAAAATGTTACGTAGATAATTAAAAACGTAAACGTACGAAATTAAAACCTAAACATTCATAAACTATAAACCGTATTCATTCATTTAAATAAAAAATATGAATTCAGCACTAAAACCCTGAATCTTGTATCTTTTTTTCATAATTTCTCATGAGATCTTGTGATGTTATGAGTTCCTTTTTCTTTCTTAAGCATGAAGAACTAATCAAAATCACAAACCCCTTTAAATCTTGAATAATCATATTCTTGTATTTGGGGGTTTGAGTTTTTTTAAAGATTTGTGATGGAAATTCTAAGTCTTGTTAACACAACCCTTGTTGATTTTTTTTGTAAATAAATATATATTAGTAACCCAATTGAACAAAAAATAAAATAAATAAATAAATAAATAAAAAATAAAAACTTCAGTAACTTAGACGAACAAAATCACAAAATTGAGTAACATATCTGTCTAATAATGGTAAGTTGATATCTTAGTTGGACAATGGGGCCCACAAAAAGCCGAGGTGGAGAAGGTAAAAACTCAATCTTCCGATTACCAGTTTTTGGGGTAACCTGAATGAACACGGTTTTAGTGTTCAGTAACCTGAATGTCGAACTCGTATACTCCAATACCCCGTTTGCACAGTAAAAAAGTTTGGTAAATTAGGCATGGAAATGTAGGTAACCTATCTAGAGATGCAAACACAAACCGGTTTTTTTTTAACCGGCTCAAAAAACCGTAAATGGTTTTTAAAAAAACTGGTTTTTTTTAACCGGACCGGTTTTTTTAACCGAACCGGTTAGACCGGTTTTCGATTTTATAAGTGGACCGGTTTTTTTACTGGTTTTATATCCGGTTTTAACCCTTTTTTTCAAATAACCGGTTTTAACCCGTTTTTTTTTTTTTGCATTTTTTTTTTTTTTTTAACCCGTTTTTTTTTTTTTTGCAAGAGAGGCCCAACCTTTTCAACATTGATATCACATTCACATGTTTCCATTGATGGTTTTGCAGCTTTAGACAATGACTTTTCCTTGTCAGTGCTTCGCATTACGTAAGTTATCAATTAAATGTGGTGATATAGTACTTTTCCTTGTCTTTTCTAATGGTTTTGCAGCTTTAGACAATGACTTTTCCATTGATGGATTTCCATGATGGGATATCAGGCACGCTTCTGACTTACAAGTACTATATCCCATGGCACGTTTAATTTATCATACATACGGCATACCTACGAGTCGTACTACAGGAATTAAATTTAATTGTGAGCACAAACAGGACTAAATTTAATTGTGAGTTTGGAATTAAATCCCATGACCACGACCTACCACAGGAATTAAATTTCTAGCCGTTTTTTTTTTTAACTATCCTTGTAAAATTAAATTTCTCTAATAAAACGGTAATATAAACATTTCTAGCCTTTTTTTTTCTTTTTTTTTTTTTTTTTTTTTTTTTTGATGATTTTAAGCCATGGATTGGTAGTATAAATACATGTAATGAGTTGTGGTTGAAAACACATAAAAAACACTCTCATATCTCTCTTTAATCTCTCTAATCTTTATATATCTCTCTAATCCCTCTATAATGGAAAACTCACAATCACAACAAGCTTCCACTACTCCCTCCGTTTCTACTAGCAATGCACGAAAAGTTTACACAAATGAAGATGTTGTGAAAATTAAACCAACTAACCGAAAAGGTGATGTTTGGTCTAATTACGATTTGTGTATTATGATTGATAATTTGGAAAGGGCGCGTTGCAAGAAATGTGGGAAATTTTATAACCCCACGTCTAACACTACACTTAGGACTCATATGAACGGTTGTAATGCGGTCCAAAATGATACGTCACAAGGTACTATTGGTGCGGATGGTCAAGTTTTTATATATCAACAAGCGCTTCCATTCAACCACTTCGACAACGTCAAGCTTACGGAGATCATCAAAAGGAGGCTACAACCGCGGTATCAACATGTAAGTCGTACTACTCTTAGAAGTGATGCTTTTAAATTATGGGAAACGGCTAAAAAAGATATTATTGATGGTTTTCGTGAATATAAATATGGTGTTTCTATAACTACGGATACTTGGACCGCACCACATGGTACGGCAAATTCTTATCTCGCCGTTACGGCTCATTGGTTTAATCCCGAATCTTGGTTATTAATGAAACGGACAATTGCTTTTAAACTATTTGGTTATCCTCATACGGGATCTAATTTAAGAAAAATTTTACATGACACTTTAATTGAATATAATTTAGATGATAAAGTTTTTACGATTTCACTAGATAATGCATCCAATAATACTAGAGCTATGGAATTGTTAAAATTACGTATAAAACCCGTTTTAGATGGTGCTTTTTTTCATTCTCGTTGTGTTGCTCATGTTATAAATTTATCCGTGCAAGCGGCATTAAAAATATGTGATAGTTTAAAGATGAAATTTAGGGGTTTATTAACAACTATATATAGTGCGAGTAACGAACGACAAATGAACTATCACCGTTTTCGTAGACAATGTGGTGAAATACCCCTAGGACCTTGCTTTGATAATAATACTAGGTGGAATTCTACTTGCATGATGTTTGAAAATATATTACAACAACGTGAGACTTTAAACGCTTTTAATGATATACTTGTTAGTAGAAATAAGTCCGTTTCGATAGACAACCAAGATTGGGATCGACTAAATGATTTAACTATTTTTTTACAAGTTTTTAAAGAGGCAACAACTATATTATCGAGTGTTTATTGCCCAACTAGCTCATTAGTTTTAAAGCAAATTTATGCTATGACGGAAAAATTAGACGAATTAAAAAACTCACCTAGTCAAATGTTTAGAAGAATGGTTAAAGTTATAAAAAAGAAATTTGTAAAATATTTTGGTAGTTTACCTTAGATTTTTACTTGTTCCGCCGCACTTAATCCATGTTTAAATGTTGGAGGCGTAGAACTTTTAATAACAAGAATAATGGAAAATTTAGACTTAACCTTTGGATTAAACGAAGACGACCCCGACTATATAAGAACCCAAATTTTGAAATTTAACGATAATTTTAAAAAATTATTTGGAATTTATGCAACAAAATATGGTCAACAACAAAACCCAATTGTTGACCAAATGCGGGCCGGATCGTCTCGAATGGCAAGAGACATTAATATAAACCTTTATAATAGTTTATGTGAAGACGCTACAAAGCGTCAACGAACATCGGCCCCAACAAGCGAATTGGGACAATATATGGCTACAAACTTTTTAATAACTTTAAGTCCCGAAGAGTTTGCAAACTTTGACATTTTGGCTTGGTGGAAAGAAAGGGAAATCCAATTTTCAATTTTATCCGCTATGGCTCGTGACTTATTAGCGGTCCAAGCTTCGTCGGTAGCTTCCGAATCGGCCTTTTCTACTAGCGGTCGAATTATATCGGAAAGAAGGTCAAGACTAACCCCGAATCCATGGAAGTATGTGTATGTTTGAAAGATTATTTGGACGGAGTAGATAGGATACAACATGAATCATCGTTGGAAGGTCCGATATTACAAGACGTTGAAGAAACTATAGAAAGAGAAGAAGTTGAATTAGGGATATCACCTCCGACTACCGAATTAGATGAAGGTGAGTTTGAAGATTTTGATGTTGAAGACGTAGATGTAGAATATTTTTTGGATAATTTAATGACTTGAGTATAACGGGTGATGGCAATGCCGAAGCTCGATATACTTGAGTACACTAATATGTTTTCTGGTGATGGTCATGCCGAAGCTCGAAATGTATTAGTATTTATATATTTTTAGTTGTATAATTGTATTGTTTAAATAAAAGTTATGATTGTATTTTTTTAGTTGTATAATTGTATTGTTTAAATAAAAGTTATGATTGTATTTTTAGTTGTATAATTGTATTGTTTAAAACCCAAAATTTAAAATCATGCAAAATTACCAAAATACCCTTGAACTTAAAATTTCATTTAATAATTATATAAACACCAACTAAATCCCAAACTCTTGGAATTTAGCAACATATGAAGTAAAATAAATTGTACATGCACATTTTAATGTTTTACATGTTATAAAAATAATTGTCACAATTTATAAAAGTTATATGGGCCGAAATATATAAAATATACATATAATGTATTTACTAGTTAATTAATTAAAATCAAATAAATGAGATAAACACTACATAAAATAGAGGATCTTTTATTTTCAGTAAATTGATATCATCCTTATCACCTTGGGCCGAAAAATCATCCCCCTCCTCATCCATATATACGTTTTCCCTTTTATTTCCTTTTTATATATTCCTAAAAACCCTAAAATAAACCGTATAACCACAAAAACTCTCCCTATCACATACGAAATTATGGAGGGTGGTGTTTATTTTTCCTGGGTTCTATCAAGTCTAAGGAAGGTGGGAAAATAGTCTTAAGGTCATGGGATTGCTAGTGTTCGCGTAGGAGTTTTCTTGGTGTCATATTTTTCTAGCCGAAAGGTATAAATACTCTGCACTTCATCCGATCATTCTGAACACCATCTGGTATTTTTTTGACCTCCTTTACATCACATAGGATCTATATAAAATGGTACATTCGATCCATGCATGCTTTACAGATCGTTTGGAATTTAACGAATTAATAAACCCTAAAAACGTAAATAAACCCTAAATCGTTCATGCAAATTTTCTGAGCTTCGTACATATTTTATTTGGATTCTATACATGTCATAGGGTACTGGAAAAATGTTCTTGAATTTATAGAAGCCTAGATCACGCTTGGTTAGTTTTTGTTCAAATCGAGTTTTAAAAGAAAAAGGGTTTTTAAATAATATATGAATCGTACATTTAGGGTTAGGGTTTTGGTAAATGAATCTGATTAATTAATGTATTTTTAAGGTTGAATTAATGATTGATAATGATGGGAAAAATTTAGGGTTAGGGTTTATAAATGTTTTGTTTTTGCCGATTGAAAATTAAAAATAAAAGGGTGCGTTTTGTAATTATTCAAACATGGGGGTTATTTTTGTAAGGTATTCTAGGACCAGGGGCAATTCGTAAAAAAAAATATAACATGGGGGTCCTATGTGTAAATTTTGTAATTAAAGGGTTATATGGTAAATTATTTAATTAAGTGATTCGAATTGTAAATTTAATTAAATGAGGGACTTGTTTTGTAAATTATGAAAAATTAAGGGTAATTCGTATAAATATTTATGTAAGGGGTATAATGTGTAATTTTTGATAATTGAGGGCTTAATGTGTAAATATGAATATTGTAAGGATTAAATTGTAATTTATTTAATTATAAGGTTTGATTTGTAATTTAATTTATTTAAAGGGGTTTAACTTGAAAATGGTTAAAATTAAAGGATTAGAATGGTAATTTTGGGAAACTTATGGATTAAAATGAATAACTTGTAATATTGCACTTTAAACCCTTATCTTTGACATATTTACATTTAAAACCCTAAAATATGAAAAGTTGTCATAATTAACCCTAAACTATTATAACTTGTTAAAATGAACCCTATTTCCATAATAATACTTATTTTATAACTTAACTTAAATTAAAATATTTAAATCTTTCTAATTATGGAAACCTGTTAATTATGGAAACTTACTAAATAAGGAAACTTACTTAAAATGGAAAGATAACTAAAATTAGTAAATAAGAACCAATTGTAATTTTGTCTTCTACTCCTTTAGGTGTGAAGAAGGAGTGACTTGATTCTTGTCAGTTTTGCTATCCTTGTGTTTTGCTTGCTAATAAGGTACAGCTATTCTACCCTTTCTCAGTAAGGGTGTCCTCCTCATGACTTTTGATCTTGATTCACTATAGGATTCCCTAAGCCATTGCTATGTTCCCTTATACTTTGATTCGTTCTTCATGTTTCTCTTACATCTTTCTACATTGGTTTGATTATGATCTGAGCCTTCTTATTGAGGCTTTCTTATTTAATCTATGCCTTTGCTATGCTCCCATTGATTTTTGAACCTTGACTTGTGAACCTTGCTATGCTTCCCTTGTTAAATTGAACCTTGCTATGTTTCCTTGATACTTGATATAATTCGTTCATCACCCTGTGACATGAATATTTAAATCCTTGGATACCTTGAAGATTTATTTGATATTATAACTGGATGCGAAAACCTTCTTCTTAAATATATATGAAAATGTTTTGAGAAAAGCTATTTTAAAACGATGTTTTTGAACACGATACGATATTATTTTTAAATGGAATTTTACTAACTTGTATGAAAACTACTTTTAAGACTATCTTAATGAAAAACCGTTTTGAAAGACCATTTTTATGAAAACTGTTTTGAAAGACCATTTTATGAAAACCATTATTAAAAGATTGCTTTAAATGAACTTTTGATAGAAACCTTTTAAATGAACTTTTGCTATGAAACTTTAATTATAAACCTTGGATACGATCCACTTGATTTGAACCTTTGCTATAAACCTTCGCTATGATCTCTTGTCTTGAACCTTGACTTGAACCTTGATATACTTGAAATGGAAACTTGATTTGAGCTTTGATATAAACCTTGATATGATATACTTGAATTGGAAACTTGACTTGAACCACTTGATATGAAACTTGAACTTGGACACTTGATACTTGATACTTGACCTTGACCCACAGTTTGAGACTACGAGCCACCCACTAGGCATGAGGGTTTCATGTCCCTGTCATTGATGCACCGATGGCTTGACTCTAGGGCAGGAGAGTGATGACCTGTCCCGTCCCTGACTTGATTTGACTTGTTACGTAGAGGAAGACCCTGTGGCCTACTGGGGCGTATGGATGCATCCTAGACTTGACTTGACTTGTTTATATTACTTGTTATACTTGGTGACTGATGGTGTGTGCGATACACGTCTTTCACATCCTGGGAGCCCGCGACTCCACCCCTTGGAGGTATCCCCTCACCCTGTACTTGGTACCGAGGACTCCCCTCCGTACACCTTGATTACTTGATTTGATATTTGATTCTGTTCTGGGCTCGTAGTGGATTACTGTTTACTTTACCTTATAACCTTGTACCTAGTATTCCGAGGTCACCCCTCCGGATACATACTTGACTTGATACATGACTTGACTTGATATGACTTGGGCTCGGTTGGGATTACTATTCCCTTTACTCTTATCTATTGTAACTGTTTCTTAATTCCTGATATATCTGCATAACCTTTTATATTTTCTTTCCTAACTCTTGTTACACCTTGCATCGTTTCACTTACTTCACTATCCCATTACTACTGCTTTGTTATCGTTATATCTGTTCACTGAGCTTTCGTAGCTCAGCCGCATTTCTTTTCCTGCGGCAGGTTTAGTTTGGAAGCTGGGTATGAGTGGAGAGTATCTTGGACTTAGAAGACCTTACTAGCTATTGAAGATGACTAGAAGAATTTATAATTAGACTTAGAAATTATTGTATTATAACCTTGTAGTTTCAGATTTTCCATTGTAACCATTGAAATTCAATTGTATTATTTATGTCATATGCTTGTGTTTGTTCTGATATGAAACCATTATTGTGACATCTCTACCCTTGTCGGGTTGGGGTGTTACAATTTATGGTATCAGAGAGACAGGCTGCGACTCGTAATACATTTACCCTTGGCCTGTGTAAGTTTGGACCACTAAGTTTCCCCTGTAGGCGCTCATAAGACAACCTTTGGAAATTTGCTTTAGGATTTCCCTATAGGAACTTTAAGTTTTGACCAGTGAGGAATGGGTAGACTATAAGGCATTTGTTTAAGTATCATTGCTTCCGCATCACTCTGATTCGTGCCTTGTTAAAGCCTGTTGAGATCACTTTTGGAGATTGAAAGCTTATGCTTTGCACCACCTAAGATTTGAAACCTAAATATATCTTGAAGGCATTAAAAATTGCATAGTAATTGCCTGACACTATTTGATCCTTATCTTCAGATTCCGACTCTGACCTCTGATCCTTTTGTTAATCATTTCGATGCCTCTTGGGCATTTTGAGAATCTCCATGGCGAATAGTTTGGTTTTCCCTCTTGATTATGACATTTGATTTTGTTGACCTCCGAGACTATAGAAGTACTAGGTGGATTAAGATAGGTTGTTTTGCTTACGACTCGAGATAAAGTATGATCATCATGAAGGCATATTTATGTGGTGCTAGTATTATGACGTCTGGCCAACGTGATAATACTTACACCATATAACGTGCCCTCATTGTGGCCATAAGATGTCTTGGGGAGTACCTAAGAAGTTAGAATTTGATCTCCGTTGGTTTATCCGTGATTAGTGAGACTTTATGTAGCACCCTAGGCAAATCCCACATCGGCTATGGCCTGGAGAGATGCTGGGTTCATAAGATAACATTCGCCTTACAATGACACAACGCGTTTTGTGGTCTACTGCGTGTGGAGTTCTTAGGAACTGGCAGTTAAGCGTGCTTATGAGAGAGTAGTACTGGCTTGGGTGACCTGCCGGGAAGTCTTCAAATGAGGCCACAAAAACAAAACCGTGAGCCTGCGGGCAAAGCGGACAATATTGTGGTCTGAGTAGGCGGGATGTTACAAGTGGTATCAGAGCCACTCCAGAGCCGTTCAGGATGGTGGGGCAAACCTCATCGAGGACGATGAGTCCCTAAGGGGGGGTGATTGTAGCACCCTAGGCAAATCCCACATCGGCTATGGCCTGGAGAGATGCTGGGTTCATAAGATAACATTCGCCTTACAATGACACAACGCGTTTTGTGGTCTACTGCGTGTGGAGTTCTTAGGAACTGGCAGTTAAGCGTGCTTATGAGAGAGTAGTACTGGCTTGGGTGACCTGCCGGGAAGTCTTCAAATGAGGCCACAAAAACAAAACCGTGAGCCTGCGGGCAAAGCGGACAATATTGTGGTCTGAGTAGGCGGGATGTTACACTTTAGGTTCATTCTACCTATGCGTATACCCTGCCTTTGTTCATTAGATATCTGGATGAGTTCGGATTCTCGTTTTGCATTCTGTTAACCTCAGTTATAAATCTTGAACTCTTGTAGAGCTCTCTACTGTTGATACAGTTAATTTGATCTGAAATCTTGTTCGTATTTCCATATGAGCTTTCCTCTTTGGAAGAACCTCCCCGGGCGTGAGAATGTTTGTGACGATCTTTTGCGATTTGCTACGACTTCGTCTAACCCTGCGACTTCAAATTTCGAGGACGAAAATTTTCTTTTAGAGGGGAAGAAGTTGTAAAACCCAAAATTTAAAATCATGCAAAATTACCAAAATACCCTTGAACTTAAAATTTCATTTAATAATTATATAAACACCAAATAAATCCCAAACTCTTGGAATTTAGCAACATGTGAAGTAAAATAAATTGTACATGCACATTTTAATGTTTTACATGTTATAAAAATAATTGTCACAATTTATAAAAGTTATATGGGCTGAAATATATAAAATATACATATAATGTATTTACTTGTTAATTAATTAAAATCAAATAAATGAGATAAACACTACATAAAATAGAGGATATTTTATTTTCAGTAAATTGATATCATCCTTATCACCTTGGGCTGAAAAATCATCCCCCTCCTCATCCATATACACGTTTTCCCTTTTATTTCCTTTTTATATATTCCTAAAAACCCTAAAATAAATCGTATAACCACAAAAACTCTCCCTATCACATACGAAATTCTGGAGGCTGGTGTTTATTTTTCCTGGGTTCTATCAAGTCTAAGGAAGGTGGGAAAAATAGTCTTAAGGTCGTGGGATTGCTAGTGTTCGCGTAGGAGTTTTCTTGGTGTCGTATTTTTCTAGCCGAAAGGTATAAATACTCTGCACTTCATCCGATCATTCTGAACACCATCTGGTATTTTTCTGACCTCCTTTACATCACATAGGATCTATATAAAATGGTACATTCGATCCATGCATGCTTTACAGATCATTTGGAATTTAACGAATTAATAAACCCTAAAAACGTAAATAAACCCTAAATCGTTCATGCGAATTTTCTGAGCTTCGTACATATTTTATTTGGATTCTATACATGTCATAGGGTACTGGAAAAATGGTTCTTGAATTTATAGAAGCCTAGATCACACTTGGTTAGTGTTTGTTCAAATCGAGTTTTAAAAGAAAAAGGGTTTTTAAATAATATATGAATCGTACATTTAGGGTTAGGGTTTTGGTAAATGAATCTGATTAATTAATGTGTTTTTAAGGTTGAAGTAATGATTTATAATGATGGGAAAAATTTAGGGTTAGGGTTTATAAATGTTTTGTTTTTGCCGACTGAAAATTAAAACTAAAAGGGTGCGTTTTGTAATTATTCAAACATGGGGGTTATTTTTTAAGGTATTCTGGACCAGGGGCAATTCGTAAAAAAAAATATATAACATGGGGGTCTTATGTGTAAATTTTGTAATTAAAGGGTTATATGGTAAATTATTTAATTAAGTGATTCGAATTGTAAATTTAATTAAATGAGGGACTTGTTTTGTAAATTATGAAAAATTAAGGGTAATTCGTATAAATATTTATGTAAGGGGTATAATGTGTAATTTTTGATAATTGAGGGCTTAATGTGTAAATATGAATATTGTAAGGATTTAATTGTAATTTATTTAATTATAAGGTTTGATTTGTAATTTAATTTATTTAAAGGGGTTTAACTTGTAAATGGTTAAAATTAAAGGATTAGAATGGTAATTTTGGGGAAACTTATGGATTAAAATGAATAACTTGTAATATTGCACTTTAAACCCTTATCTTTGACATATTTACATTTAAAACCCTAAAATATGGAAAGTTGTCATAATTAACCCTAAACTATTATAACTTGTTAAAATGAACCCTATTTCCATAATAATACTTATTTTATAACTTAACTTAAATTAAAATATTTAAATCTTTCTAATTATGGAAACCTGTTAATTATGGAAACTTACTAAATAAGGAAACTTACTTAAAATGGAAAGATAACTAAAATTAGTAAATAAGAACCAATTGTAATTCTGTCTTCTACTCCTTTAGGTGTGAAGAAGGAGTGACTTGATTCTTGTCAGTTTTGCTATCCTTGTGTTTTGCTTGCTAATAAGGTACAAATATTCTACCCTTTCTCAGTAAGGGTGTCCTCCTCATGACTTTTGATCTTGATTCACTATAGGATTCCCTAAGCCATTGCTATGTTCCCTTATACTTTGATTCTTTCTTCATGTTTCTCTTACATCTTTCTACATTGGTTTGATTATGATCTGAGCCTTCTTATTAAGGCTTTCTTATTTAATCTATGCCTTTGCTATGCTCCTATTGATTTGTGAACCTTGACTTGTGAACCTTGCTATGCTTCCCTTGTTAAATTGAACCTTGCTATGTTTCCTTGATACTTGATATAATTCGTTCATCACCCTGTGACATGAATATTTAAATCCTTGGATACCTTGAAGATTTATTTGATATTATAACTGGATGCGAAAACCTTCTTCTTAAATATATATGAAAATGTTTTGAGAAAAGCTATTTTAAAACGATGTTTTTGAACACGATACGATATTATTTTTAAATGGAATTTTACTAACTTGTATGAAAACTACTTTTAAGACTATCTTAATGAAAAACCGTTTTGAAAGACCATTTTTATGAAAACTGTTTTGAAAGACCATTTTATGAAAACCATTATTAAAAGATTGCTTTAAATGAACTTTTGATAGAAACCTTTTAAATGAACTTTTGCTATGAAACTTTAATTATAAACCTTGGATACGATCCACTTGATTTGAACCTTTGCTATAAACCTTCGCTATGATCTCTTGTCTTGAACCTTGACTTGAACCTTGATATACTTGAAATGGAAACTTGATTTGAGCTTTGATATAAACCTTGATATGATATACTTGAATTGGAAACTTGACTTGAACCACTTGATATGAAACTTGAACTTGGACACTTGATACTTGATACTTGACCTTGACCCACAGTTTGAGACTACGAGCCACCCACTAGGCATGAGGGTTTCATGTCCCTGTCATTGATGCACCGATGGCTTGACTCTAGGGCAGGAGAGTGATGACCTGTCCCGTCCCTGACTTGATTTGACTTGTTACGTAGAGGAAGACCCTGTGGCCTACTGGGGCGTATGGATGCATCCTAGACTTGACTTGACTTGTTTATATTACTTGTTATACTTGGTGACTGATGGTGTGTGCGATACACGTCTTTCACATCCTGGGAGCCCGCGACTCCACCCCTTGGAGGTATCCCCTCACCCTGTACTTGGTACCGAGGACTCCCCTCCGTACACCTTGATTACTTGATTTGATATTTGATTCTGTTATGGGCTCGTAGTGGATTACTGTTTACTTTACCTTATAACCTTGTACCTAGTATTCCGAGGTCACCCCTCCGGATACATACTTGACTTGATACTTGACTTGATACATGACTTGACTTGATATGACTTGGGCTCGGTTGGGATTACTATTCCCTTTACTCTTATCTATTGTAACTGTTTCTTAATTCCTAATATATCTGCATAACCTTTTATATTTTCTTTCCTAACTCTTGTTACATCTTGCATCGTTTCACTTACTTCACTATCCCATTACTACTGCTTTGTTATCGTTATATCTGTTCACTGAGCTTTCGTAGCTCAGCCGCATTTCTTTTCCTGCGGCAGGTTTAGTTTGGAAGCTGGGTATGAGTGGAGAGTATCTTGGACTTAGAAGACCTTACTAGCTATTGAAGATGACTAGAAGAATTTATAATTAGACTTAGAAATTATTGTATTATAACCTTGTAGTTTCAGATTTTCTATTGTAACCATTGAAATTCAATTGTATTATTTATGTCATATGCTTGTGTTTGTTCTGATATGAAACCAATATTGTGACATCTCTACCCTTGTCGGGTTGGGGTGTTACAATTTAATGACTTGAGTATAACGGGTGATGGCAATGCCGAAGCTCGATATACTTGAGTACACTAATATGTTTTCGGGTGATGGCCATGCCGAAGCTCGAAATGTATTAGTATTTATATATTTTTAGTTGTATAATTGTATTGTTTAAATAAAAGTTATGATTGTATTTTTTTAGTTGTATAATTGTATTGTTTAAATAAAAGTTATGATTGTATTTTTAGTTGTATAATTGTATTGTTTAATTAAATGTTTGATAATTAACAAGTTTATTAAATAAATGTTCGAACATGTATGTAAAATTCCGAAAAATAAACGAACCGGTAAATAATCGATAAAAAAACCGAGTCCGAACATTTATAACTGAAAAAAACCGAACCGGTAAAAAACCGATTCCGAAAATTTATAACCGAAAAAACCAATTCCGAACATTTATAACCGAAAAAAAACCGATTTCGAAAACACCAAAACCGGTTTTTAAAAAAACCGATTATTTATAACCGGTTTTTCCAAAACCGAAAACCGGTTTTAACCTATTTATTTGCACCTATACCTATCTATCTAAAAACACCTGAACGAACAAAGGTTGTTTCAATATTCGCCCATTCGGGCAGCCTAGGCCAGTAGGCCGTCCATAAAGTTGAAAAAGCCCATTAGAATCTTACTCGTCATATATAAAAAAAGAGAAAAGGAAAAACACCCCATCTCATCTCCCCCAAACACATCAAACAAAACCCTAACCCTAACCATGGAACCACACCGATCCAGCCGGAAACACAAAGATTCCGACCGCGACCACCACCACCACCACCGTCGCCGTTCCGAAGAGCGAGAATGCTCACACGAACGAGAAGGAAGCCAAGACAGAGAAAAATCCCTAGAAAACAGACGTCATCATCACAATAAACGAAAAGAACGAGGAGTTGATAGTGAGGAAGAAGAAGAAGACAAGTATTACGAAGCTCGAGAGAAGCGTATTCGGGTTTCGGATAGTCGAAAAGAGCGAAGAAGGTTTGAGGATAAAGTTGCTGCTGCTGAAGATGAGAGAGATAGGCATGAGAGGAGAGAGAAGAGGAAATTTGATGATAGAGTTAACAAACAAGACATGGATGTGGGCGATACGGTGAACGGGGCCGGTTCCGATGCTAATGTAAGTGTTTCGCTTCGTTTGTGATTTTTCGTTTTGGCCTAGATTATAATATACTAGGATGTTGATTATTTGGGCAATAATTTAGGTGCTTTTAGGTTAGCGAGGCTGTTTCCTTATAGGTGTTGAATAGGATAGACTATTTTGATATTGTGCGTTTACAAAAAAAACTATGGGTCTTAGGGGTATGATTCTCGCTCAGACGGGATTGGGTATTGTTTTTGTTGTTGATTATCAAAACACAATGAAGGAGATAGTGTTAGGATTAGCTTATGTGGTATTGGAATATAGTAATGGTAGAATGATTAAAACTAATAGTGAAGGAGAAATAATGAAATTAAATGTACTAATGTTAGTTGGTGATGGTGATAAGATGAATGGTATTTTCAATGCTAATGTAAGTTTCTTACGATCTGTTGTATGGATTAATGCATTTGGTTTATATTTTATGCAGATGGGGATATTAGATTATATGATATTTAGGATGTTGATTCTATTTGTCTAATAATTAGGGTGTTTGGATTAGTTTAAACTTTTGTACAAATTAGTTTATAATTTAAGATTATTGGGATGGTTTAGATTAATGTGTTTTGGATGATATTTTATGGTTATGTACAGTATCATATTAGGATGTTGATTATTAGCAGTTTAGTCAATGAATTGGTTGGAGCTAGGGGTGTACACAAAAACATCCAAATTGGCCAAGCTGAAACAAGTTGGAGGGGTTTTGTGACTTTGAGTTGTTAAATAGCTGATTTATAGGATGTCTGAATTGGCTTATTTTACAGGCACCGGTTAAACGAGTAGCTGATGTTTAGATGATTAGGCTGTTGATTATTTGTGTAATAATAGTTGCCTTAGGATAAGATTATCTACGAAATAGTAAGCTTACTCATTATTAAAAAACAATGAGTGAGATGGTGTGTGAGGAAGTTTAAGTGGTATTGAAGTGTGGTAATGGTTGAATGAATGAGATGGTGTATGGATGAGTGTATGTGGTAACACATTATCAAGAGACAATGAATGAGATGGTGCGTGGATAACTATATGTGGTATCGAAGTGTGGTAATGGTCGAATGACTGAAAAAGAATAGCGAAGGAGAATAGAAAAGAGGAAAGATTGGGGCAAGCACTTGCAAAATAAGCTAAATAGCTAGTGAGAAGGAGCTTATAGAAAACAACTTAAATAAGTTTATAAGCTTAAGCTGTTTGGCTCCATTCAAATATCAAAACAGCTTATTGCATTTTGGAAATACAATAGCTGATAAGTTGCTTAAATACTAACATAGTCTAATAGGTGATTCAGATGACTGGTTGGAGCATCCATGCGTTTAGAATTGGTTTTTATTGTAGCGTACATGTATTTTATTGCTCTTTTCCTACAAACTTTCTTTGCTTTTCTAGCATAGCTAGACATTAGTTTCTATATGTGAAAACCAGCACTAGTTAAAAGAATAATTGAGGGTAGATGGTTTTTTTAGGTTTAGTAGTGAGATAAATCTATGTCTAGTATTTGCTATATGGTTTGTATCATTTACACTTTTCTTGAAATTGTTTTAATATGTTTGATGTGCAAATTGAAAGTGTAGTCTTACCTGTCGAGCAAATATTTCATATAAGTAATACTTCCAGGAATGGCTGTTGTAATATGATTGTCAAAATCTTGTATGTTTTGAAGTAAATGAACACGGTAAGTCTGTTTTGAAATATATGAACACAGTAAGGCCTAAGAATTCATCTGATTGTGGTATATGGTTTTGGTTGTTGTGATGTCAATTGAAGTCTCATGTTATATGATTTGTACCTATAACGTGATTCAAGGGAATCAAGGTAGCTGGCATGAAGTCTTATAACATGGTATAAGCTTTGATCTTTGACATGAGCTCTGTTGTATCATATAGGAGGCCTTGATGGTTAGTGCATTATGACATCTGCCGTGCTTGTGTTAGCGTTTGGTATAGACCTCCTGTATTGGACATACCTGAAGATTCTATTCCAGGGTTATATTTTATTTGTGTAATATGTATTGGCAAGTTGTCAATCTGTAAGAGTTTCTTTGATGATTTAGTTTGTCTTTACATGATTGTTGATGTGTGGTGTCATGTACATTTAACGTTATTTTATTCGTGTATGTTAACTTGTTTGATATTTATTGGCTGCAGGGTGGCACATCAGGACCACACAGTAAGGCATTTGGAACCCCACTCGAGACCCCTTTGGCATCCAGCCACCATCCTTCTAAGGTATCTTTGATTTCTACCAAACATGAAAATGAAGGAGTTAATAGTAACAGATCTCATGAGGTTCCTGGGAAATCCAGTACAGATAGGAGTTCTGCAGATGCTGGCAAGAGTGGAAGTATCTCTCTCGATGCCTTATCAAAGGTAAAAGCAAACCTACTAAGGCAAAAGGAGCTTGCGGAGAGGATGAAGAAGATCCCTTTGGTAAGCTGTGAATCTATATATTAACCAATTGTGCTGTATGCTTTGGTTTTAAACTGCTGTGCTTTTTTCATATGCAGTTTTTGCTCATCTGCTTTGGTCAATGCTAGATATTTTAGTCTGTCTTGACAAATTACATTCTTTTATCGTGTGCTTGTTATGATACAGTTAAACAAAGGTGTTGACTCAAGCACAGAAAGGAGTGGCCAGATGTCTGCAAAAGAGAGCCATAAAGCTTCATACAGTTCAGGAATACCTCCTCCACCTTCCCAAGCTGCGAGTAATAGCTCTACACAGCAACTTGGTGGGGCCATGCCTCAGCTCACTGGACTTACTGCGCAAAAGTTTGAAGCTGTAAAACGTGCACAAGAGCTTGCAACCAAGTTGGGTTTTAGACAGGACCCAGAGTTTGCTCCCCTTATAAACATGTTCCCTGGACAGATGCCAACAGAGGTTATTATACAACCCAAGCCTGCCAAAGCCCCTGTTCTTCGTTTGGATGCATTGGGAAGAGAAGTAGATGAACATGGGAATGTTGTGAATATACCGAAGTTAAACAACCTTAGCACCCTTAAGGTCTGTTCTATTGTGCTTGCATTGGTTCTTGTCAATATCCAAAATTATGTTCTAACCCTATATTTTTTTGCATTATCCTTTCATATAGGTTAACATTAACAAGCAGAAAAAAGATGCATTCCAGATTCTGAAACCTGAATTAGAAGTGGACCCAGATAAAAATCCTCACTTTGATCCGCGAATGGGAATTGATAAAGTTAAGCTTTTAAGGCCTAAAAAGATGACTTTTCAGTTTGTAGAGGAAGGCAAATGGTCCAAGGAAGCAGAGATTGTCAAGTTAAAGGTATGTAATATTTTATTGTTCCCCTTCTGGTTTAGTAAAGTTCCTTTCTAATTTGCTGATTGCCAGGCACTTTTTTTTTGTAGAGTCAATTTGGAGAAGCACAAGCAAGAGAGTTCAAAGCAAAGCAAGCTCAGCTTGCTAAGGCAAAGGCTGAACCTGATATTAATCCAAATCTCATAGAGGTAGCAGAGAGAATTATCACTAAAGAAAAGCCAAAGGACCCTATTCCCGATGTCGAGTGGTGGTAAGCTGTTGCAACTTTCACTAGTGTTGCATTACATATTTTGAAATGTTTTAACAAGTCAAATGGGTAAAATAAAAAATGCTTTAAAGGAAACAGGTCATATGGGTCGGAAGCTGCCCAAAGTGAATTGTTTTATTAGACCCTATTAGTAAAAAGTTAGATTCTTATTGTGATGAAATTATTTTTTGCAATCATGTTTAACACACACATGTTATTAAAATTTGGATAAGTGTTCTTTGGCAGCCTAATCAGAACCTTTCTGACACGACAAAATTGATAATGGAGCAGATACGAGTTCACAAAGTGTATGCCACTTTATAAGTCACTAGAAAAGAATCTTTACGCTTTCACTTTTTTTTACTGCCATGTTTGTTTTTTTATGACTAGGGTGCTTTCTTTATCAATTGTAAGTTAAATGACAGAGTTGTTTTGAAAAAGATCTTTAGAAGTATATTGTCCTAATCACAATTGTCAGAATATAATTTAAAGTTTTCTATTTTGACTTTCCAGGGATGTGCCTCTTCTTGATTCTGGTACTTACGGAAACATCACTGAAGGTGGGTTAGCAGAAGAGATACTTAAGAAGGAAAAAATTACCTTATATGTGGAACACCCTCGACCTATTGAACCTCCAGCTGAACCTGCCCCACCCCCGCCTCAACCCTTGAAACTCACTCAGAAAGAACGCAAGAAACTTCGCACCCAGAGACGTCTTGCCATTGAGAAAAATCGACAAGATATGATCAGGCAAGGCTTGTTAGAACCCCCAAAACCCAAAGTCAAAATGAGCAATCTTATGAAGGTTCTTGGCTCGGAAGCTACTCAAGACCCTACCAGGCTTGAAATGGAGATTAGAAGTGCTGCCGTGGAGCGTGAGCAAGCTCATGTTGACAGGAATATTGCAAGGAAGCTAACTCCTGCTGAGAGGCGTGAAAAGAAAGAGAGGAAACTTTTCGATGACAATAATACCCTTGAGACAATTGTTTCCGTGTACAAAATTAATGACCTCTCTCACCCTCAAACAAGGTTCAAGGTTGATGTTAATGCCCAAGAGAACCGCCTATCAGGCTGTGCGGTTATCTCAGAGGGTATATGTGTTGTGGTGGTGGAAGGCGGTAACAAATCCATAAAACGCTACCAGAAGTTGATGCTCAAACGTATAAACTGGGCTGCTGCTGTGAAAGATGAGGATCAGGATGAAGATGATGATGATAGTGAGAAACCGCAGAACAAGTGCGTGTTGGTGTGGCAAGGGAGTGTTGCTAAACCAAGTTTTCATAGGTTTCTGGTGCACGAGTGCAGGACTGAAAATGCTGCTCGCAAGGTGTTCTCTGATGCAGGAGTTGGTCACTACTGGGATTTGTCAGTTAACTTCACAGAAGAGGTGTGATTCAGGTGTCAGTTTATCCACTGTTGAGCCCATTTAAATTCACCTTTTTGGTATGGATCTCTTTACTTTGACTCGCAAGTATGCGATTAGTAAAGCTATATAATGAGTTCAGATCCAAAAACCTTAAGGACTGATACCTTTTTGAAGCAAGTTTCTTCTAATGTTGTTCAATAATCAACTTTATTATGTTACGGTTCTTGATTTATATCTTATTATCTGCTTCAAGCCAATGGAGGGTTTTATTATCGTGGCCCTCAACTTTGCTAAGTAAGGACATGTTTATGACTTTAATGTGCATATCATCTGCTGAAGAAATGTCTTTACATGGTAAACGATTTTGTTCTCAGGTTCTGTAATGTGGTTTAGCTAGTTAGTGTTCTTTTAGAAATTTTGAAAAACCAATCCATCATGCCTATTTTCAAATCTATATAATGTCATTAGGGGGTCATGTTGGGATGTTTTATCAGACAGCTGATATACGATATGGTTCCCCATTGGGTACAAATTTTTATTGTTTTGTGCTCTTGTATTTTGGTTAAGCCAACAAGAACAGCTTTTAAGTTTTTGAAAGATTTCAGAGGAAATAATCATAACATCACACTAGAATTTAACTTTTGAAATCATCTTTTCACTATGTATACTTTCGCAACGTGCACTGTGTTTTTTCTTTTGGCCAAGTGGAGCATGGTACATAAGAAGGTGGCAGATCACAAGTCATATGGCTATCCAGCTGAGAGTTTTTCTTGAAAGCCATGAATTGCTAAGTTACTTTTGTAACAATAAATATTTGTAACTGCTACCAGCATTTCATTCTAATCTATATTTAGTTAATTACCAAACAGACTAAATGAATCTGAAATTCTATCATTTTCAAGAGAGTAAATTACATCGTTGTGGTGGTGGGGTTGTGGTTGAGGATGATTGATCTCAAAATGTTGTTTTGTTGAAGATTTGCCATTAAAGGTTTGTTTGTGTATGTGTTTGTATTTTGTAAATGTGGGTATGTGTTTCTTTTAAGTGTGTGTGGATGAATTAAATGACGATAGATGGAGATTGTGAAGGGTTAAAAGGAAGATAGTGGGGATGACAGAAAAGTGTCGAGACACAATGATGGAGGAAAGACAGATGTAGAAGGAAGAGTTTATTTATTTATTTTTTTACCCTCTCGTGTTTTGCACATGAGTCACGTTAACGGTGAGATTTAACGGACATCCAAGATAAAGACGAAGGGTATTACATACTGTCATTTTAAGAATCAATCATGCAGAAAAAAGAAAAAAGAAAGAAAAAAAAAAAAAAAGGGACGGAGGTATCGATTTGGCCTAAACCACTAGAACGAACGATGTATTTTACTCTTTTAGAAATAGTCCCCAAAATCTATCTTGAGTTATATTCGGCATAAATCTCACATGTCTTTTTTGGCTATATATTCGTGTTAAACTTAACAATCAATAGTAAATATTTGTTCTTTCAATGGGTATGTTGTCCAAAAGACAACGATATTAAGTATGGAAAATGCAATTGTGCTTACGTTTAATGAAAATTACACAAATATTATATTATCATGACAAACAATTGTATTTCAATACATGCATCTCAAATTTGCATTTGTGATATCTTTTGAGTTAAACTTTCATACATTATAACGGACTTGAAATTCTGGTACAAAAATCTGATTTGACTTTTTTTTTTTTTTTTTTTTTTTTCTTTTTTTTTTTTTTTGTCAGCGTAAATCACATAAAAGGTAACTTTATGACAAATAAATTTTAGTATTTTGGTTGTGGTTATAACGGACTTGAAATTCCGGTACAAAAATCTGATTTGACCTTTTTTTTTGTCAGCGTAAATCACATAAAAGGTAACTTTATGCCAAATAAATTTTAAGGTATTTGGGTTGTGGTTAAAAGGTTATATTTTACTACAATTGATTGTAAAAAAAAATAATAATCATCTAATCAAAATCAAGTGTTAAATGTCTATCCGCTATTTTAGGGATCGTCATCCAATCAGAATCATCTATTGGTGATATTGTAATACTCCGTAAAAATCATTTCCTTAACCACAACCTTTATGGTTGTCGTTAGCAACTCTTAACTTTATTGTTCTCATAATATAAATAATAGTACTTAAAGAGTTGTGCAATGTATGGGTTTTTATATATTGAAAAAAAGTTGTTGATCTTAATTCAAGGAGCAATGCCAGTCCCAGAACCACAAAGATTATATAATATTATGTTCACAAAGATTTGCGTTATGGATAAAATAAAATTTAGTTATACTTATAACTTGTGTATGTATGGGTTGTAAAAGTAATAATTTTTCGAATATCTTTACTTATACCTTAAAAAATAATTATATTAGGCATTGATATATGTACAATCTTGTGTATTTATTTACATATCACATTAACTTATCTCTTCATTTTAATATTTATAATCCTGTGCACATACCGATTATTGATATTGCAATTAACTTAATCTAATAACAATAATAATATATATATATAAATAACAACAACAATAAATAAATGTTTTTTTATTTAAACAAATATGAAGTATACAGGTTATTTGTTAAAATCTATAGTTTCAGTAATTCATGTAAATTGATAATTTTACTCTTTCAGCAATTAAATTAATAATGTAAAATGTTTTAGTCAGTCAGAATATAACGGTAGTTTAAATATAAATCCTAAAGTTTTATAAATTACATTTTTTTATATATATGTTTTATTTTACAATTTATCCAATTTTCTAAAGATTATATTTGCTTTAGAAAGCATGAGAAAATATGATTACTTATTTTTTCTATATGTTTTTTTAAACAGAAAAGCAGTTTCCCATCTAAACACTTTCTGCTTATAAGTTTTCGTAAGCAGAAAGATAGTTTTTATATTGTGTATTTGAAATTCAATATTTTAATTTAAATAACTTTTAACTCTTATATTTAACCTAAAACATTTTATATGAGAATTTATGTTAAATAATTATTTTTACAATTATGTTTGCATTTAAAGGAAAAAAAAAAAGCAAATATAAACACCATCTCTAGAAACACTTATTTCTCAAAAGCTTTTAAGTATTATTTTTAAGTAAAAGCATAAAAAATAAGCAATTAAAAACACTCTCCAATTTTAAAAGGATGAAGATGGAACGTTGGAAAAAAAATATATAAATGTGTAATTTAAATTTTGGGCAAATGATTAAAAAAATTATCATACTTGTCATCGTTTGTTTTTCTGGGTATCGAACAATTTTTTTTGCTTATATGGGTACTTTTCTTTTAAATTTGTCCTTTTTGAGGTATTTTATGACATTTTTGCCCTTCAATTTTTTTTCTATTAGCTGAGAGGGGCAAAAATATCATAAAATATTACAAAATACCCTAAAAAGGCTGAATTTGAAAGAAAAATACCTGAAAAAGCAAAAAAATTTGTTCGCTACCCATAAAAACAAATAATGTCAAGTATGATACTTTTTTTTTTTAATCATTTGCCCTTTAAATTTTGTTATAAGTGCAAGGAATTTTATATCATAAGGCCTAAGCGTTATGGTTAAAAAGTTAATACATGCAATAATTGATTGCACCGTAAAAATAAACCACACGCTTCTTACAAATAACTACCTAAACTAATCTTACCTACCATTCATTTTGCATATTTTTATTTCTTAAATGTTAGCCCTTACTACGTTTAGCAAAACTAGAAGGGTCTGTTTGGTTATACGTAATGGACTGATAAAGGAATGTAATCGACGATGTAATTGAATGAGTCAATACTGCTCCATTGACTTTTTTTGTTGCCATGTTGGAATATAATATAACATTTACGTATGTTGTTTGGTACAATGCAATGGACGTTGGAAATGAATGAAATAAATGAAATATGGAAAAATGTGATTCCATGTCGTAATGAAATGAGAAAAAACTAGAGGTTCGTTTGGTAGGAAGGAATGAAATGTCAAATGAATGAAATAAATGACGTAATGAAAAATAATGTAATATAATGATTCATTACCGTTATTAATAATGATTGGTTGGTATGATATAACATAAATAAATTGATAAGAAAAAGGCTAAAATGTCCATGATGATAGAAAATTTATTTAGGTGCAGTTTGGTTTATGGTTTTTGAGTGAAAGTAATGGACTCATGTCCAATGATTGTTGTTTGGTACAAAAGTAAAGTACAAATATTAAGGCATCATGTCCATTTATCTAATCTGATCATGTATGGTGGGTTTTTAAAATTTTGTCAGTGACTTTTCTGATAAAGTATTCTTAGCTACAAAATTTTCACAACTTCTCATATTTTTTATTCAAAATTAATAGATAATTAATTTTAATACAAATTATAAAATAAATATATATTTATAATATTATATTTTCTCTTTCCTATATCAAATCACAATCCAAACCCAAATTCAAATCCTAATCCAAATTCAAATCATAATCCTAAACCCGTCTACAAACCAAACGGGCCCTTAATGTGGTTAGTTAATGATCGACTGTAATTTTGATTTCATTATAATATAGAATGAAAAAAAAAGGAGGAAACCTTTATTAAATAATAGTTTTTGGTGTAATGAGACATTTGTTATAATGAATCATTACATTGTATAATTATAAACAAATAAGATTTTTTCATTCCATCATAATAATTCTTTTCATTTTCACTTTGATTACAACGTACAACATCCCGTAGGAGCAGGTATGTAATAAAATTGATAGTTACAGATGTAATAAAATGAACTAATGAATAAGCAATTTCATTATAAAATTCAAAACAAGCAAACAAATTTCCATTTCATTGTATAATTTATTTTAACTTTTATTTATGCATACAAAATGCTAGGTAAAAAGTAACATTAAATTTTTTGACTCGGGTATATTTTAAGTTTTAGAGTAAATTACATAAATGGTATTTGTGGTTTGTCGAAAATTTCACCTATCGTCCCTCAAACTTAAAAGTTGCATATATCGTCCCTGTCGCCTTCAAAGAATAACACTCGTGGTCCTTTTTTTAACGAGTTTTAAGTGCATTCCGTTATAATTTACACGTTAGCCCTTGTTGGTTAACGATTGTTGCATCGTTTATCCTTTATAATAACGGCCGTTTATAATTTAAAGTTTTTCTACTTTAGATACGTTTTTATACGTTTTCGTCCGTTTTTATACGTTTTCATCCTTCTTTTATACGTTTTCTTACGTTTTTATCCGTTTTCGTCCGTTTTTATACGTTTTTGTCTGTTCTATACGTCTTTCTTACGTTTTGATATGTTTTTGTCTTTTTTTTTACGTTTTTATCCGTTTTCATCTGTTTTCATCCATTTTTCTTACGTTTTTGTTCGTTTATCTTACGTTTTTGTCCGTTTTTATATGTTTTCGTCCGTTTTTATACGTTTTTTAAACATTTTCATAGGTTTTTATCAGTTTTCATATGCTTTTATACGTTTTTTAACGTTTTCATAGGCTTTTATCCGTTTTCATATGTTTTTATCACTTTTCATCCATTTTTATACGTTTTCATATGTTTTTATCCGTTTTCTTAGGTTTTTATCTGTTTCATCCGTTTTAATACATTTTTGTCCGTTTTTATTACATTTTTATCCGTTTTTATATGGTTTGGTCCATTTTTATACGCGTTTTTTTACGTTTTCAGAGGTTTTTATCCGTTTTCATATGTTTTTATCCGTTTTCATCCACTTTTATACGTGTTCTTAGGTTTTTATCCGTAAGAAAACGTATAAAAACGCATGAAAACGGATAAATACGTATAGAAACGGATGAAACGCATAAAAGCATATAAAAATAGATAAAAACACATGAAAACATAAAAAAAAGCGTATAAAAACGGACAAAAACGTAAGAAAACGGACAAAAAACATATAAAAACGACAAAAAGGTAAAAAATACATATAAAAACGGTTTGAAAACGTATGAAAACTGATAAAAATCTATGAAAACGTATAAAAACGGAACAAAATGTATAAAAACGGATAAAAACGTAAGAAAAACGGATGAAAACAGATGAAAACGGATAAAAACGTAAAAACGGACGCAAACGTATAAAAACGGACGAAAACGGATAAAAACGTAAGAAAACGTATAAAAGAAGGATGAAAACGTATAAAAACGGATGAAAACGGATAAAAACGTATAAAAACGTATCTAAAGTTGAAAAACTTTAAATTATAAACGGCCGTTATTATAAAGGATAAACGATGCAACAATCGTTAACCAACAAGGGCTAATGTGTAAATTATAACGGAATGCACTTAACACTCGTTAAAAAAAGGACCACGAGTGTTATTCTTTGGAGGCGATATGAACGATATATGCAACTTTTAAGTTTAAGGGACGGCGACCATTTATCTAATTTACTCTAAGTTTTATAAGTTTTTGAGTTTTGAAGTATAATTATTTTTGATTAGATATTGCGTTAACTACTCGAAAGAGGGAATCATATTGTACAAGTATAATCGGTTATCCCCAAATTTGACCGTAACCCTAATTCTGAACGTAATATTCAATATATACTCTTTCAAAACCACTTATTCATCTTTAGATTAAAAGTTATTCATCAGAATGGACGCTGCAGCAAAGAAGAAAGCGATATATCGTGCTAAATTAAAAGCTCAAAAACAACATCAACGTATCGATTCACCTCTCGTTAGGTATACTTTTTTTTTCACTTATAGATTGTTATATTTTGTTATTATTATATTAGATTTAGGTTTATGTCAGGTGTCTCGTAATTAGACTATAAGAGGGTGTTTGTCTAATGGGCTTATAAGCTTATATGTGTTAAATAAGCTTAAACAAGTGTTTGGCTAAGCTTATATGAGTAGGCTTATGAGCTTATATAAGTGGTTTTTGATATGTGTGGCGGGTTGGCTTATATAACACACTTTATTACAAATTACAATTTTACCTTTAATTATACCTAATCTAACGTTCATATATTTCACCTCATGTCCTTTTTGGTCATTTACAAATCTAAACTAAACCGAATACTTGAACTTCTTAACTTGTTAAACATAAGCTAATCCAAACTCTCAAACATGAGCTTATGATATATAAGCCATAAGGTGCATAAACAACATAAGCATAAGCCCACTTGATAAGCTTATCCAAACACCCCCTAAGATTATTTTACGAGCTTATTTGTTTTCGGCTTATGTTTCATAAACCCCCCTCCCCCTTTTTTTTTTTTTTACTTATTATGGCTTATATAAGTTTATTTTGTCATAACAAACTTATATAAGTCCACAATTTTCAAAATAAGCCAAATAAAAGTTGTGCTTATGAAATACAAGCTAAAAACAGATAAGCTCATAAGCCCATAAATAAGTTTAAACAAACATCCCCCTATGTGAAAGTTAGAATCGTTGACATGTAATATGAATATTTTGTTGAGAATATATTTGAATTGTGTGTCGACTAGGTGTTGTTGAAGGAGTTAGTGAATTACTAATAAAGTTAGTGATGCTTATACTTTTTATTGGAGTGTGCCAAATAGTTTGAGTTTTGAGGGATTTGGTGTAACTTCGTTGTGCATATTTTTATAAGTTAGGAGGCCTGTTTTCGGGTATGGGCAGGTTTTGGTTGTTTACGAGGTTAGCTTGCTGTTACCTCTCCCCAAGATCGTATTGAACGCAAGACTGCACAGAATTTTTCAAGTTATGTAATGTTGAACAAAACAGAATAAGCAAAAAATCCAACTTATCAATTCTTGTGTAAACTAACTACACATCGAATATCTCTTGAGAGCATTCTATTATTGCAAAACTAAATCCTAATAGGAAATCTAATTCCTTTTAGTGATAAGAAAACTTATTTCATTATCCCTAAGTCGAATCTTTCCTCAGCAAGTCTTCTAGTTGATTAAGTCTTATAGTTGATTCCATAGTCTTCTAGAATATATCTTGATGACTTGGATTGCTGATGCCGACCTTTGCTTGAGATTTCTATGTTCAATCTAGGCTTGAGCACAGCTTCACTAAACTACAGCTTAAGACCTATAGACTTATACTTTAGACACACTAAAACTAGTCTAACTCAACTTAATAAATTGTCTCATACTCTCATCAACTTTACAAAGTGGAGAGTTCTGACACGCGATATTTGACTAACAGTTGCGAGCCACGATTATCGTGCAAGTTTGGTAGAATTTTTTTATTGGGTAACCATGGTTTCCGACCTCTTGGATGATTGATCCATGAGGTTTGAGAACACCACCACACACACTCAAACCAGGTAAAGCCCTTCCCTTTTTGGGAAGGTTTGTGTGGCAACTTGAGAGTTGTTTGCACTTAGCAGGAATTGAACTTGAGACCTATCACATTTTACTGATTACAGTCCAAAGCTTATTACCACTAGGCCAACCCTGAGTGGTTAAGTTTGGTATAATTTCATGCTTGTATATGTTTCTGAAAAGATTACATAACATGTAGACACACCGATCCTTGATAAAATGCTCAACAACAGAAGATCTATTTACCGTTCATTTGATGATACTGGATACATCATTATTCATTAGGACCTTAAATTCACTTCTGTAAAAGAGAAGGAGTTGATGCTCATGTACTACTATTAAACAAAGTAGCGTAGGATATATGGTTTTGATTTCTATAGTGTTCAAGGTCTACTGGATCCTTTTTGATGTATTCACTTCTATTTCTAACTTAATCTAGGTTTGTGGTCAACAATCAGAATATCAGATGACTATAATCTCCTATGTTCAAATGGCTGAACAATGACAGTGTGTATTTTGCATGACTTATAGCTTTGATTGCATTCACTAGTCATAACGCTGCTTGCATTTTACTTTTGTCGACGATGTTATATGCTATCTAAGCTCAAAATTGTTCCCTACTAACTTTTGATTGTTTTTCTAATTTATTGTTTCTTTATTATGTTTGATTGTTTTCTATGGTTGTAGGTACAATGAATCTGACCAGCCCGTTTGTAAAGTCTGCGATCTTGTTCTAAAATCTGAATCTGCTTGGAGTGCACACCAAATATCTGCGAAGCATCGCGAGGTAATACTATATATCTATATGAGGATTATCAATGCTCATCACATAGGCATATAGATATTCATCAAATACATAAATGGTGACCACTGTTGAATTGGCATTGGTCCTCTTTTAATAGATAGTGCATAGTTGCAACAGTTATGAATTTGAAACATGTTTTTAGTTTCTACATTGACCATGTGATTTAGCCTTGATATTTCTCTCTGTCCCTACAAATACATATGTGTATATGTATATGTATGTGTGCCTATGTGTGGGCACGTTTTATTATGTATGCAGTGATATAAAGATAAAGTATATCATTGTAGTAATCAATAATGATAGACCTTGTTTTGAGCTGTACAGTGTGTATTTCAATATCCTTGCACCTTTAGTTTACTCCCTTACAAGTCATGATGAGAGGAATAGGACACATTCAAATTGTGTTGTTGTGCATACAAGCAAAAACGTTTGCTTGTTTTCTCAATTTGTTGTTTCCACTTCAGTTTTTAACATGATTGCTGACTTTTGCAGGCAATTCAAACTTTAAAAGCAAATGCTGCTGCAGCTAGTAAGGTAAACAATGTGAAGCCCGAAGCATCTACAGAATTTAAGAAGCCTAAACCCGAGCTTCCTGCTGAGTCTAAGAGTCAAATGGGACCACCTCAAGCTCGTCCCCACTCTGGGCTTCCTTCTAATTTCTTTGATAAGCCGGACACGAAAAGGCAACAAAATGGTAATAGCTCATTGCATTCTGAATGTTTAAGTGTATTAGTACTATGTGGGTAGAGTGTTATGAACTTTGATATAGTGTTAGGCCATCTCTTTAACATATTTCTGTTCACACCAAGTATTTGATAAGGAACCCTTTTTATAACTCGCCTCACTTGAGTACAAAGCAAGAATGGATATATTTCTGTTCACACCAAAATGATTTCTTCCTTCTGTGCAACTAGCCATTTATGCACATTAGTATTTGAGTGGATATGTAGGTGTTTAACCTTGTAAAGGACAAGCCATAGAATATATTAAGCTTGGAGCTATGCTTGGCCCATCTAGGCACTTCATGTTCGATGGGAAATTCCAAAATATTGCAATATTTGTTTATCGTTCTTCAATATAACAAAATGTTTCTGGTTAGTAAAGACTAAAGAGTAAGTATATGCCAAGATGTTATTTTTTTATTTTTTATTTTTTTGTTTTGTTTTGGATAAGCGTGTGCATCAAGATATATATTGACAACTTTTCTGCTAGTTGCATATGGCATTTCAATCGGCTTCTATTCCTTATTGTCACCATAGATATGAAGTATTAATACTGAGTCTGTGTGTTGTTTCTTAACTAGAAACTACTAAAGCAAAGTTGGTGGGCAATGATAAAACGAAAACGGTGTTGGGTTCTGCCCAAGCTCAAGTTACACATATAACTGATGGGGAGAACAAAAGAGTAGTAGTCTCTAGTGCCAAAGTTGCTGAGGCGGTAGGTGATGACACTCGGGCTTCTCAGTCACAATCAATTCCTGAAAACTTCTTTGATGATAAAGATTCTGATCAGCGTGCACGTGGAATCACTCCTGTTAAGCTAAATATCAAGTAAGTCCTCACATACGCTCATCTGCATTGGTCTTATGATATCTGGTTTTCTGATAATTTATTTCCGACACAAGTCATTGGCTTATTACAATAACGGACCGTTTCTGATTTCTCTAGAAGCATATGTTCGGCATCACTGTATGTTTTCTCGTATGTTAAATTATATATGTACACTTTAGAAGTTGATATTCATGTATTGGTCTTATGATTATCTGGTATCCCTATTTATGTGAAGTAGTAGAACATTATGCCTTCAATTAAAAGATTAAAAAGACTCGTCTTGGGTACTGCATATTCTGTTAACTTTAGTTTTAGAAATGGCACTCATATTGATTGATATGATAATATTGAATAGATTTACAGGAACGTGGGTATATCACATATGATGCGTATCAACAAATAATATTCTCTTTTGGAGTAGAGAGAATGGGTTTACATTTAGATACTTGTTGATCTTGATAGTGCATACAAATATGGTGCCTAGAAAAGTGATGTCGTTGTTACATGAGAATAAATTGGTTCCATGCTGAATGTGTTTATAAGATTACAAGAAGTAACAAGACGAGACATGATATTACTACAATGTTATAACAAGGATCCACCTTAGAGTCATGATCTTTTTCATCTTGAATTATAAAGGACATCTAAATTAGTACACTATTGTGTATGCTATCTTTAGTGATGTCATGCTGATTTATGAGGTTGTTTGGAGAAACAACTTGGAATTTATGAATACTTACAATTAAAGAGTAAGTACTTAGCAGAAATGCTGAAGGTTTTGTTGAATGTGTTACCATATAATGATGGATGGAATTTAAATGAGTATATACGGGACATTTGGAGAAGTTGGTGTGAATCATTCTCGAAGTTTCATGTTTTGCAGTTTTATAACGTTTAATTTGAACCTATTTATACTAGCTCATGTTGACATGCTTCTTCTTGTTGCATGATGCGTGTCAATTCTCAAGTTTTATTAAAAGAAAAATGATCATTTACAATATGGGAAGAAAGATAAAAGAAGGTTTTTTAAAAAGGGTGAAAGATACTATTAATCTAGTTGGAAGAAAATAAAGGATATCATGAAACATAATAAAATCTTAGAGCTAAACATATAATCAAACTAAAAAGTTGATCCCCTATACTTCTACAATCTATTCTGAATAGGCCTTACTTGCGCATACATAACAGTAATGCTGCGTCTCCAAGCATGGTATGGGTTTCAATATTAGTGATGTGTATTGGCAAATGATACACTGTGTAGCTTGAGACGTTTCTGAAAACCCATCATAATAACAATTGTTTTCAAGGTAAAAATGAACATGAATTAGATCCAATTATAGTAGATCTCTTATAGAGTAGTTTATACCGTTTGTTCAATTTCATGAAGCGACTAAAATCTAATATATGAAAATTCTGACAGAGATGAGTACAAGGAGTTTGAGAAGTTGATCCAAGACGACTTGAAGGAGGTAGACAATCGGCTGGAAGAAGAAGAGGTTTGGATTCATATTATCATAAGTAATTTTACATGTTCAGTTGTTTCACTTTGCACTGCTAAACATAGGGTGAAAGGGATCCTTTAACACACATTAACTTTCTACTCTGGAGGTGGCGAGTCGACTCTTTTTATAATGACATGGGTCGATTTTGAGTAATGTTTTTATCTGAAACTGCCAAACTGGTCAAATGGGTTAAAAGTCATCTAAAAATTTATTTCCTTGCCAACAATGTGATAAAACATGTTTAATGATTTAGTTCTAATCATACTTGGCACTAATTGTTTATATCTTTTTGAAAAAATCGGCAAAAAGTGTTACAGGCTCTTTAGCTGTCACACAACCCGCCTAATTTGCCACCTCTACTTTCTATAATGTTTCTGCAACACCAAGTGTTATATGGAGATCTATTCCTAATGTGCTGGACTGCCAGTAGCACCAAGCTCTTCTAACATTTGTTTTTTGTAATAATTATAATGTAGTATGATGCAGCTGAGATGATTGAAGAGGCGGAAACAGTGGAGCAAAAGTAAGTACAGTAGTTTGTTAGGATTGGTGAAAGGAAACTGTCATAGATGAATAGTGCCTGACATGCAACTTATTGCAGATCTTGCAGGGAGAGAGTGGAACTGTTCAAAAGGAAAAAGTTGGAACTTAAGGCTGCCAGGTCTGGCAAGCGCAATAAAGTTTCTCAAGTGATGGAGAAAGAAAGTAGCAGTGACGAGTCTTCTAGTGACGAGGATAGTGACGATGCTGTTGACTGGAGAGCTAAGCATTTATAGACACAATTCACTTGCTGGTAAATTCTCTCCACTATGTTTCCTGTTGGTGTGTTTGATAATTGACTGGATCTAGAGGTTTTAAAATTAGGAGATTAGTTAACGTGCTAAAACTTGGAATTTTTTAGAATGAGATGGGTTACCCGTAAACTCTTTTAGTCCTTTTAAAATTAATAGAAATAAGTAACTTGTTCAATATGATCATAACTATTACGATAATAAATTAAAATTTTGAACAAAGCGTACTATGATGCATGCATTATAAATATACTTTGATGACCTTCAACCTGCATAACCAAAATCAACCCGACTCATAACTAAGTTTGTCTAGATTACCACCTCTATATGGAATTTTTGTATTTAAAATTCGTATCTAACCTGTTTTCAATCATTTGGCAGATTAAAGTTTTGACTAAGCCCTTAAGGAGTGAGATACTGGTACCTCGTGTTGTAAATGTTCATATAAAAGATCAAGCTTTAAACTTTTCAAGCTAGTATTCTGGGTCGTCAATTGGTCTTGAAGATGATTGCTTGGAGTAATGTAGTCGTTAATTCTGATCACATTGTTTTGAAGAATACACGTATGTTATTCCCATTACCTGATGTGAAAGTTGCACTTTCTAAATTGTTAAGCATGTACTCCATGTAAAATATTCTCACTTCCTTGACAAGGCCAAAGAATGTGTTATGTTAGGAGTTTATAACACCCATGAGACTGGGAACTTGCATTATGGTTTGTGTCTAATGTTTTTTCATGAAACTTTAGACAGTTCGTATATTTAGGGTAGACTTGGAGTTGTTTCGTTGTCGATGCAAAACCGTGACCTAATTTAGCTGTTCGGCGAGATTTGTATATATCTGAGAAATACCTCAAATGGCACAAATGAATATGGTGCTGGTCCAGATCCTTCAAACCTAGAAGGATTAAACTTCTCTGGATTCGGGAAGTATTTTGGATCATTATGTGTTGTATTTACATTCCAAAATATCTGTATAATTCATAAAACCACAAGTATTAGTTTATCGCATATGGGTGATGTTTTAAGCCTTTTAAGGTATAATAATGTACCTTCCATCCCTTTGGAATGGTGAAACCTCCGTATTTGAAGTCAGTTAAATCTTCTCGAAAAGCTCCAAACGTAAGGATTGACCAGGTGGTGCTAAACGTAAGGATTCACGCGCAACATTCCACAAGTATTTCATTTTTTCTACATCTTCCCAGCTTGGCAACTCTCCTGGTTGTTTAGATTCCGCAATCTCCATTTGTTCTGTAAACAACCGCAGTAGCATGAATAGGTTTCCATAAACTTTTCTTTTGTGTAAGGTGAAAACGGCGCAAGTCAGTTTTTGATCTATAAGCAATTAAGCACACAAGTATCGACTACAATTTGTTTTTGCTTAAATATGCAACTCTGGACTTCTCAAACACCCCACAATGTTTTAGACTTTAGATGTTTATAAGTATCGACTACAATTTGTTTGGGTGTTGAGTCAAACCGTTTTGACCCACAGCAAATTTTACCTGTTTTGATTTGAACTCGTCCCCCTAATGAATTGGTAAATTTGTCAGCACTTGAATTTCACCGAACATTTAAGAAGTTAGAAATTATGTGGGGTTTAGTAAGGTCTAACATTTAATTGGCTAGTGAATCTGAATGTTGAACTTGAACGCAAATTATCTTAGCAGGGTATGCGGTGAAAAGGTTGCAAGGGCCAAACCATTATCTAACCTGCCAAAAGATGAAAATGAAATTACAATGGAGGGATACAACATGACATCTAAACCTAAAATGACCCTTTCAACCTTGATTACACCACCTTAAACTGACACTGGGGACTGATGCGAACTTTAGAACATAACACAAAGAACTGTGAATGCTACCAAAGATTTAACTTGTACCTTGACTGCCAAAGCTGAAAATTTTAGGAGCACCAAAACTAAAGTTGATCTAGATGTTACTCAATCGATCTGATCCATTTACATTGACCCAATAGATCCAAATGTTGATCCATTGATTGCGTTTTGGTTTCTTAATTTTCAGATGGTCGATAGATAAGTTGCTTGTTAAGGATGTTGGGCATGAGTCAAATAGTTAAGTACGGAGTAGTTGTTATTAGTCATGTTCATCACTTTTGTAATAGCTTCCCAATACTCAAAGTGTCAATGGTTGTACATTACGGGTAACTGAAGATTCAAATCAACATACAATATCTTATTTTGCCAGAAGAAGTTAGATTGTATTTTTCTGACTGAATCACATTCACATAGTCTTGCAAATAGGGCCTAACAGTTATATATCTTTATCTAAAGCTTTGTGTGATTCCAGATGATATCTATCAGGCTTTTCTCGACATACTTCAATTATTGATTGTTATTTGCCTATCTGGTACGTTTTCTACAAGTAGTGATGTTTCAAATCACATACCGGGAGTGTGGCACATACGGAGTACTAAATTAGTATTTCACATGACATCTGGTTTGAGTCACATATCAATATTGATTATGCGACTTTGTTGTAATTGTTTTCAGGTCTACTACATTTTATCGACATTATTAGTTTTCTATTTGTTCGAAAGACATGAAATCTATTTAATCTAAAATGTGATAATCATAGATTCATATGGTGTACATGACTTCTGGTCAATTTGGGTGCATTTTTATTATAAACACATGTATGCGTATTCCATTGCTCATATCCTTTTACGCTCTGTTCTCGAGGTTTTGTTTTGTTTTGTTTTTTTTTTTTTTTTTTTTTTTTAAGTAATGGAAAGGGAAATAAAAAAAAGGGGCGTTCTTGAGTTTTTTTAAGATGGAAAGGTAGGGGACGAAAAGGTGGGAGGGAGAGAAGGGATGGACTTTTGTGTGTATACGTGTTCCGTCCAAAATTGGGAGGATCAGGAGAGGAAGTGAATAACTAACAACATGAGCCTTTGTTAAATTACTATTATATCCTCATTTGTTACTAGTTACAAATGTGTTTCGATAACAAAAATCTCAGAACATGCAGACATTACAAAACATCATCACGAACCACAAAATCAACTTTGAATTTAATGAAAAGCCATTAACATATGCTATAATAACTACGACCGTTCATGAATATTAATTGATGAATTATTTGTTATTTCCGCATGTCTACTACTAGTAATTGATGAATTCTTTGTTTTTAATTGCTACCCCGCATGTCTTATCTCCCTTTTTCTACTTTATTTTGATCCAGTTTCTTGTTCATTTACTATGAAAGTGAATTACTCGGTTAATAATTTATTGGTTCATGTATTGTATACATATATTTATAATTAATAATATATTTATGATTATGATCGATATGGCTGTTTGTGGGTTTTGGGCTATAATTGTTTTCTTATCTTATCATTACTTGGATTTAATTATCTGCAAAAGCTATCATTCATACTTGGATCTTGAAGCGAATTTTTTAACTGATCCAAATTGGGTTGACTTTTCAAGGGTATATTTGTAATTTTGTTATTATTCATGTTCTTTCCTTTCTACTTAAAATAAAAACTCAAGAACACAAAATGCAATAACCACTTTCTTCACAATGTCACCCCTTACTTTGCCTTTCCCATTCCACCCCCTTCCATACTTTAAAATTTAAACTCGAGAACAGAGCGTAGTGTTGTTGTGTTTTTTATTTTTTTTTGCCTTTTCGAGAACAGAGCGTAGCTTTTTTTTAAAAAAAATAAATAATAAAAATAAATTATTATTACTTTTAGATTGGTTTTTAGAAATAAAGATAAACTAATATTATGTCTTTTTTTATTGGAACCTATTCTGACCATCGACGTTTAGTTGCTGCCTCTGGTTCAGAATATGTAAGAGGCGTTTTATAATTGGATTAAAGATATAAGTAGTGTGGTTTATCTTTTTAAATAGTTAAATCAGTGCACTAAAGCAATACCATTATTTTCGTTTACTATGGAGTGACATGATTTTGACTCAGTTTAATGGATGGATAAACATGTGGCTTAGTATTTTAGTAATCCACTTTATCTATAGTTTTTATATTGTTACTTTATTTGGTTTTAGTACATGTCATTTTACACGTATCTTTTATATAATATGAGAACTCACTTTTGGCCAAATCGAGGGATTCGATTAACCAATGAGAGGGCTTGGTTTTGAAATCGAGCCCTCTCATTGGTTAATTAGGTTTCTAATTGAGAGAAATCCGCTACGTTATAAGTGTTTTCTGAAAAGGCTCCCCAAACATAGACGTGTCGAAAACGTGAATAAAAAAACCTTTGAGAACCGGGGGTGTTTTCTGAAACTTTGGTGTCGCGGAGTTTTTGGCAGTATGAGAGGTACGTTCTAGAAGTTTTTAAAAACGATGGTTATCCTATCCGATATCTTTTCTATATTTGAATTACGTTATCTATTGGCCCACGGTTGTGAAACCCTAATCCTGAGCCTATATATACTCGTCCAATGTGGGTGCTCATCGTTCATTAGTCTTCTAACGTTTTTGCTTTTGTTTTCTTATCACAAGCAAAACTATGTTGATCACCGCGCTTTCATATATTGATGGCACGAACGGTAAGTGCAATATTAAGGTAGTTTCTATATAGAATCAGTATTACGGTGTTACTAAGCAGTCTAAAGTTGCTGGTATTGATATGATTTTGATGGACGAAGAGGTATAATAATTTGTTTATAACCAATTTTTTTGAAGCTATATACATTGTGTAAATATTCATTATTAATAATATGTTTTATGAAACAGGGTACCAAGATCCATGCAACCATCGGTAATTTAGTGGTTTCTGATTTCCAATTTCTCATTCGTCAGGATGATTGTCACTTGATATCAAACTTCAATGTTAAAAGTAATACAGACATGCTTAAACTGACTTCTCATCCATCCAAAATCCACTTTATCAAAAAAACAAATGTTAGACGATGTTCTGATTTTGCTAATATACAAGAGTCTTTGAATTTTCTGTCTTTTGAAAGTTTTTTAGGGCACAAGAATGATCCTAAGTGTTCCTTTGGTAAGTTTTATATATTTTTTTAATTATGTTTTGTTTTGAGCTTTAGAATTATATGTGTTTCTTATATAGTATTATATGTGTTTCTTATATAGTGTTTAAAGAAGTATATGTGTTTCTTATATAGTATTTAATATTATTTATCTTTATAAGATGTTATTTAAGTTTTATCTTTTTTAATTATGTTTTGGTTTGCGTATCCGAATTATATGTGTTTCTTATATAGTATTTCAAGAAGTATATGTGTTTCTTATATAGTATTTAATATGATTTATTCTTTTCAGATGTTATTGGTCAGTTAGTCGAGAACAACAACATCACGATTATTGATCCAGATGATAAACCTAAACATTTTTTAGAGTTCAAGCTACAAGATCTTAGGTGATTTACAATGTTCATCGTTTTTTAAAATATTGATAATGTTATTAAATGCATACTTTGGAATGACCTAGGTTTTGTGAATAATGTTATATCTTTTTGTTCAGTGGTGTAAGAGTTCCATGTACACTTTGGAATGACTTGGCTGTTACACTTCATGAGTTTATCAAGGCGCATGCCACATCAAAAGATCCTATAATAATACTTATAGCTATGGCAAAGAAAAGCATGTGGAACTGTAAGTAATTTGATTGTTAATGTTTGTTCATCGAGATATAAGCAAGCCAACTATAATTTTGAATTACATGCAGGTGCGGCGCAAGTTTCTAATTGCTTTGCTGGCAAGAAAGTGTTGATAAATGATGAATCAAACCCACATATTAAAGAATTAAAAAAGAGGTAATCTTGTGCATTAATATAATTATTTGTATGATTTTATAAGTTTGATAAAACAATTGTGTTAAAAGTTTTTTTTAAACAGATTGTTAAGTTCTGATATTGCTACAAGTGGGGATACAAAGGTAGTTCTATCTACAGACTCAGTTGTAAGACAACCAGCACAGTTCTATTTACAGTTTCCATTTAAAAGTATTGGGGATGTTTATGATATTGACCAGGTAATTTCATTTTTTTTAATTGTTTATTGTATATTTTTTATAATAATTTTTTCATGGAATAATATTATTTATTATTATTTTTTGTTTTGTTTTGTTTTGTTATGCATCCAGCCAAGTGGATGTGTTGTTGTAGGAACAATTTTGAAGGTTGTATCTGATCAAGGATGGTATTAAATGACGTGCACTGTTTGTAAAAGTATTGTCAAAACATTTTCAAATACCGAAAATGGAAGGAATTATTGTGAAGGTTGTGGTACCCAGAAGAAATTTTTTCCAAGGTATGAAACAATACAATTAAATGTAACATTTAAAGGAATGTATATTCATTAAAACACTAACAATGAAAAATATTTGTTTTTATAGGATCAAAGTTCAAATATGTGTTGAAGATGACAGCGGTTCGGCTACTTTATCTTTGTTTCAACAAGATGTTTCTAAACTTACTGCTAAATCACAAGCGTATCTCATGTCAAAAATTGACATGGATGTATAATTGTCCAAAATATAATTATATTTGGATTTATTTTTTAAAAACAACAAATAACGTTTAGCATGTTTATGTTTAAATATAGGATTTACCAGTGGATACATATCTAGAAGATTTGGATATCATGGTTGGGAAAAAATGTATGTTTAAGATACAAGTTTCTAATTACAACTTGAATAATAATTATCATGTTTTCATAGTTAACAAATTAACCGAAGATAAATCAATTATGAAAGAACTCACAAGAAAACAACAAGGAGAAGAGGTATTTATATATGTTTTTAATTTCGTTATAACATATATATATATATATATATATATATATATATATATATATATATATATATATATATATATATATATATTGTTTTAAACATTAGCTTTATATTCAGAATCCGTGTTTATTCAGATTCATGACGAAGCTGAAGATGTAGGATCAGTCGAGGAGGAGCAGGTTGAAATTCCGGTACCAGTTGACGAAGATGATGTTGAACCTCCATCATTAATTGGTAGTAAGCGTAAGACCAAAACACCCCCGAAGCGAGGTGGGAAAAAAACTTTAAAAACAGAACAAGATGATAATTAATTTTTGAGTTTCAAACAATTTTACTATAGATTTGTTTATTTTTGTTTTTGTTTGCGTATAACAATTACATCTGCATGATAATTTGTTTTTAATATTATGGATTTGTTTATTTTTTTTATTGTGTTTTTGGTTACATATCAGAATTACATGTTTTCTTATATTATACTTCGTTTTTAATATGGTTATGTATTACAAAAGTGGTTTCTCATTCGCATCCAGTTGATTTTTTATATTTTTATTGTGTTTTGAATTGCATATAAGAATTACAAGTGTTCCTTATAATATAATTTGTATATAGTTTTATAATGTATATCTGAAATTAGTTTTTGTTTCTTATACAATTATTTATTTCCAATATAGTTTTAAAGTGATGTTCAAATGGGATCTGGTTGATAATCATAATGATTACACATCATCACCATGTTCATAAACATAAGACATAGCTTCGTTGTGGTATGTGAGAAATGTGATTGTTAGTAAAGATGAATGAGAATGAATGTATCTCTAATACTTAAGTGGTATAAATAAATGTTTTAATATAGACAATATTACATGAAAAAATTATCGTATATCATATACACAATATTATAATATTTTAATACATTTGTCGTTGTAACATTCCTTAACTGGATATTCTTGATAATTATATTGATTATTACGATTTTGATTCTAAATATTCGAATAATAAAAAGTAATAATATAGAAAAACAAAACAGAATCGTGTTTCCAAATATAAATTGCACGTACTATTTTGTTTTTTATATTTTCAAAACATAGAAATATTAATGGTCGCACTTTTTGACATTTTGACGTTTCTTACTCTATAAATACGTATGCTATTAATTTTTTTACATTTACTTATTTATTAGATATCTCTAAACTTTGTTCAAACACATATCAATGTCAGAAACTATTATATTATCAGTAGTGACGATGACTTTGATTTTGATTCTGAGGGTAGTGACGTTTACAACAGTGACAAGTGTGGTTCTACTTTTGAAGAACCAGATGATTATTATGAAGAAATGGCTGAAATAAATGAAGTGGAGGTATTATAATTTTGGTGAAAAATGGATTATTGGCTATTGTTTATACTTTTTTTTACTATTTATTAACATATTTTCCGTATTTTTTGTTCAGAAAATTAAATCTCTATTGGCTCACAAAAAAATCATTCAAATATCTGAATGAAGTTCTTGAGATATGTCAGAAAGCTATAAAAAGATTTCCGTTTAATAAGACTATCCGTGATATGAGAGAACAAGTTTGGGATGATATAGATGATCTTGAAAAGAAAAAAAGAAGAAGAAGATGAATAAAGATGGTGGTGGTGTTGATGACCTGTTGGTTTCTGATGTAAAACCATAATGGTTTCATGATGGGCAATGAGTTGTTTGTGTATTATATTTCTAATGTAGGTATTAATGTAATCAATAAGTTTGTTTCTTTGGTTCCAATGTGTTTGTGTTTGTTTCTTTGGTTCCAATATGTTTGTGTTGTTACCGTGATAATTATCTAATTGATTGTATAAAATATGTAAAAAAAACAATAGCATAAATATAAAAACCATGCATGTTTATTAACCAAAAAATAATTCATAAAAATGTACATACCAGATAGTTATTTTCATCAACATTATATTTGTTTATCTAAATGTTATTATGTCTTGAAAAACAAAATTCTCATGTACGTAGACATGAATTTGACGCAACATTTGCATGATTTGCAAAAGTTGATGCATTTCACGTTCTTGAAGCATCAACAAGTAGCCAATACTAGAGTCACAGTTTGCACTGAATGGTTGGCTACGTAGCTCAACAATCACTTCATCTCTCCTGTTGATGTCGTTCATGATTTGTTGACACATAAATGTGTAAAGTCGAGTAACCTGAATATGTCCATACGTTGTTCGACGTATTTCAAGGATAATTTGTTGAATTATGTTTGCCATTGTTTATGTTTGGTTTGTTTATGTGTATTGGTTGAGATTGGGAGTGATGATATGATCTATAAATATTGATGCTTACACGTGGATTGTTTATGTTGTAAATTGATAAGTAAAATAAATTTAAAATAATTGTTTTCAAACGTTATGAGTAGAATGATTCACACCTATATTCAATATTGACCCGTGTGCATTGATGGTTATCAATGCATTTCAAAGTTGTGTAATTTATCCGGTATTCAAAACATGATTTAGTTTTTAAAAAAATATTATTTAAAACATACGATTCTGATGCATTTTATCCGGAATTCTAAACATGATTTAGTTTTTTAAAAAGTATTATTTAAAAAGTTATATGGATGATGAAACATAAGTGGATATTGTTATAATTTTTTTAAAATATATAAATGAATAATTATTTATTTAAATATATCTTTTAAAGAATTGATCATGAAATTTTGATTAAATCAGATACATACTATTCTGATGCATTCTGTTAACATTTTCTGATTCATCACAATTATGATGAAGAAACAAATAACCATATAAAAATAAAACATTCATAAACAATTACTAAAAGTAATAATGATAATTTTTTCTTTTAAATCCAAAAACTAAATCCTAAATTAAAACATATAAATTAAGCATTCAGAAACATCTGTTTGATTTGAAAGATGATGGGTAAATCATCATCAGCAACAACTTCCATCTCTCCAATCTTTGCCTCTATAGATTCAGCAAACCTCAAGTCATCTGTAAAAATAACTTTATATATAAACATTTTTTTAAATAATATAAACAAAATTAAATGACAATTAATATACAAATTGATTACCAGCACTGAGTATGATACCACCATCATGAATACCATAGTAGTTGAACAATGTAAGTTTGAAATTATGTTCGTCTAAATAACTTAATATCATGAATTGACCGATATATAAGTTCTCATTCTGACACAAATTTCTCTAGTTTAATCTTCGAAACGAAGCAACCGTCCGTCATTCAGATGAGAATCAACACGCATATGTCCATTTGAAGTTTCAATATTCAGTTGAGTTGAATCTGAATTGTTCAACATCTTAAAATAACCCTTTGCGAAAATCTATACAAAAAATAAAACATTAATAATAAAAATTCGTCCTATCACAAAAAATTATTAAAAGTAAAAACAAAAAACATAAAATTGCTTACATGAAGTATTTTACTGTTTGCACAAGAAACACTTAAACATGAACTACCACGTCCTCTATAGTTCCAAAACTTATCGACACAGACCCCTTCTAGATTATAACATAAAACTATTGAATAATAGTTTCGAACATAGCAAATATTAATAAACCAACCATCCATTAATCCATTTTTAAGAACAAAGCTTTCAAAAGCTTAACCATGTATTAAAGCATTGTTGTAACCAATAGGTTTAATAGACATTATGTATCGTTGATTGTTAGAAATGAATACGATTTTCCTGCTTCCAACAAGACCCACACAAATGTCGAGGATTTGTATCGGGACAACCTATACAAAACATTCAATCACAAAAATTGTTATTAACGTGTACAATTAAATTTTCACACAATATAATATATATAAATATATTACCAAGCCTTCTTGTCCGCATGTTAAATTTTTGTTAGTTTTTTTTTGTTGTATTCAACCAAGAATTCCATCTGTCAATTCATATACAAAATATTTAGAACAAATTTAATAAAAACACAAAATAAATAAAATTCATTTTGATATGCATGGTAAACCATACATTAGCAATGAAAAATTTCGAATAAGAAATTAATAGTGTTGTATAATCGTCACAGAAACATTAATTATATAGGCCTACGACCATAGGTAAATGTAGAATATACTGAGGATTAAAATAGAATAATATATCCAAATCTTTAAATTAAAAAAAAAAAAGATTTAGACTTTACGTTTCTATGTATGAAATAAGGGAAAATGTTTTAAATCTTTTATAAATCTTTAAGCTTAATAATTATTCTTGACTAAACAAATGTGTTTAAAAATTAAAAGATTTTTTCCCAAACTAATATTATAATAAACATAAATGAAGATAAATCTGGAGAAAGACTGCAGGGGTAATCATTATAATCAGAATGATAATGTTGAATCAGAAAAGGCACTCTATCATGTATCAACTCATAAACAACATTAGAATATAATTTCATAATCAGAAACAGATAACCAAATAATATGGTCACGTATTTTATATAAAAACAATATTTAAATTTTACTTGTCCATATATAAAATAAGAACGAACGCTCATATGTTTTAAATGTGTTAAAAAGTTAGAAGATTCTTTTAACGAATGTTATAAGGAACATATATTTCTTGCATATGGAAAATATAGACTAAAATATTGAGTGGTATCACTAAATTTTATCATCGATTGTGATAAATATGCATCTAAAATAGGATATCCAAATCTTAAAATTAAAAAAAGAAAGAAGTAACAATTGTTACCTTAACCAATGTGTTAAATAATAAAAAATATAAAAACAATGAATGTGATAATAAACACATATGAATGTTGACTTAAGGTAAGACTAAAGGAGTAATAATGACAGTCAGAATCAATCTGCAAACCATTACTAATTCAGTAATAACACACATCACAATTAAGTTTTCTTTATGTTCCATCAATAATAAAAATATAAATCCAAGTAATTTTACTATAATGAAATTTTCTACATATTTCATGTATAAGTAAAAATATAGTCTAAAATATAGAAAGATATTATTAAATTCTATCATCATTTACGATAAATATCCAAATCCTAAAATTTAAAAAACGATTTATATATTACATTTCTATATATGAAATAAGATCATATGTTTTAAATCTTTTGTAAAAATAAGTTTCATATACAATACAAATCCTCAAAATTATTTGCGTATCAGAATCTGAAATTTACATTGGGTTGCATTAAATCATTATACGATTTTTGTGTTGTAGATAAGTATTAGATTGGCTGAATCGGTGGCACATTCAACTTATTGATTGGCACACAAATGAAATGTGAGTTTTCTACACCTAATTGAAGCGTGGAAAAGTGTGGAACAATAAATCATGAGAGTGGAGAGTGTGCAAATCACTGACAAAAATATATTGTGTATCGAGACTCATTAATGATATGATAATTGGTTAAAAAATGTGTACTCTGTTTGTAATGATGTCACGCAACAGTTGATTCTTAAGCCGTCAAAAATATTTCAATCGTCCTACTTCAATAAATGTATCTACTTTATGGAATTAATCATAAATAATAATAATATTAAAAAAAAACAACCATTTAATTAATCACATAACATTCAAAATAAAATATAACTTTGCATATAAAATGTCTATTAAATTAATCAATATAATCATTCGTAAATCTTCATCCTTCCAGCCGAATCACGAACAACTTCAATATCAGATGTATCATTATCAATTAGGCGTTCAATGTTGTAGAAGAAATCCAAATCTTCTGAAGAATAAAAAACATATATAAAATTAAAATTTTAGATTGCTAAGTGTATATATATATATATATATATATATATATATATATATATATATATATATATATATATATATATATATCAAACAATTTACTTTCATTAAAAAATTCATGACCATTAATTTCAACACCCTCTCTGTATATATATATATATATATATATATATATCAAACAATATATATATATATATATATATATATATATATATATATATATATATATCAAACAATTTACCTTCATTAAAAAATTCATGACCATTAATTTCAACACCCTCTCTGTTAAACAAATGTAAACGAAATTTCATATCACCAAGATGACATAAAATCATCTTTTGGCCAACAAAAATTCCTTCCCATGCATATAACATATGCCATTCGATGCCCACAAATCCATAAACAAGATCACCAATAATATGACCACCAATATCAAAATAACCGTTTGGTGTAAGAATATTCAACTTGAATGTTGGATCGTTATTCATCATATTGAAAAATCCTTTAGCAAATATCTGTAACAAATATTAATAAAATTAAATGTAACAAAAAAAAAAAAAAAAAAAAAAAAAAGAATAATAATTTTAATAATAAAACTTGGGTCCAACAAAACTTACTTGCATGTCAACACTGCATGAGGTAGCAATTGTCAGACATGAGTGATTATATCCTCTATAACTAAAAGTTTTATCTATGCACATGCCTTCAAGATTATAACACCACAGAAGCATACAATCATGAGTCATGTGTCTAAATAAAACGTGGTAACCATGGATCAAATTTTTTGTATAAACAAAATTCTCCCACATGTCACCATAAATAAGAGCATGGCTATTGTTGAATGGTTTAATAAACACCATATATTTAGTTTTTTCAGATATAAAAAATAATTTTCTCTTATCCATTATAGCAGTTGAAAGTTCAAGCATCCCAACAGGAACAAGCTAAATAAAACAATAAATAAATTTACGTTAGCAAATCATATAACCTATACTGTTGATATTAAGATCATATGTAATATATATTTATAACTTAAAGGTAAAAAAATACCAATCCTTTGATATGTTCTTCAATGAGATCAAATTGAGCAAGAAATTCCATAACATTTTTTTTTTTTTTTTGTATGATGACAAATATGACTGAATATTGTTTGGTAGATGTGTATATATATGTTTATATATGTTAAAACATATGAGTTTTAACTATGATTTTGATATGGATATACTTTATACTAAAAGATATGAGTTTTGACTATGATTTCCATATGGATATACTTTATATTTAAATCAAATAAATATAATTCTTTTCTTATTTATCGTATGCTAATATTTTGTTAATATATATGCTATTCTATAGTAATAGATATATATGGTATACCGTATTTTGTTTAAATTTAAAATATATTTATTATAGATTATAACTTGGAAGAATTTCTTATTTATAATATTATAAAAATATAAGAAACGTCCCAAATGCTCACCATCTAAAAATATACGAAACGTCACAACTTCTCACCATCTATAAATGCTAATTCAATCTCAAAAGTAATTAAACATCTAAAACCCTTTTCTACTTTCGTTTAACAAAAAAAAATTCCAATGGAATCTTCGTCATCAAAGTCTTCAAGCAAACGCCCGAGAAGTGTTTCCCCAACAAAAGAACCCTCATCAAATTCAAAAAGAAACCCATATGAATTTTATGGTGTATCACAAAAAGTTTAGGATATAAGCAACTCTGGGAAATTTGCCATCGAATTGTGATTGATTGATCAGTGACGAAGAAACAGTATTGGAATATAAAAAGGTTATTGATCAACGAAAGAAAAAAATAATAGAGTATCAAGAGAGGATAAACGATGTTAAAAAATAAATTCAAGATTATAATTGTTTGTAATTTCTTTTGTATGCAATAATATTTCTTAATATTTTTTTTTGATGATTTAATGTTGGAAGACTTCTGATTACATCCCTATGATTTTCTGTTGCATTTCAAACTATTATCAATTTATTGCTTTACATCCAATGTATGTGATAAATGGTTACATGGTTTTACTTTAGGAGTTGTTGAACGTTTTCATATTCATATGACTCTTACTTATATGGTTTTTCACATTACACAAAAATAGAATTGATATAAAAGTTGTACATATAAAACCAAACAAAAAATAGTATTGTAGGTATTACTTGAATTAGTAGTTGCAACTATGTTTCTCAAGACTTTTGTATTCTTTTGTCATATTCAATTATTTTCAAAAGCACATGTGTATTATTTAATTCATGTATATTTTCATTTACCAATATTATATCAGGTATAACTAATCGATTCAATATTCATATTTAACATTAAAATGGTCTAAATTTTTTTCAATACCATCTCATTGCATTGTTATAAATACTTGTGGCAAGGCAATAAACTTAAACACTACATGTTCAAAATGTATATCAACAAATCATTCAGCAGCAACATACCAATCATTGATGAAGAGTAAGAAATTACATGTTACTAATTACAAAACTATTGGTAATGTCTATTTTGTTTACCAATTAATATATTCTAAATTTTATAGGATTGATGAAGTATTTCCATCACATATAGTAAAAATATGTGTTAACCATGGTGGATGAATGGTTAATGACAATAAACATGGATTTTATTGGGGTGGTGCCAAGCAAATCGTTCCTGCTATAAATCTTTTTAAATGTACTAAAGATAAATTGCTCGACTACGTTAAGAGCAAAATGACTCAATATTCAGATATTGAGTCTCTCTTCTACCGTGTCTCTGACAAACCTGAACATTTTTGAACAATGTATTCTTTCAAACCTTTATCAGATAATAGTCAGGTTTCCAAGCTTTCTTCAGAAGAAAACAATGATGAAACCGTCGACCTCTATATTGTCCATGCTGAATACCCAACAATAGAAGAGAAAGAGTACTATTGGCTTGAAAGACTATGGTCTCAATGGAAATGTTTGTCCGGTCATAATCAAGCTAAAGATGATCGATTTGTCTTTCAGAATTGGTGGGAAGAAACTGATGAAGTTGATGAAACTGACATTTTTTACAATGAGACTTTTGATAATGGTAGTGATGATGTTAAATCAATTGATGGATTTGATCATGATTCTGATAACGATATGTCAGATAGGGATGATGGTGGCAACGGCAACATTGATAACGATAATGACCCATATGATGACAATGGGAACTTTTTTGATTAATTTGTTGTTTTTTAGGTTTGTTTATCAAAGTGTTTTTATTTCTAATGCTTATATTATTTGCGTTTCTGATACTTATTGTTATGGCTAAAATGTTTCTGGTATATAACAATTGACTACCTAAATATTTCGCCAAAGTTACTCTTAAAAAACATGTATAAAACATTTATAAACAAACTCAAAAATCATAATAAAAAAATACTGGAACAAACATAAACATCATATATTTACACAAAAATAGATATTATAAGAACATCCAAATTACCAAACCATACATGAAAAAAAAACCATAATTCAAACGAACTTCTTTTCCAACTGTTTCATTTTCTTCTTAATTCTTTTCTGGACCAAGGCATATTGCTCCAAAAGCTGAATACTGAATTTATGATCTTCCTTTATTTCTTCACACAATTTTTGAATGATTTCATCATTCGAATTTTTTTCAATGTAAGCAAGCATTTTTAATTTTTTTTCCTTATATGAGAATTATCATTTGATTTATCAGAATAAGAACAAACGAAAGGTGATTTATATTTCTTTTTATTTATTTCAATCTTTGATGTGGACATTTTGTGAATGTTTTGGATTATCGGTTGTTAGGGTTTCTTAGATGCGGTGAAAAAAATTGTGGTTTTTTTTAGAGGCGGTGAAAAAAATGAAAAGTGCTTTATGTTGTCAAGGGCCAAGGGGTAATCTTTTCTTAAATTACAAACAAGTCCTTCCGACCTTTTGTAAGTTTAAAATTTCACATTTGTGACACATATGTTTTCTTACTAAATTAATTGCAAGAGTTCATAGCCAACTCTAACTTAATAACTAAATCCACGCGTTTTGAGATACTATTAATAAAATATATTTTTACATAATAATTTACATAATAATATATACCTATATAAACACACCTCTTCTTAACTCTAATTCATTCATATAAAAAAGTTTTAGTCGGTTTTATTTCATCAAGGTTTGTTTAATACTTTTTTTTTTCAATTTTGCTTGAATATAATTATTGATTATTTTTTCCCCTCGCCTAATTTTATGCAGACACGTTTTCTAACAACTTGAATTTATGATGGTAATTGCGAAAGAGTTCGATAAAGATATGGTAACTGACGACAATGAATTAGTTAAAGATGATAAGAGTGATTCATCAAATAATTTTGATTTGCCTAATGGAATAAATAATGGTACTATCCCAAACGTCGATGGCACTAACAAGAGAAAAAAGTCGGATGTTGGCGATGTTACAGTTGTTGATCTTGAATATTTGAAGTCAAAAATGAAAAAAACATCAATGGTATTCATATACTTCATACTTTAACGAAAGAAACTGGTGTATTTGAACTTTGCAATTATATAAACTACTAGCTTCATGACCCGCCCGATGGGCGGGTACGCTTCATTCAATTTTTTTTCGTAATTATTTTAATAATAATGAAATATTGATAATCGGAAGATTATGTTTAACAAAAATAACTGGAATGACTTTATTAATTGATCATGTATTAGATGTAGAAATAAAATTAAGAGTATTATCAAAAGACGTTGTTAAAGTAAATGTTTGTTCATGGTACTGACTTTGTTAAAGTAAATGTTGTAAACATAAAATTAAAACATGTAAATATAATATATGTCAATTTTTATTACGGATTCAAAATTTGAAAATTATTTAAATATGAAATTACATTTCAATTATGAATTTTAAACAAATTGAGATAATTTAGGAGTATAATTGAAACTATGATGGAATCATTTGAATTTTAATCAAATTGATACATATCTTGAGTTTTAAAAAATAATCCGTTTTGAAAATAATTTGCATACAAAATTTGGATCCATTATATTTGATTCCATATATAGCACAGGATCATTAATTGGGTCAAGTTTAAAAAAAATCTTGATTAACTTTGTACATTCATACCTAAAATTAAAAATAGATAAATGGTTATGATTTCCCTATTATTAGTGCATATATTCCTAATTTATAATTTCTAAACAGTATATATAATATCTACAAACATCTCAAAACAAAACACACAAATACCACATAAATAAAAAATACTCTCAAAACATGTCGAGTACTACAAAAAAAATGTGAATCCATTGAATCAAGTTCATCAAACTCAGAACCGCAAAATGATCTTGATAAGAATATTAGTGTTGTAGACGCACCAGCAGAAACTCATACATCTGATCATGAGCATGGCACCAATAAGGAAATCAATAAGGAAGAACCTTCAGCAAAACCTAAAGGTAGTGTAAATGTACAAATATATTACAAAGTATTTCGATTTTTATATTTTCATTATGTCATATAACTTTATTACGATTAGCATTTTTTTTGATGTATTGAAACAGATGAAGCATGGTTAAATTATAAAGGCATTTGGCACAAGATTAATAAGAATGAAAACGGCAGTTGGCATAACATGATGACTAAGGTAAAGAAGGCTGATGAAATGATCAAAGCCCTTCGTGAAGCCGGACATGACATAACAGATGATGTTGTTGTTGACCACAACGTTAGCGACTATGAAGACTAAGCTTCGTTCTTATGTTTTATTATTTAAGTTTAGTTTGTTAAATCATTCTCACTTTGAATATGTTATTTTGGTGCTTTGGGAATTAGCTTTGTGTTTCATTCGTGTAATAAATTGGATTTTATGCAATTTTTGCATGCCATTGTTATCTTTACTTTAATTCACAAATTTAGTAAAGGGAAATGTTTATACAAAGCTTTGTAAATGGAATCACATAACATTGTTATAGTTAAACTAAAGAAGATGAAATTGAAATGTCTCTAAAATGATAGCTTTAAAATAAGACATAAAAAAACAACTTAACCAAATAAAACATCAAACAAAAGATTAACAATTAAACTTGGGTGATTTTTCTGGATCAAATGTTAAATGAACATTTTCATATCCTAAATCATCCAGATGTTCTTCGTCGGTGAAGTGTTCTTCTTCATCAACTTCCAGTTCTTCGTTGCTGAAGTGTTCTTGTTCATCACCTTCCAAAGCTTTCAATCTTCTTTTGATTGCAGCATTCAGCTTATTTACCTTTTTCATTTTTCTTTGTTTCATGTTGCTCTTTATCCAGGCTCTCAATTTTTTCTTTCTTGCTATAGCCTGCATGTTCAAATACAACTGGGCAGGATGCAACAGAGAGCTTGTAGCATCATCTTTTGCTTCCGCATTGACTCCATCTAACAAACATTTATATATTTATAAGATTAGCGCATAAAAAGAACAGTTATTTAACTGTAAAGAAATAAATATATTATTATTTTATATACATACGCATGTTTTTAAAAAAATGTGGATGATAAATTCAAATGTATAAACAATCAGAAACTAACCTGTCGACCCAACAGATTCTTTATTAACGGATTCATTTAAGGACTCGCTTCGTTGCTTCCTGTTACGTGAAGTAGTATTTTCAATGTATAAATTAACATTTGTGGAAAAACAAAAACAATGCATACTGAAACTGTTATACTTACTTGGGTGGGTTTGCTTCATCTTTACCATTGTCAGCAGATCGTTTTTCTATCTTCATTAGAGGAAACATGATGAACAGTTGGGTAATTATATTTTGTTTGTGAATTTTGACATGTTAAATGGTGAAAAATAAGGAATTTTATAAGACATTAGAAGTAAAATGAATCGACATTATATTAAATAAGGAAGTGATAAGGTTAGTTTTCCATTTTAAATCATTAAATGTGTACATATTAATCCTTGATGTGTTGAAGGTTGTTATGTTTTGATTGTAGGAAGGTAATCATTTCCTAAATAATGGTATGATTTGTTGCAAAACATCCTTTATTTGTTTAGTATGCTGATAGTTTTTGAAAATATTGATTGATTTTGATTCTTTTAATCCATATTATGAGTATCTTTTAATCCATATTATGAGTATCATTTGTTTAATTAAATATGTTGAAGTAAATATGTTTAAGTAATATGATGAAGTAAATTAACCGAATATAAAAAATAAATTGCTAAGTATTTTAAATAAAAATGAAAGTGATAAGTATAACTAAAACTTTGTTACATGATGGTTATTCATATACGATACAAAACTTCTTTGAATAAAAATGAAAGTGATAAGTATAACTAAAACTTTGTTACATGATGGTTATTCATATACGATACAAAACTTCTTTGAACACGACGTTTGTTGTGGAGTTTGTGTATTCGCCGTCTTTGTCACAACAAAGAACCTTTAAACCTTTTTTCGTCTTTACTCTTGAAACATCAACATACAGTTGTCCGTGTGAGAATACCGCCTTTGGTAAAAATAGGCCGACTTGGGACAACGTTTGACCTTGACTTTTGTTAATCGTCATACCAAAACAAACTTGAACAGGAAACTGTCTCCTGTTCAATTTGAATGGCATCTTGTTGTCCGTAGGTGTAATGATCATTCTAGGTATAGCACATATACAACCAAGTTTTCCACCTGATATTATCTTGGCTTCAATGATATTCGTTCCCATCCGTTGGATTTGCAACCTCGTACCATTGCATAGTCCGGCCTTTTGATCGACATTTCGCATACACATGACAGGTGCACCAACTTTTAAAGTTAACCTGTGGTGTGGAAGTCCTGACATTTCGATGTTATTTAGAAATTCCGTTGTGTATATCTGTTCATCGAAAATGGTATCAACATCAAGTACATTAACTGTGTCAGAACTTTCGTAAACTTTCTCTTGACCATCAATTAAAGATAGCATTCTATCGTTAATAATGTTGACCATTTCGTGGGTTGGGGCAAGAATAGCTCGTTCTTGAAAATAAACAGGATCCCATAAGTTGGCGCCCAAATCAGGATATGTTTGTTGAATAATGGAACCAACATGATCTTCCGAATTTGCAATCAACATATCTTCTGGAAATTTGACAACTGCCTCACCATCATTATTACCACCAATATTACCATTGCCTATATCTAAAATCCAATCAGCAAACTCTTGAATTTCTTTTCTTTCTGACTCTGCAGAACCTAAACCCAACCTCATGTTGACCGTCAATTTCAGTACGGTGCATTCAGCCCACAGATATGAAGAGTTTATCGTGGAATGTACTACTTCTTGTCTGGTTGCACCAGGTATAACCGGTAGGATCTGACGGAAATCGCCACCAAACACAACGACTTTCCCACCAAAAACCTTTTAAGAAGGCGCTGAAATATCTTCTCTGCATATGTCTTTCAAGGTTCTATCAAAGGCCTCGAAACAGTATCTATTCATCATAGGTGCCTCGTCCCATATAATAAGCTTTGCCTGCCTTATCAAATCAGCAAGATCGCTATCTGCTGGTATGCTGCACATTGAATCCTCGACGACATTAATAGGGATAGCAAACCTTGAATGGGCAGTCCTTCCGCCTTCCAACAAAAGTGCAGCAATTCCACTTGATGCCACATTTAATACTATTTCACCTTGAGAACGTAATGCAGCGGACATTGTTTTGTACAGGTATGTCTTGCCAGTACCTCCGTACCCGTATACAAAGAACATGCCACCTTTGTTGTGTACAGCAGAATCCATTACTTGTGAATATATTCCTTTCTGCTCGGTTGTCAAGCTACCGTACAATTGCTGATGTTGTTCTCTTAATTCGTCAACGTTGTACGCCATCTCGTCGTATATCAATCGGTTATACGAATCCATTGTGTGATCTTGATTAGGGTATGGCATGTTTTGAATATTCTTTAGACTTTTGTTGTTACACAAAATCATGTGTTCAATATAAGTGAGGCATATGTTATACCTCTGAACATCTGAAAGCTCAAGACCTGCGTAATTAATCAGTACATGGATTATGTATTTGTTTGGGTATGCTGTTACTAAAGTGTAACAAACCTAATAAATGTATAAGTTTTATTTTTTGTTCAAAGAATGATATGTACAGATTGACAATTGATTCAGTTGTACATTTGTTGGAATGGTTTATAACGATGAAGTATTCCTATAAGTCAAGACAGTTTGCAAATAATTTATGTTTTACTTTTTCGTATTTTGAGAAATTAAAAAATAAATGTGCAATTGCAGAAATCCTATCGTACATGAATGGAACATTTAGATGAAAAAAACCAACATCCTATACTACATGTTTGAATATGATTTGTAAATTACAATTGAAAATAAAGTACCTGGATCATTGCGTTTTTTTCGCTCAACGCGTTCAACGTCTGCAGCCAAAACATGCCACGTTTTCTCCCATACAATCTCTGGTCGAGACATGCTGTCAGTCATGATGAGCATAACAAAAAATGACCGCAGATAATCTCCCATTCCCCATAAACTCGCTTCCAATATACCATCGACGTACTCCTTGTCGTTCTCCAACAGCCCACGAGCAAAGCAAGCATCCTTATACGTAGGATAAACAACATCATCGTGGGTCTTAAGTTCAACCCACTCCTTAACACCTCTGATCTTGTTAAGCAAAATACGTAAGTAAAAAAGCTCTCCCCAAGAAGGTGGAACATGATGTATACGTCCAAGGCTTTCACCTCTTTGTCTGCGTTGCCATTTCAACTCTTGAGGTTTCCAAACATAATATTTAGGAAATTCTACATAAAGAAGAGTTTGGGCAAACGTATCGGTCCGGTTTGTTTCCATCCACGCCAGGAACTTGTTCTCGTTGGCTGATGCCTTTTCAAGTTGGTAATCAATACTTTCAGCGGGATCAAACACCACAGACTGTTCGTTATCCAAATGAAATGGTAGGCGCTCTACAGATGGAAACCTGTAATGAATGTCATAGCCAAAAATACGCCAAGCCGCCTCACATGCAGATAAATAGCGACAATCATAGAAGTCTTTAATCTCGTCAGCCTCTTCATCCTCTAACCCAACTGTCACCCTATCTGGTCCTTTGTTTATGTACTTGAATAAATATTTGATAGAACCAATCTGATTGCAATATTCAACGTTTATGTAAGACTGGTATCGTCTAAGCAAACCTGTATTGTAAGGCACAACGTAACCGTTATGCAAATCGACTCCACTTTTCTTGATGGTTGTACCATCATTCCTCCTTTTATACTTTGCATAACCGTTCTCATCAATTGTTGTGGTTTCATTAAACTGATTAGGGAAACCCTTGGTGCATTTGAAATCAATGGTGCACGGACATGTTGGATGCTCGGCTCCACACGGACCATGAATTATGTGATCAGTCACAATCTGATACAACTCAGGGTCTTCATTCTTGTCAGGAATTTCGGCTGATATAAACTGATCAATCCGCCCAGGTGTGGTTAGCTTATCCTCAGCTTCAAGCCAAAGTAATATATGACAATGTGAGAGTCCTCTTTTTTGAAACTCAACCGTGTAAACAACTGTAATAATTAAATAAAAAAATAAAGTCAGATAATCAGTAACTAATAAGGCTGATCCCTTTCAATTTTGTTATTAATTGAATATAAAAAATTAAATTAACATCTGTTGTTAATAACTTACGTGCTTTAACACGTCCAAATGTACGCTTCTCCCTGAATTCTTTTATGAGAGTGTCTAGTTTGATTTTGAAGACCCTTGTTGTGGCATCAGGCCTGTCCTCAGATTTCATACCCTTTGCCTCCATCATTCGTGCAATCTCAGGCCAATTAGGGTTACATGTAAATGTAATGAATAAGTCAGGGTATCCATAGGACTTACAAATTGTCATGGCATCCAAATAGTTCTGCATCATATACCTAGGACTGCCGGTGAATGACGATGGCAAAATAATCTTCTTACCCCGTAATTTAACACCAGATTCTCCATTTTCTGCCAAGGCTGCCAATTTTGCGTATGTTTCAGTTCTTAACTCCTTATTTTTGTTTCTGATAAACAACATGCGTTCAACCTCTACCATTGTGTATCCGTCCACAAAAATGATCAATAGATGACACATTTTAACACATATGTATAACACATCAAACAAACAATAAATACTGCTTATGGAAAAAACAAAATGGCAAACAAAATGTATACCTTTGGGGATCCTGTGTTTGACATCTCTAAACAATTATTTATAAAACGTATATTTTGATAATGTTAAAAATTATCATGAGTTTATATAGAGTTTATTGGTGAGGATATTTTTGTATTGTATTTTCAAAATATTTTTATATTAATGACTACTAATTTATGCCAAATGATATCTTGTTATTCGAATTCGAATATATCTCACAATAATATTGGGATCATTGCCTAAAATATATGAACTAACTATAGATAATTCTTAACAAATCAAAATATAATTTATAAGTTTTTTTATGTAATTGCTTAAAATAAAAAAAATGAAAACATTGTTAACATAATAAAAACGTTTCGGTACCTTTTCTATTACATACATTTTAGTTTATTTAAATGAAAAATTAACTGTGTTATCATTTAATTAACAATACTAACTTCTTGCATATCATCATTGATATAGCCACTTGAGTCTCGTTATATGTGACCAAAGCCGGCTGTGGATGTGACTCGCAATAACCGAGTTCAACTATAACCATTATCATCTTCATCTTCTTTAACAAATTTTTCATAAACACTGCTACTATCATCGACGCAAGGTATTTTTTTTTCCTTTTTAATTATTTAGTTCTTTTGGTTAATCTACCGATTGCAAATGCATGTTGATCATTTGTATGATAATGTTTATTGTTGGAACAAATATAACTGCAAAAAATGTTTCGGTTAACATAAAATAAACGATTCAAGATGCATGTGTAGTAGTATTGTACTGATCTTAAAATAGTTATGATATTGCATCCTCTGATCATAAGAAAACATGGGTTTTAGTATTAATACGCAAGATCAATAGATTAGTTTTGATGTTTTATGTTTAACCGACATGTATGCTGATTTTAGTTACAAAAGGGAAAGATATTTTGCTTGATGTTAGGAATGTTCTATAAAAAAAATGTTTGCTGAAAGATGTAATAGTAGATAATCGTATTGAAAGATATCCTAAAGTAAGATCAGTAATTTTAAAGACATGTATGAATTAATTGTAAGTTGTGATGTAATACGACTTGGTTAAGTAGTTAAGCAAGATCGCGTTATGCAACTGACTATAGGTATCAACATTGTATGAAATTATGCCGAAAATGTATGTTAGGTAGATTACATATCAGTTATTAATTATTCAAAAACAGGTTATATGGTATAAAAATTTAGAACAGTAATGCATACATAAGTAAGTCGTTGAAAGTTTGGTTACCATTTGTAGGCAAAGAATTAGGCGAAAGTAAACGAAGATTTTCATTGGTAATAGGCTGGCAAAAAACAGAGCTTGTAGATACTGTATAAGAATGACATAAACGTGTTAGGTAGATTATAGACACCTATTTTGTACATTTTTAAGAATGTGTTTGAGTGTTTTCATCCATGCTAATAGCGTTGCTGTCATTCTTGGGTTGACACTTTAAACATAATATGTGTTGATGTTCTAAGAATGTCAAAATATAAGTATACATGTGAAAAACTTATTCACGAATGACACGTTTCTGGTTTTATTAAATAGAATGAACATTCAGTTTCTATTGGAAGCAAACTAAAGAAACATTCGAACACTACAGGTATTTTCTATTTGAAAAATCTATATACATTAACCGTTTATTTAAGATTGTTAAAATTAATACACGAACCACGTTTATTAATTTCAGCTTCTTCCATCTCTATTTACGGAAACAATGTACCCTAAAAAAGGATTTGTTTACTTAATACACAATAGAGGAACCAAGCATAAGGTTTATGTGAAGATGGCTGGGGGAAATCGTTTAAAGCTGTATGAAAGTGAGTGGCGGGCATTTTTAGATGACAGCAAATATACCGAGGTGGCCACATTCCATTTCATTCGTCAAGAAGAAGATATGTACTACGTAACAACATATAAGAATGACGGATATGAGCTGAGTGGATACAACCTGAGTGTGGTAGGTTACAGACAGCGTCGATGCTTGCTTACTTTGGAACACCTTGCACAATCTTCGGTAACTTCGCTAATTTTAATCATTATATTCTATAACTTTATTACAAATTTAATGAAAACCAATCCTTACATGACAAATTTTTTTCTTCAAACAAACTGTTATGTAGCCCATTCCTTGCGGTTTCTTCACCAACACTAAGAATCCTGAATTCCGGGTTTATGTGAGTGGCATGCTGGTAGCAACTGTGACACATCGTGAGATTCAGATACTGGATGAAGATAGACATGTGCATGTGTTTGGAGGTCAGGGATGGCATATATTAGTTCAACTTGAAAACCTGGATGTTGGCACCAGATTGGTTTTGACAAATTTGCTAAACAATTCTGTTTCCATGATGCCATTTGGTGCCAATGGTTTGGAGATGCGTCAGGATAGGGTAGAACGTATGGTACTAAGCTCAAGAAAGACATTCGTGAAAAGCAGTATAGATGAAGGTATGACAATGAAACTTTATGCACAATACATGTAGTTAATCCGGGAGTTTAGAAAGCATTACATATGATAATTTAAATTTTTTGTTTGCTTACTTGAAACGTAGATAAAAGAATGCAACACATGTGCGCGAGTGGGGTGGGCACACAGAGCATGAGAATGAGGAGAATTGTTTTTACGCTCCAATTGTGGCGTATGTGACCGACAGAGGTCGTCTGGTAAGTAGGCCATTTATATTTTCATTTCAGTCCTTGTGAACTTCGTTGATGCTAAACACAATATGTTTTTGCCATATAAGTTAGCGTTTATTAACTATTTCCTCTTGCCTTTAATTGACATAATGTTATTTTTCACAATTTTAGTATGTTATCTTGGTGATATTATCTAGTAAAATTTTAAGTAAATGTTTACATATTGTGTTCTTTGTTCCGACTTTCTCTGATATGAAATGTTGGAGTATTTGCATATGAGTACATGACATATTTACTCTGTTAACTATATTCTATTATCACCTTGGTTATAATAAACTTAATATAAATGCAGAACATACCTCATGATTTTGTGAAGGCACATGAGATGTGGAAGTACCATAACGCACTCCTGAGATACAATGAAGAAGAGGAGTTCTATGTGGATGTGGAGTCTCATAGTGACAGGCCAAATAGCAAGAATCACGTGACGATCAAATGCAGATGGAGCGAAATTGTTACGTTATGTCAATGGCAACCTAACAAAATGGTTAGGTTCAAGCTTGTTGAAAATGTTGAAGACGTCCGAGTTTCATTTCCTTCACGTACCTCAGTTCTTATCCCAGTGTTTCATATGTGTTAAGACATACATGCTGATGCATCAAACTCTGTGTGGTTGTTCACGTATTAAGCTGTTATGGATAGACATCGTTTAATATTTGTAGTTGTTCTATTAGATATTTGCTGAATGATTGTCATGTGTTATGAAATGTATGTGGATTTGCTTATTGCTTCTGGGCTTATTATTGAGCTCAAAAGTACTACTTAGATTTTTTTGGGCTGCAAATTTAACCTTATCTACTTAATTGGAGTTTGCTGCTTATTTCCTTCTTGGTTTACCTTATTCTGTTTTGAATTGCTTATTTAGATTGTTTTTAGTATTTCTTAGGTTACAAACTCAATTTGCAGTTCACCTTTTATAAGCATGGTAGCTTATTTCCAATTGCACTTGGTTACTTTTCTTGTGTATTCAGTCTTTTCCTTGAGTCCTTTTCTCTTATATAATTGTTAGTTGTTCCAATATTGATTTGTACAAAAAGTATTTGTTTATGACGTTATAAACAAATCTCAATAGGAAAGTTTAAAAAAAAATATATATAAAGGAATGAAGGGAAGCCAAGCGTGAGCCAGACTCGAACCCAAGACCTCAACCCTCTTCAACCTTTAACAGTCTCTCCTTATGTTACTTATTTTGCTGTTTTCCTTTGAAACTGCTTATTCATATACTGCATTTGACTCTTTATTGTTTTTGCACGGATTCTTTTATCTTAAAGTGATTTTTTGATATTTTTTCAAAATTATTAACATATGTTTAATATTTTCTATGTATTTTCCATTTAAAAAGTTTTTTTTAATTCATAAAAAGTATAATGAAAATAAAAAATATACGGATGTTGTGTCTAAATTTTTTTTATATGATTTATGGCATTTAGGTACCAAATTTACACTTGTAGAGTAGTTATTAACATGTAGAACCACCAACCCCGTATTAAACCTCGTTAGGGCTCGTTTTTAGTTTACCACACGTTAGGTAGATTATCTGAGCTTTGCTTTATCGCGTTTTAAATTATTTAGCTTCTTTTTAGTTTATGTATTATAAGTATAGTAATAAAGAGAAAATGGTCAACTTATTAATATCATCAAATCACAAATGAACTTCAACATTCCATTAACAATTCGTTCGTAACCTCACGATCCGGCATAATCCTTAGTCCTGATTATATATATAATTTGACAACCAACAATAGCTTTATTATAAAGAAAGGATTGATAAAGGGGAATGAGAATTTTATTAAAATGTGGTTATATTAACAGTTTTTTTTATTTATATTTTTTATTTTATTTATAGTTTTTTGTATTTATTTCTTAAGGTATTTATGTGAATAAAAGTGTATCTAATATTTATATGTGTTTGCACTGTATTGCCTTTATTGCATGGGAAATGTAACTGATAGAAGCACTGTTCCAGTCAAGTTTATAACAATCATGATCTTTAGTAGTATTTGAGTGCATTTATTGAATGGGGGAGTTAAAGGCGGCGATACTCTTAGAATCTCATTTCCCTATATGTTTTGATCCAACTATATATTCAATAAACTGATTATAACATTTCCCTATCTTTTATTATAACCTACAAATATTCTATCAATTAGCTTGGATCCAAATCAGATAATGGGGTCTCTTCCACATATCGAAAAACTTAAGCAGGCTTGTGGATCCGATCGTCTTCAAGATTGTTTTAGGTCTTTGTTTGGTCAGGAGAGAGCTGAGCTTGAGGTGCGTATTCAGCGTCTTGGGGAAATATGTGATGAGCTTCGTACCACTGCTGAAAACCGTGCAGTGTTGACTGCGGAGACCAAGACTTTGAGCCCATCTCATGAAGTAGCTAGAGATGTGGTTGAGGCGATGAATGAGATGGCGGATAGAGAGGCTAGGATGCTAGCTGGGTTGGTTGCTGTGCTTGATATTGCTAGAGAAGGAAGGGCCGAGAAGGATCATCACATCTTTGTGATGGATCTTCATGATTAGGGTGTTTAAAATCTTGTTGGGTTAGTGTCTTTTGTTAAGATGTTTATCTTTTAGCTATATGTAAGCCTTAGAGCATATTTTGGGGAGGCATTGTATATGCCTGTATGTATGGACTAATGTTTTTACGTTTTATTTATAAATATAACTAATTAATCTAAACTTGAAAACCATTGTTGCACTTGGTGAAATGTTGGATCTTAGTTGAACAAATGAGGTTGTGATTAGACGATTATAACTTATATATATATTATGTTATGTAATTGAATGCTTGCTTATGCAAATGAATGTTTGTTTGAATCTATTCATGTTTGGGGATTAATATTCAATCACATGGAACATTTTGGTCTAGGGAATGGTTTTGTACTTTTAGTGTATCAAAATTAGATTAATATGCCTTCGATGATCCGTATTGAACTGGGGAATTCCTTGTGTGAAATGGTCAAGGCATTTTAGTTTACGGAATGGTTTTGTACTTTTGTACTTTTACATGTATTCAAAGTATAAAAAACAATTAACACATACTACACAATATAAAATTAGAAATTAACCATTCAAAAGATAAGTGAAATTCCAAACCATGTTCAAAACACAGCATAAGCATGTGGTGAAACAAACTAACCATATCCAAAAAAAAAAAACAGAAAATTGTCTAAGGTAATAAACCTTTATGAAACAACTAAAACAAAGGTAAACAAAACATAGAAATTGTTCATGCCATCGCAAAATTTATTGAATGTAGAGAAAGGAAGTATAAACATTCCTCAGGACACGTGTTCCGTTGCTCAAGGATCCTTCTCGATCTTCACTTGAACCATTGGTTTTTTTAGTGGATTAGGCTCTGCATCCTCTACATCACTGGGATAATCTTCAAGGTCAATGTATTCAACACGCTCACGTTTTTTCTCGTTTGAACCATCAGAACTGCCAGGAGACTGCTTCATATTGCCATCAACATTGCTTGATGTTTCGTTATTTTTCGTAGGTGGAGTATCGAGATCCAATGTCTTTGTGACACCCTGGTATGTTGATTTCGGAGGCCTTGGTGGTTTAAGAAGCATAATAGGTGTCTTAAACTGGTCAGATTGTTCCTACAATGACGTACAGGTATGATATTTGTTAGTTATACATAAGATTATGCAAATAAATTTAAAATTATAATTATATGTTTACGTACATCAGATTCTATAAAGCCATTCTGGAAGTACGATATAACATCGGGATCTTGACACACAGCGTCACACCTATACTTGTGACTGTTTCTACTATGGTTATATTCCGAATAGTATATCTTTAACAGCGCCTTTTTCCCAACAATCACATCCAAGTCGTCCGGGAAATAATCATCCGGATTCATTCCTTTTTTTTCCATTATCTCCCAAGCAGTCTTCCCGCACAATTTGAAAACAGTGGTGTTAAAGAACACAGCGGATGCAGATCCTGTTTCGTCAGCGAAATGAAGAATTAACTTGAACCTGTTTAAATATCACAAAATTGCAGCATAAGTAATTTTAAATCAGACACTATAGTTATATCAAATAGTCCTAATGAATGTACAAAAATCATACACTGGTGACACATTAACCGTCCCATGACTCTCACAATGGAATGTTGGCTTGCGGTTTCTTGATGGGCCATGAGCCTTAGCAGGTATGATTTCAACGCACTTGTTGCACATTTTACATGCCGTGTAGGCCCAACCTTCATCTTGCATAATTTTATGTATAGTAGCATAAACCACACATTAGGAATCCTTTCAAAAAAACAAATGACCATGGTTAGTGTAATATTATTTTGTGGTAGTCGTTGAATTATTTCAAGGCAATGTTGATGGCAAATATGTCAATAAAATGTATGATGTACAAAGAATAATGAAATAATCACGTACAAGTTGTGTATCACGGATCGTTCCCACCATTTGCTTAACGCAGCCAGACATGAACTCCGATGGGCTTTCAATCTTTTTGGGTGGAGTGTATAAATGGATCTTAAAGTCCGTTTCATTGAAATCCTCACGTTCCTGTAAACTGAAACAAATATAGATTGTGTGCTATTTATCAGGCTATTAAAAAAATAATGGAAATCCTCGTATTAATAACATGAATTTGTATACAACATTACCTTTTCCTGAAGTTGACAATTTCTGGCATAGCAGAGTTCATGAATATTTTCGTGCCGAAAAGTGCATTATGAACAGCAGGAGTATCTATATGGTTAAAAAGAACATGATATTTTAATTTCACATTAGTTTAGTAACAGATGTTGATGATACACATAATGATTTACAGAATGTGTCAAAAACTATAATTACCATCCCAGTATTTGACTTTACCAAGTTGAAGTATGATAATGAGACATCCTAATGTATCACGCTTTTGTGAATAGTCGTTCCACATGCTTGCCCAATTGTCCCAAAAAGTGAGTTTGATTCTGAGAGACCTACAGACACATAAGATGAGATTGTGTAAATGTCGATGAATATTTTATGATAAATGAAATATAATTGTAAAAAAATGAGGTCTTACTGAGCATCTTCAAGCAAAACATCCCTGCGAGTCTTTTTGCCCCATTTCGAATTGACAGGGACAATATCCCCAATGGCAACAACAGTACCAACAACATCTGTTATTGAGATTTATAACATATGTTATACAAATAGTGCCAATGCATTTACTGTTTCATACAAAGTACTCGAAATTTTTCATCATTTTGTACATTTGGTCTATCATTATTTTTCAAATATCACAAAACATATTCGTATCATTTGTATCAAATTTACTAATCATGAGTAAGAATTATCATTCAAGGTTTCCATAATTACTGCAAATGTATTTAATGTTAATGAAAAGTAAACAAAATAGTAATAATCATACATACCAACATAATCAGAAGTTTCATATTTGTTGTTCACATCAAGAAGTGAATTGAATGGTTCAAACTGGAAACCATGAAGGTCTTCATTGAACGGGTCAATCCGTGTCAAATTTGTGTTGCGGTAAAAGACGATCTTCCATTTGTGAGGCAACAATGGCAATGTGCCACCATTTTCTGCAACCGCAAAATTAGATATAACGTAGCACTGGCCCTCAACTAAAAGTGGCTCGAATGCATACTTGAATTCCCTTTTGATGTACACCTCAATCCTGGTACCCTGTTATTAAAATAAAACTTGATTTAGTTTAAGAGAATATACATTTATCATCAACTTAATTAAATAAACAAATAAAAAAAGTTATATATACCATACCTCTTCATCTTGTAAAACACAATCAAGACTGTACGGGTTTTTTTCATCGTCTTTTTTGTGGGAATGCCATAGCGATATGCAGCGCGCTTTGACAGCAATGTCATCGATCATGGGGTCCACATCTTCAAGTTTAGTGATTTTCAAATCAGCTACATTAACTGTAATGATGAAAAAAGTTAATGTAAGCAGTAAAACTTGAATTAGATGATGTAAAACTATAATTGTTTCATACATTTAAGTATACAGTAAGTATACATTATACATTTGAATACAGAAATGAAAAAATTATTTAAATCGTTTGGATAACTAAATGAATACCAGGAGAGTATACATTTGAATACAGGAATGAAAAAATTATTGAAATCGTTTGGATAACTAAATGAATACCAGGAGATTTGAAGGAACTACTGCTTGGAGACTTGCCCTTATTTGCAAACTTGGAATGAGAATTCTTACTCATGATTAGTAACTTTGATACAGACGATATGAATATGATTTGTGAAAATTGAAAAACACAAATAGAGCTAATATATAGCGAAGGATTAGGGTTTCTCATTAAAACTGAAATTGAAATTAATTTGGAATAAATTTTAAAACACTAGAAATTTTGAATAAGAATACCTTAATTGTTTCCCTCATTATCTCATAGTAATCCCTTGATTCTAGGAGACCATTGAAGTGTTTGTAACATATAATTGTTAGTTGCCACCGATATCCCTTGATTGTAGGGTTGATGAATGAATGTGATACTGTTTCAAATTTTCAAATCAATCTTTTGGTAATTGAGATGCTTAAAATGAATTAATGCAGGGATATACGTTGATTGTGCGCATGTAGTATTTTGTTTTGAAAGCTTTAAACAAAAATCATTAAGTGATCTAGTGGTAGGCAGGCTTGTTCCATTCTGCAAAGGTCATGGGTTCGATTCCCACGAATGAACATTTTTTAAATTTCCAGATTTTAGTGCATGATTAGTGTGTGCCATGTCATCAATGAGGTGGAATTGAGGTGGCATTTCTACGCTTATGTGTCGCTGTCATGTTAGGCTATTATATAGTGTAGGATTCTGACGATGATTCTATAGATCCATATATTCATAAAAGTATGATGGAAGAGTTCTGTTGTTGCCCCGTGTGTAAAGGAACTTGCCAATGCCCACACGAAAAATGTGATACTGAAAGGTATAAGAAGAATAAATAATCTAATTTATTTCAATTGTTTTTAGTTATTTTAAATTGTTTCTGAAGACTTATACATTTATGATATGTTATTTTGGATTTGATTCTATAGATCAATGTTTATCATAAGGATCAACATTTCCTCTAAACCTAGGTAGGATACAAAGATGTATGAAAAAATTGAATAGCATTATTATCAAATTGAACTTAAAAAATGTAAAATCATTTCTTATAAGATACATTTCAGAAACATAATATTTTTGAACTAAATGATTACATCCTTCATTATCATCAAACCTGAAATTTAAAACTATACAATTATCACCATCTTTCTTGCGAACGTCATCTTCAGTATCATCAAATCTGAACTTTAAAGGTTCATCAAATCTGAACTGTAAAGGAATACTTTTCCAACAACTCGACGTCGGATGGATCGAATTTGACTCCGATCATGCCTTCATTAGAAAAAAAAATCTATAATTATATTATTATCAGGTTAATAAAATATAATATATATATATATATATATATATATATATATATATATATATATATATATATATATATATATATATATATATATATATATATATATATATACCTGAATTAATGGAAAAGTATCTTTTGGTGAAGATACACATATTCAAAAGCAGACTTAACACCATTTGCAACCAATTTTTGATTACATGTTTTACAATATATTTTTCTTATCACCATTGTTTCTATTTGCATTAAAGAAAATAGTTTGGTTTTAGATTGGATAAAAGGGGGTGTTTAAATAGGAGAAAAATATGTGTAGTTGAAGCCAATTTAAGGACTGGTCTAAAATAGGGTAAGAAAGAATTTAATAATTTTAATAATAATATCATTTGTTATGTTAATATCTAATAACAATATTAAAATGAATGTATATATTTTTTCAAACAAGCGTAGAAAACTCATTGTGGAGAATGAAACTTTGGGAGATCGTGGTGTGTCATTTGACGGTTTGGATGCATTGAGAGAAATCCAGGACAGGCAAACCGAGCTGCTTTTTGTAAGCACGAAGGTTATGTTGAAAAAAGGTCTGAAAATAAGTAGTAACTAATAGGTGTTGATCGATCTTTTATGTTTATTAATAAAAATTAATCTTTTATGTTTTATGATATTGTTTGTGCATTTCTGATAATGTGAAGTCACATTCATATTCTGGTATTATTTTATTTCCAACAACTAATCTAACAAAAATCAAAGCCGAGATAATTTATATATTTTTAAACCTAAAACTAATCTAACAAAAATTAAATCCAAAGCCCCGTGCGTGCACGGGGGTCTAAAACTAGTATCTTGTTAAGCGATTATGGTATGTTATGAATACTAAGGATCAAATGAGAAGAATTCTTTAAATAAAAAGGATAAATAACTATAACTACAGATTAAAGATGCATCAATTTGAATTAGATGCATCCCTAATATTTTAGATGCATCATAATATAGTTTGTAGCTAAAAATTAGATGCATAAACATATGTTAGATGCATTTCATAAAGTTAGACGAAGACTGATTGGCTCAAAACGCCTTTGTAATTGCTAGCTCCTTGCTAGTTTTCTTTTAATAATATGCCGCCGTTCAAAAAAAAAAAAAAAAAAAAAAAGATGAATCTTATGTATTTTTCGTCCCCTGCGGGTCAAATTTGTTGTTAGTACTACTTGACATCGTTTTCACTTCAAAATTACTTTCGAAACTAATTGTGATGCATTTAAATGAATAGAGATGCATCTAATTCAAGTCGATGCATCTCAAATATGCGGTTATAGTTATTTCTCATTCTTATCATTTTAAGTTTTCTTCTCACTGGCTCCTTACATGTTACGAATGCATTTAACAATTTAGTGGTGACCTTATTATCTTTTTCTAAAGAAACAAAAGGATATACTTTATTTTTCTATACTCCAGCCTTATATTCTGTATGGTTTAGTGGTATATAAATATAAACAGTTAGTGGTTTGGGGCACTGTGGACATCCATTTTCAACATAAACTATGTTCTTAAATTTTGCGAGTCTTCAATTTTCTAAGTGATGGCCTAAACTAAACTTCTCAAATATGATAAGTTAGCAAGGAGTGGTTGCTCCAAAGACAAGCATTTGTGGGTTTAGAATTCAATATCTATTATCAGTTTAATATGTGATGAATAACTTTTAGTGGTCTAAAGTTCTAAATATAAACAGTTAGTGGTTTATGGCATTTTGAGTGTAGACTTTCCATTTTCAATATAAATTATGTTCTTAAAATAACAAGCCACTTTGTGAGCTTATAACTTTTTAAGTGATAACTTAAACTTGGATAGAAGTATAATTAAGTAGTGCTCTTTTTAGTACTTAATTATATGCTCATAGAAGAACAAACGTAATTGGTTATTAGAACAAACATGGTGCGTTTGAAGGTGTGGTTTTCAAACAAATTAGATCAATTTTAAATTCAAGTTAAAATACTCGATACATTGTTTGAATGAATGTATTACGTTTTTCTGTTATGTACAGTAATTCTAAAGAAGTTAAATGATCAAATTAGTGAATGACCTATTCATCACTCATTTGAAGTTTGAACTTTGAACCAAATTTAAGTGACTTGTATTATATGTAATGACACTAAAGACATTTAAATGATAATAATAATACATTGTTATTCCTTTGTGCCATGCACACCACCTTCCAACAACCAAAATTGTTATTATCAAATTAAGACTCCATTAGAGTAGTAATAAATAAGTGAAAAAAGGTGCAGCTTGCTAAAGCGCACTAGGTTCGCTAATAAACCAGGTTTAGGAAGCCCAATTATATGTGCCATATTTGGCAACGCATGCCATCAATCACAATACTTAAGTTTTGTTATTAAAAAAGGTTTAGAACCCAAATTGGATGTCATACTTGGCAAACCATGCCACCAATTTTGATTAAGTTTTAAGTGGGAAGTTGCCATTATCTATACATTTTATTTTAACTAGACAAATACCCATGCATAGCAACGGAACTTTCTAGTGGCAAATAGTTATAGTGATATCTTGGTTACATAAAACATTTAAAGAGAAAAAAAAAAAAAAAAAAAAAAAAAAAAGAAAAAAGAAAGAAAGAGGGTCTTGTTGGTATTTAAGAGGGGTACCAGTAACCCATCCCATACTTTATATCTAATGGAATAAGTTTTGTCAAAAATCTTACCAACAGTATTTTTCAGTTCCTAAGTCTCGATAATTCAAAATTTTGAACTTTCGATATACCTAACACATCTACATCTACAATTAGGGGTGTTATCGGGTCGGGTTGAATCAGGTTTTGACTTTTAGAAATATGACCCGCAACCCGACCCAATAAGAAATCGGGTTGTCGGGTTTAGGTTTAATTGGGTTCGGGTTATATCGGTTCGGGTTATTGGGTTATTTCGGGTTGCCTTGGCTGAAGCATCATATTTGTACTTCCTTTTTATGTAAAGTTATGTGAAAGATTATCTTTTTTATTATGTCAAGGCGTGTGCAAGAAATCTGTGGTTATTTGTTGTCTCTAATTTGGTTATAACTATGTTCATTTTTTTTTTTTATAATTTTTTAATTTTTTAATTATAACAGCTCTTAGTGGTCAAATTCTTATATTATATCTTCTCATACCATTTTATATTATCTTTTCTTAGTGGTCAGGTAATCATAGGGTATTTGTACATATATATTTGGATTCATGTATGTTACTTCTATATTTCTTGGTTATGGACATTATAGTAAGCAAATAATCCATGGACACGGTTTGCATATGGCAGCATTTTCATTTTAATATCAATATTTCCATTTTAATTGTTTAAGTTTTCAACATTTCCATTTTAATTATTTATAGCTAGTTAAGAAGTTTCTCTCACATTTGACCATTTTCAACATTTCACTTTTCTACATTTGACTATTTTTCTTTTATATGTAGTTAAGATATGTGGGTCTCAATAAAATTTAAGAAGTGCGATTTTAACCGTCCATCCCATTCTTTACAAATGGTAAGGAACCACATCTTCTAGTGACATGTGTCCCTCTCAAATCTCAATTAAAATCTACCTTTATTTTCAAATTCAAATATCTTCTTAATTATTTATTTTTTAAATGATCAAATTTCACCATATTTTTATTATTTTTTTGCTCTTTAATTCAATATCTATTTTGATATACTTTCATGAATTTTTAATTTTTTTCATTTTTAGTTGGTTTATTTTATTTTGATTTATTTTTTTTACAACTTTAACCTTAATTTGAATCGATACATACTTGATTCGTTAACATTATATACTTATGGAGGGAGTGTTGGACGATTAAGAGAGTGTGAGGGTCATTGTACATCGAGAATAATGATATTAATATGGCATTATGGGAAAGCTACGGGAAACCCAAACATACATATACAACGAATGCATAGACATTTTGAGCATTGTGTAACGACTTCAATAGGCGGGTAAAGAATTGCAAGAGAGTAGAGTTAGCAATTTATTCACCATATTTATCGTCGCTGCTATGGGCGGGTATCTAACTAGTTAAAAGTAAATTGTGAATTAATCGTAAAGGAATAAGAAGCATACAATTCATATGTACCTTCATTCTATCATATTGTTGGCCGACTATTTTGGTGATGAATCAAAATATCCGGAATACTATTTTAAACGTCGATATCGTATGAGGCTATGAGCCATAAACTATTTTTAGAAATAGTCAAAAGTATTGAAACTTATACTTTCAATCCTCTTTACGACCATTTTAAATTCTTTAAAGTTCGACCCGATGCTACGGGTCAAATGATTATTAGCCCTATTATGAAATGAACTACAACCATACGCCAATTGATATACGGCACAACACCTGATGCATTTGGTTGTCTAAATCATTTTACTAAGTGCATTATTGATTTGTATACGCCCGAGTTTTTAAGAAAACCCGACTTTAATGACATTCAAAATTTATATGCAAAGCATAAGAGGGTTCATGGGTTTTTGGTAATGCTTGGAAGTATTGATTGTAGGAATTGGGAATGGGTTAACTGCCTGAAAGCATGGCACGGGCAATTTGGAAGAAAAGATAAAAAATATCCAACTATAACGCTTGAATCTGTGGTGTCGTACGATTTTTGGATTTGGTATGCATTTTTTGGGGTAACGGGTGCGAATAATGATTTTATCTTTTTAAATAATTCCCTATTATTCGACAACCTTCTTGATGACATCGCCCCTGTGGCTCCGTTTGAAGTAAATAGAGTTGCATTTGAAAAATGGTATTACCTAGTTGATGGGATTTATCCACGGTGGGCAACTTTTGTCAAATCATTTTTAGTTGCACGAGACGAGAAAAATGTCTTATTTAAACGACGATAAGAAGGTGCTCGAAAGGATGTTGAAAGAGATTTTGGTGTTTTCCAAGGACATTGGGGAATTATACAACAACCGGCGCATGCTTACACTGTCAATAAGATACAAAGAATCATGTACACTTGCATTATATTACATAACAGGATTTTGAAATATAAAAAAAGTTTGCGATAAGTGAATTCAACGATTTGTATATTAGTCTGCAACCAAATATACAACATACTTGGATTGAGAGATGTGAAGTGCAACATAGGAAAGCTAAAGAACTACGTGATAAACAAACACACGCAAGTCTTTAACGGAATCTTATTGAGCATATATGGCAACGACATCAACAAGAAAATTAGTTTATTCATAATTTCATGTATTTATTAATTTTCGTATTGTTTTTTAAATTTCGTATGCTTTTTTTATTTTCGTATTGTAGTTTGTATTTTTGTTTGAAAGAATGAAAATTTAGTTTGTTTGAAAAAGTGAAAAAGAAAATAAAATAGTGGGCGGAGCCCCTTTGGCATATGAAATGGGTTGTAAGAGGGAGATGATATTTTGTGTGTGAGTGTTAAAAGTGTGGATGCTGAGATGGCGTTGAGGTGTCACAGAAAATAGGGTTATGGCATCCCATGATACCTGACACTCTTATATAATATTTTTTAACGTTTAAACATAACATTTAGGGCTACAAATAGCAAAACCTTAAATGAAATGAACCAAATCAATAATAAAAATAATGAGAAAAGTTCAATGTAGACCTCAAATTCTCTAAAGACCAAATGAATAAATCTTGACCATTTTTTTTTTTTTTATCAAACTAAAAATAACACACTTTTATCTTTTAAAAAAATTAAATATCTCACAAATCGTTAATTGTTATGCGAAAAGTATTTTCTTTTTTTTAGAACGGCAAATTTTACAACCTACACCGCCTATCTCACAAATTCTATCTCACATAGCTCCAATGAGATTTGAACCCACAACCTCTAGGTTGATGGGCCACTCACATACGCGAAAAGCATTATACCTGTTACTACAAATATCGCGTAAAAACGTTATTTATATTTTACGGTCTCTTAAGGTTTTGATAATGGCAATTATAAACTAACACGAAGTAAACACCTACGTAACCAAGTTTTAAGTTACAAGTCTACATTCCGACGTATATCACTTCAGGTAAGAATAATGTGATTATACCTCACGTCGAATGATCAAAGAACCAAACTAATAAATATTTTCTAACACACTCTAAATATTTATAAAAAACATTTTTAACAAATAAACACACAAAGTTTACTTAATTAAATTCACTAAACATTTTAATTAAGTGTTTTATTTAAATCAAAAGTAAATAAAAATTAACTACTTTGTGCACAAGTAATTTTAGAAACATTTAATTTAAAAATAATTTTAGTACAAAACATACTAAAGATCAAAGGTTAATAACATGTCCAGATATGCTCCACGGATCAACATTTTATAATGGACGGATCCACAAATTGTGGATCCGTGGATCCGCCGAGGGTCGGTTTTGAGACATAACATGTAGTATAAATAGGACATAAGTCCAAACTTTCCAACTAATGATTCTCAGCCATTTTTAGCTCACTACTACTATTTCTCTCATAACATAACATTTTATTAACACTCTTGGATCATTCCACTTGACCTATAACACATTCAAAGTGATCCAACGATTCTACTTTGAATTCAAGTGAAGAACACAAGAAGCTTTCCAAGCCTTCAAGTGTTGTAGTTAGTTGTGTCTTATCATATACTTTGTTGTATAACATAGTATATCATTTGTGTGTCTTTGTAACTCACCACCTACTACCAACTTGGGTAGTGATCATCATACAGCAACCTAGAGAGTCCGGTTAGTATTTTAGTCCTTAAAATACGTTGAGTGATAAGGTTGGTCTTGCCTTGTGAAAGACCCGATATCTAGCTTAGTATCGGTAAAGAAGTGAAGCGACGTTGTAAGGTTTTCTCCGCCAAAAGGGAGCTTGTTGATATAGTGCTTGCAAGCTCTCGAGTTGGGTACTCGGGGAGTGGAGTAGGGCGAGGAAGAGAGCTTCGTGCCGAACCACTAGAAATAACCGTGTCTATTGGTTTGATCTTTCTTTTACATTTCCACATTTACTTATTGCATATTGTTTATATTCATATATTGCATGTTGTGTTGATTTTACATGAAGTCATCGAATCTAATAGTTTTGTAAACAAGCTAAAAATAGTAAAAACTATTCAACCCCCCTTCTAGTTTTCCACAATTGGTACCAAATCCACGTTAACCAAGAATTTTAAAATTTATTGGATTTTAAAACTTGAATCGATCTATGGATTTCGAAAACTACAAAGAGGGTCAATCTATGCAACGGCCACCACTTTTTGAAAGCGATGGTTTTATATATTGGAAAAATAGATTCGAGACCTATGTGAAATCAAAAGATCTTGATCTTTGGCATGTTATTACCATGAGTGATTTTCAACCTACCATAAGAAACGAAGCTACTAACAAAGAGGAAGTTGTACCCTTTGAAAAATAATCGGATGATCTTAAAAGGAAACTTGCCAAAAACAATGAAGCTAAAATGTTTCTTTGCAACGCTTTACCTAAGAAAGAATATGAAAGAATTTTCATGTGTGAAACGGCAAAAGAAATTTGGCAAACTTTGTTAATCACTCACCAAGGTAATAGCCAAGTCAAAGATAACAAGATTGATTTACTTGTTCAACAATATGAGAAATTCTCGATTGCCGAGGATGAATCTATTGATAGTGGATTTTCTAGGTTTAATACTATTATCTCTAGTTTAAAAGCTCTTGACCAAAGTTTTTCGAGCAAAAACTTTGTTCGTAAGTTTCTTAGGGAACTTCATCCAAAGTGGAGACCGAAAGTCACCGCTATTGAAGAATCAAAAGACTTGACAACACTTTCACTAGATGAGCTCATTGGAAACTTGAAAGTCTATGAGTTGATCATAGAGAAAGATTTGGAAGTGATTAGAGGTAAAAGAGACAAGGTTAGATCTATTGCCTTAAAAGCAAAGAAAGAGTCAAGTGATGAAGAAGAGTCGTCATCGAATAGCGATGATGATGAGGATTATGCAATGGCCGTGAGGGACTTCAAGAAGTTCTTCAAGAGAAGAGGTAGATTTGTTAGACACCCTTGAACGAAAAGAAGTCAATCCGAAAAAGCCAGGATGACAAGAAAAGCAAGAACGATCGGAAATGTTATAGATGCGGAGATCCGAATCATCTCATTGGTGATTGTCCAAAACAACCTAGAAACAAGGACCAAAAGGCTTTTGTCAGAGGTTCTTGGAGTGATAGTGGTGAAGAGGACGATGAAAAGACCAACGAGGAAACGACTCTCATGGCTCAATAATCTAACGAGGTATGTTCCGATCTATCTTACTATAGTGATGAAGCGTCTTCTATAGATGATGATGTTATGCAAAAACAATACGATAAAATGTGTGAAACTAGTCTACAAATCATATTTAAAAACAAAGGCATGAAAATAATTAGAAAACGACTAGAAAACGAAATAGTTGAGCTTAAAGAGAAAATCAAAACACTAGAAAGAATCAAAGCCTTAGAATGTGAGTCATGTCTAGCTTTACAACTAGAGAACACAAAACTAAAAGAGTCACAATCTAAGTTAGAAAAGAACACGTCAAAGTTTGTACAATTTGAAAAGAGTACGCACACACTAAAGAATATAATAGCTGAAGGTAAAAATCCCAATGATAAAGTTGGTTTAGGATTTAACCTAAATGAAGCTTCAACAAGTGCAATCAAAGAGGTAAAATTTGTAAAAGGTAGTCCTGATGATTTGACACCCCACGGATCCACAAATATAGTGGACGGATCCGTATTATATAGATCTGTGGATCCGCCGAAGTGCAAAAATATGACAGAACTCTTTAATATGCGTCGTGAAGCCTTGAAACCTAAATTTGAGATTAGTTATGATCTAATAGAGTCTAAGGCTAGTGAGGAAAAGGAAATTCCAAAACCGAGCACTTCATCTAGAACCGATTTTGTTATAGTTAGTAAGAAACCTTCAATTAATGAAAACAAAGAAACACAACCATTGAAACCTTCACTTAAACATGGTTTCGGTTATGTTGAGAATGATTCTAGGTCAACAACACCTCCACCTAGACGAGTTGTTAATTCTCAACCTAGGTAAAAAACACCTCAACCTAGGAGAAGACGAAATGTTCTGACACAACAACATTCACATCCTATGTCTTGGAACACTAGTCACCAATAACCATTCATGCCTTGGGGAGTTTATTCACCATTTGCATTCATGCAACTAACTCCTCAAATGGCTAGAATGTTTGACACTAACATGTACGGACCCATGAGACAATGGGGACCAAACGTTTGAGTTTTTGTGTCATTAAACTAGGTATGCTTAAAAGTTGATTTGGAGCCAAACGAATGGGTAAAGGATAGTGGTTGCTCCAAACACATGACGGGAAACAAAAATCTCTTCTCAACCTACAAGGCATACGAAGGAGGTAACATTACTTTTGCTAGCAACCTTATGGGAAAAATCATTGGCAAAGGTACGGTTTCTAAGGACTCACTTACTATAAATGATGTGGTACATGTTGATAACTTAGCTTTTAATTTGCTTAGCATAAGACAAATATGTGATACTAAGTGCAAAGTTTTTTTCTCGGAGCATAAGAGTGAAATCATTAAGGATGGTAGAATCATAGGTGAAGGAACTAGGAAAAATGGGTTATATGTGATGAAACTAGGAAATAGCCCTAAGGATCAAATTTGCCTAGCCTCAATGGATGATAGTTCAACTTTATGGCATAGGAGATTAGGACATGCAAACATGCGTTTGATTCAATCACTCGCATCTAAGGAACTAGTTAGAAACCTTCCCAAACTTAAGTATGACCAACACTTTTGTGATGCTTGTAAAATCGGAAAACAAACACATGCTAGCCATAAGGCTAAAAATATGGTTTCTACTAATAGGTGTCTAGAACTCTTGAAAATGGACTTATTTGGCCCATCGACTATTCGAAGTTATGGAGGAAACTTGTATACTTTAGTAATAGTCGATGACTACTCAAGATATACATGGATAAGATTTTTGAAAACCAAAAATGAAGCTTTTGAACAATTTGAAATCTTAAGTAAGGAAATTCAAAATCAACAAGGTTGTTCAATCATTTCTATTAGAACAGATCTTGGTCAGTAATTTGATAATGAGGCACAATCTGAAGCTTATTGTGATGCACATGGGATAAGTCAAACTTCTCGGCTCCAAGAACTCCTCAATCAAATGGTGTAGTAGAAAGGAAAAACCGAACTTTACAAGAAATGAGTAGAACATTATTGAATGAACAATCAATACCTCAAAAGTTTTGGTGTAATGCCGTGGACACTTCAACATACATTTTAAATAGAATTCTCATTAGACCGTTCCTAGGTAAAACACCATATGAACTATATAGAGGTAAGAAACCCACACTAGAATACTTCAAGGTGTTTGGAAGCAAGTGCTTCATTCTCAACACCAAAGACTACCTTACCAAGTTCGACCCAAAGTCTTACGAAGGTATATTTCTAGGATATATTCACAAAATAGTAAGGTTTACATAGTCCTAAATAAGGATGCTATGAAAGTCAAAGAATCATTGAATGTTATGTTTGATAAGTCTCCTCCCCCACCTAAAACATCGCCCTTGGTGGATGATGATTTAGATGAAGAATCAACAATTAAGAAGAAAACCAACTTAGACCTAGAAAATCAAGCCGAACAAGACAAAGATGATGAGAATGAACCCTTAGAAGAACAAACAATGGTAAACATCAAAGAGCCTAAGAATCATCCTTTAGATCACGTGATAGGTAGGTTAAATGAACGAACACTTAGATCCCAAACGCAAAACAAAAGTAACTTCTTTTGTTTCATTTCAACCTTAGAACCTAAGAATGTTAATGAAGCTTTTAGGGATGAAAGTTAGATAGTGGCAATGCAAGAGGAACTGAACCAATTCGTTGCTAACGGCGTTTGGGAACTACTACCCCAACCTAGAAATGCCACTATCATAGGAACTAAATGGGTGTTTAGAAATAAGCTTCATGAAAACAGAATAGTGTCTAGAAATAAGGCTAGATTAGTAGCGCAAGGATATAGTCAACAAGAAGGAATAGATTATGATGAAACTTATGCTCTGGTAGCTAGATTAGAATCTATTCGTATATTACTTGCTTATGCGTGTGCCTTAGATTTTAAGTTATACCAAATGGAAGTGAAGAGTGCGTTCTTGAATGGTTTTATCAATGAGGAAGTATATGTAGCACAACCTCCGGGATTCATTGATTTCGAAAAACCAAATCATGTTTACCAGCTCAAGAAAGCTCTATATGGTCTTAAGCAAGCTCCTAAAGCTTGGTAAGACAGACTCAAGGCATTCTTGATTGAACATGAGTATACCATGGGGATGGTAGATAACACACTCTTCACCAAGAAAAGAAACTCACACCTTATCATCGTACAAATATACGTCGACGATATTATATTTGGTTCAACTTGTCAAGAGTTATGCGATGACTTTTCTAAGATCATGCATGACGAGTTTGAAATGAGCATGATGGGTGAGTTGAATTTCTTTTTAGGATTACAAATAAAACACATGGAAGATGGTATCTTCTTTAATCAATCTAAATATATTAAAGAGATGCTTAAGAAATTTGGATTAGAAGATTGTAAACCTACTAAGACTCCCATGTCCACTGAAATCAAGCTAATCAAAGATGATGATGAGGAATCTGTGGATAACACTAAATATAAGGGTATGATCGGTAGTTTACTTTACCTAACGGCTAGTAGACCCGACATTATGTTTAGTGTTTGTCTTTGTGCTCGATTTCAAGAGAATCCTAACATTTCCCATTTAGAAGCCGTTAAACGAATCTTTAGATATATTAAGGGAACAATACACTTAGGATTATGGTATCCAAAAGATACAGGTGTTGAAATAGTTGTTAAGATCCCGATCCTGATCTTAGGATCTTATGATTTTACGATTCTACGAAGCAAAAACGATCCGGATCCTACGTAGGATCTTAACAAGCTTATGATCTTATAGGATCCCGATCTTGACCATAGGATCTTAAGATCTACTCCGATCCGATCTTACTTTTCTCGAACCACAAACTAAAAAACTACAAATTTATGGTTTATGTTTTTATATAATTTAAAAAACAACATGTGATTCTTCTTAAACATTTCATATTCATAATTTAGAACAACATTTTCATAAAATATTCTTATAATTTCATGTTTATAATATATAATAATTTATAGATTTGAATAATATTACAAAGATCATTAAAAAATAGCATTATAGTAGGATCTTAGGATCCCGATCCGATCTTACGATCACGATCTTGCAAAGACGAAAACGATCCTAGATAGAAAAAACACTAGTGGCGTTTGTACGTTCCTTGGATGTTGTTTGACATCATGGTTCTCTAAGTAACAAACCGCTCTTGCTATCTCCACAACCGAAGCCGAGTATGTATCCGCAGGAAAGGCGTGCCAGCAAGCCCTATGGATGAAATAAGCTCTAATAGACTACGAAATACATCTTAACGACATCACCATAATGTGCGACAACAAAGGCGCCATAGATTTAAGTAAAAATCCCGTACAACACTCTAGGACTAAACACATAGAAATCTGTCACCATTTCCTACGTGACAACGTTCAAAAAGGAAATATTTCTATAGAGAAAGTTTCCTCGGAACACAACATCGTCGACATTATAACGAAACCGCTCGAGCGTGAACCTTTCAACTTTCTTCGTTTAGGTCTAGGAATGATGGAACATATTCCATAAATTCAAAATCTCATTAGGATTGACGTGTTGTGATTTTTCATCCGAAAAGTCATATACAACTCATTGTTGAAGTTCAACGAAGAAACGCCACAACCTAAAAATTCATCACAAGACTCCTTACAACATATGTAAGAGTCTCATGATAAGTCTTTGTCAAAATCTAGGATCCAAAACTCACAAATCAATTTTTGTCTCATTTTGATAGTTTCACGGATCCACGAAATACGTGTTAGGTCCTATTTAAGCTCTAACACAAGATCTACTCAACATATAAAGTAATAAACTCACGTAACAACTAATAAACAATAACCTTAGATCGTATAATCAATAAATAATGAGAGAGAAATGAGTAAAAGAGAATAAGAGACGGATGATTCATTCCCGTAAACAATGGACAAGAGTTTCGGTACAATAGTGAAATAAACCAACAAGTAAAATGACTACCCATGCCTTCTATTTATAGGCATTTTCTAAGGTGACATTTACATGAGATATTCTAGAAGGAATAAACTTATTTATACGGCCCATGGACTTCTAATGAGCTGTGGGCTTTAAACCTTACATAGAGTCCAAAACTAGCAACCTAATTTCTATAAATGGCCAATACTTGAAATGTATTTTAAATGTGTTCCCAACAATCTCCCCCTAAGTCTTGGTCATCTTGGTTGCTCGACGTCATCTTTGCTTCTTTGGCTTTTGACATCTTTGGAATCTTTGTTCTTTGTTCTTGTTGTGATATGATATGGTATTGTCTCGATCTGCCTTCCACCGACGTTCTTTGATCTTGATGTCTTTACGTCTTTTCCACCATGCTCATATGTCTTATGACTTTTGTTCTTCATATCTCAAGTAGTTCTCACTTCATAAGCTTCATTGTTTGACTTGTGAAGGTTTGACATGCTTGATCCTTGACTTTTCTTTAACTTCTTTGAACTTTGGTTATCTCTAAGTCCTGGTGAGAACTTTATCTCAGGATATGAGCATGATGGAAAATGGTGGTGGTGGAACTCCCGGTCTCCATGATTACCTGCAGTGTAAACAGTTAGCAATAAATCATTCGGCACTTACAGATTCGGACTTCGAGATTGTCAACAGCATAGTGTGAAGACTTTCTCTAATCCTAGCCCAGGCCGTTCTGAATCGGATACCCCCGAAAGGGCTTACACAGATACACCGAAGTGCATCAACGATTCAGTGCGCCGTTGAAGTATACCGATGTATCACTCCATGACTGTAGACCATTTTGGAGCTAACACTAAGCGTAATCCACAAGGGATTACCGAAGTGACCTGCTGTCAGGGCTGTTTGATGTTGACCCTGGCAGGATTTCCATTCAATCATTGAGAATCATAATTTATGAATTCTCTCATGAATGTTCTTGGCAGATTGCTAAGATCTGCGAAGGACACTCTTATAATTTACAACTGGCGTTCCTTTTGTTGAACAACCAGTGTAGAAATACTAAGTGTACCTATGAGATCTTTGATGTATCTCGTGGCTCTAGACTCGATAAAGTGCTTATTGGTTTTTAGTCATCGGAGGCATGAAGCAGATTGCCTCCTTTTCAATATCAACACATCTCGGAGTGAGAGGTCGATAGATAATGAAGGGTTCTCCATGAGAAATGAAACAAGTGTCTTTTGAGAGACACCTGAGTGGCTAGATGGTTTAGTGCAGTGCGTCACTGGGTCCATGATGACTTAATCTTCAATACCGGTGTTACCGTAGTGACAACCAGTAGCATATCTATTGAACCCGGTGTCTGCCCTAAGGTTGATCAAATGGAGGGCTATTTCTTTTCACCATTTTCTTTACTTTTCTTTTTCATTCTTCAACCCCTTCTTTCCCCTTACATTTATTTACTCCTTTTTTCATCATACCTAGGACTTTTCTAGTACTAAACTATTGGTATTGTCCTTGGGTAGATCCCTCCGGCTCTGGCGGATCATAGGACGGTTTTTCCTAACCTTAGTCACCTTATATCTCCATGACTATCCTATTGTTGCCATAAACCAATCTTTTTGAAAATCTCTCAAAGTGCTTATGATTGTAAAACATATTTTGTTAACACTTTGAGAGTTTTGTGATTTTCAGAAATACTCCCCCTTAACATGTGCTCATAAGTATTTAAGGTAAATTTGCACATGTCGGGAAGAGTTAGCACTTTTTGAATTGATTGATTTTCAATGAACATGATCGTTGTGAGACACGTTTACATCACTAGTAGAACTAGCTTGAAATTATTACCCGTCCAGCTCATATTCAAGGAAAATCTCTCGAAATCGGCACATACTACTCAGACAAGTCCTTTGCGAGACACGTTTACATCACCGGATAACCGGCTTGAAATTATTACCCGTCCCGGACATGTCCTTTCGATTACTGACTTTTGATATCATCAATTCGAGGGTTCAATTCTGAGTCGAGCTCATACGAGATTTCAACTTTTTATTACCATATTTTAATCATATCTTTATTCTCCCCCTCAAAAATAGCATATTCATGTTGTTTTTGATAAACTTTTGATTAAAATATGCTTTTTGAGGTTTATGGGAAGAATTCCAAGAACTTTTGTATTTCAGAACAAAGATTTCAATAATTTCAAATACTCCCCCTTGACAAGGGAATACTTGTTCTATTGAGCAAAATTTTGAAAAACTTAGAAAATTCTGGTTAATTCTACTCAATAGTAAGAAGCTTTCGCTCCTTATATGATGATTATGGCACTGAAGCATACCACAGGGTCCTTTCATTACAAGTACGGGTTATGCACTATGATTTGTGCATAAGCCATTATCAATCAAAGAATATCACAAACTCTTACATCATCCTGAACTTCTGAATGTAGTAAAGACTGGATCAGGTCTTTGGAAGTTCCTGATTGGGAATGATGGTTGTCCTCTAACGTAACTCTCCAGCCGCCTCATTTGGTCTCTATGGAACAGAGTTCTCTCGATTTTCAGCACATACTGACGGATTTCTCTTAGCTGAGCACCCGTCCATCTTTTTGTCTTTTGCAACTCCTGATCTTGAACTCGGATTACCAACCCATCACGAACCTTCTTTAGCGTGTGGTCGCAGAACTTATGAATGTCCTTATACGCCATGAAGCAGTTAATCGTCAGATCGCTTTTGTAAACGAACCCAAAGGTTGGTTCCATCTTCATGGTGTATTGGGATTCATTGTTGATCTAAGGAAGTGATAGCAGTGGTGCGGTAAGATTCAACTTCCTCTGATAGCTCTCTACCCCAAGCTGCAGATCTTCTACACGTTCTTGTATGATCTTTCTTCTAATGAAGTGGAGTATAGAAGCGCTGAATGCGTACTGAAGATCTATTGTGAAATGTTGCAGCTTCCCTTGAACTTTGATGATGTACATATCTTCAAGGTCATTAAGACTTAAATCTGGGAAATCTGCTTCAGAGAACATGTATAGCTGCTGGTCGTGCCTTCTAACTTTGATTTCGGACAAGAAGGTATAGTCATATTTCTTCTCACCCGTTAGACTCACCACATCAAGAATCCTTAGGTTACTTTTCATTGTAATAGGAGATTTCTTGGTGAGTTTACTCTTGTACCAAGTCTTCCTTTTCTCAAACCAATGATAGATACCCAGGCACACATCTTGGTCATACTGCACTTTCTGTGAAATAAAGAGTTGAGTAGCAGTTTCCTCGATGGCAGGTTATGTGTAGCTTGCTGCTGGTGTCAAAGTTATTGAGGTTGCATATTTCGGTTGATATTTAATTCCATGCACGAGTAATTCCAGGTCGTTGTTGAAGAAAAATTGGTAAGGGATGGTGGGCTGATCGGAGACGCGAATAACTGGCAATGGCTTCGTCCAATCAGTGATATATGGTTGATTAGTTCTGGAAGTGCTTCCAACCATTATCACATCTGGATTAGTCTAGCTGAACTCGCTGGACATTGCTCTGGCAATGTTCTCAAGATGATACTCGAGCTCTGCTGCACTGGATGATCTTTCCTTGAGTATATTGAATGCATCGTTCTTGATGCGACGAAGTTCCCCTTTGGTCATCTTCTTGACTCGTTGGTCACGTTTGAGCCTTTGAGTGAACTCAAATGTGCTATCTTCAATTACTGAGTCTTCGTCCATCTGTGTTTGAGCAGTTACTAGTTGATCAAACCACTCATTTCCCTGTGTGGTGTCTTCATCTAGCCATGAGACAACATTCGACCTTCTGGAAGTCTTTTGCTAGATGATGTAGCCTTGGTCTTGGGAGGTGAAGGTGGTGGATCATCGTACTGTTGAAATTCTCTTTCTTCAGTTTGCTCGAACCGATGCTCCATTTCTGTAGGAACAGATCCCGAAGCCTTTGGTGTTGGATTTGTTGTAGTTGTTGATGGACCGACGGGTTCTTTGAGTTGTGAGCCAGATCCTTCGACATCTTTTTGTTTCTTTGCTTGGGTGTTTGGATCTTGGTCTTCGTCCTCTCTCGGACGTTTACCCTTATCAGCCTCAACTTTGCACGACTCCTTTGCCATGTTTGCTTTTATAGCCTCCATGATGGCTATTTCTTCTTGAGTCGGAGATGAGAGATTCACTAGAGCATTGAGATATTGAAGTTGGATTTCTTCAAGAGTTAGTTCCTTCGGCTTTGCTGGTTGGGTTGAGAACACAAGAGGAACCGAAGCGACGATGTTTCTGACTTTGTCTTCAAGGTTGGAATCGATATGCTCTTCTATCTGTTGTGTCACAACCTTTGGCAAGTACTTTTTGACATACACCTTGGTACTGCCCTTGACTTCTTGAAGCAATTGATTTTGAAGATCAGCTTCAAGGAATTCGTCCATACGTTCTTTGGTTTCTTGCATCTCTTTGACTTGTGTGGCAAGGCTTTTGACCATATTTGTTAAGTCTTTTACTTGGTCACTGTGCTGGTTGTCTTTCTTTGCACGCGCCAGCTTTGCTGCCTTTTTCACCTTTTTAACCTGATTTAGCCTAGGGATCTGCATTGTTTCCTTGCTTTTCATGACTGTTTTTCCTTTTACTTTTTTTGTTGTTGCTTCTTTAGATGGTGATGGTAGTGTTGGTGATGAGGGGTGTGTTGATGATTCTGGAGGTGTTTGAGCCTTTGGTGGTGAAGCATGCTGAGACTCTGGAGGTGTTTGAACCTTTGGTGGTGAAGCATGTTAAGACTCTGGAGGTGTAAGTGTTGAATGTGGAGGAGTGATTGGCGGCGTTTGAATGTATCTGTCCGCTTCCTTTTCGGTCATCTTTTGTTCTTCCTCCTTCTTCTTTTGTTCTTCTTCCATCTTCTTTTCTTCTTCCTCATTCTTTTCTGCTTCTAGTTTGTTAGCAGCCTTAGTAATTTCCTCCTCATCAGTCAACGTCTTATCTTCATCTGTATCTTCCCAGAAATCATCAAATTTTTCTTCATCTGATAACACCTTTTCACTTTCTTCCCCTTCTTCCATCTCGACATCCTTCATCTTCTCTTCTTCCTTCTTTTCCTCATCATTTCCGGGTTGATTAACCGGACTTGGTGGAGGTGGGATGACTTCAGTATGAGACTCAGACCTATCGGGTTGATTAACCGAATGAGGCTGAGGTGGAGTAGTATCTTTAACAATACCAGACCCTCCGGGTTGATTAACCGGATCAGGGTGAGGTGGTGTTACTTATTTAACTGTCTCAGACCCACCAGGTTGATTAACCGGATCAACATAGGTCTGGGATCCCCCGGCTCCTTTACTTTGTTGTTCAAATCTCATTTGCTCTTCAAACATTAACTGTGCTCGTCTTTCCTCATCAGCCTTATGTGACCTACGACTTTCTTCTAGTGCCACCTTAGTTGCTATATCTTCTCTATAAACTTCTTCATCGGTATCCGTCTCTGAGTTAGATTCCTCTTCCGCAACAATCCTACCTTCCTCCGTTTCTGGCTTGGGAATTGTAACCAGAACTTTTCTTTTGACGATTCTATGTGCAGAAGGTTTGATTTTCTTAGATGCACTAGAAGCACTTTCAGTCTTGTTGCTTCCCTTTGAACGAGTCTTAGTGGATCCGGACTCATCATCATGCTTGGAAAGTCCGACGTGACCTTGACTGAAAGCACTATCATAATCTCTGTAAGCTTGAGTTTTCTTAACTTGTTCCATCAGCAGAGATTCTGGTAGTCTCATCCCTTGCTTATGTGTGCTGCCTTTGAGAATGTAGACTGAACTGATAGTCTTGTCCATTTTATACAAATGCATTTCTCGGTCTTCAGGACGTGGAGAGATGTCTGTGTTATCGTCAAGTAGAAGACTGATGAGTAGTTTGGTATACCGAACAACTGGGATTTTGGTTAATGGTTTCTGATAGTGACTTTGGATCTGATATACAGTGTCTTCCCAGATAAGTTGTGCATAGTCAATCTGTTTCTGATTGACCATACCCTAGAAGATTTGAAGATGTGACAAACGAGGGTGCTCTTAACCACTTTCCCTTCCTGATACTGAACGGACCAGAATGTAATATATGGTTCTCCAGGGTTGAGGGATGAACTCGGCGTCAATCTTTGATATTTTCATCAATGGTTTGTCCGGTTGTACATCGTAGCCAATTTCTACAAGGAAGTTGAGGACTTCTTCTTCAGTGTGTGTAGGGTAGATTCTATTTGCCGGTTCAGGTGCTTTTGGTAACGTCAAGGCTTTGCGAAGGTAGTTTGCATTGACTTTTACTTCTTTACGATCCAGCTTGCATGTAAAATATCTTTCTCCCAAGTCCAGCTTTATAGTATTCCACATTTGATGAATGTATAATTCAGGAATACTGTCTGATCTGTCTAGCAAGCTCCTGCACTTGTGTCGCTTGAGTATCTCTATTGCAATTTGACAACTTGGTTCAACACACTTGACTCTTTGAAATTCTACCCTTGCGTTGTTGTGGCCAATCTCTGCCTTATATCCTTGTGGGAAAACTTCAGCTTTTGTGAGCATTGGGAGTGGTTGTTGTTGTGGTGCAGCCATTTGTGATATCTGACACATCATTCAAACACAGATTTGCAGGATACATGAAAGTTAGCAAATAGTTAAACTTGTTGTTTCACATGTGATCCTTTTGTAGCTTAGTTTGATTTTACAGGTTTAAACATAGCATTTTGTTTCAAAAAGAAACTTCTACAATTATCAACTTATGTGAATTTCGACAGTTATCAAATTATGCCAATTTCGACAATTTTACCAATTTCTATAGAATTTGTCCAATTTCGATAGAAATAGCAATTTCTATAGAATTTGTCCAATTTCGATAGAAATAGCAATTTCTATAGAATTTGTCCAATTTCGATAGAAATGGCAATTTCGATAGATCTTGACCAATTTAGATAGAAATGGAAATTTCTATAGATCTTGACCAATTTCGATAATTTCTTATACAAGAAATTTCGATAACTACTGTAGACGTACATGATCCTTGGTTCTTTGTCGAAATTTGGTTTTCCTGTTCCATTAAACCAATTCACAAGTTATTCTATGCTCATTAAACTCTTTATATCAAACTAAATCTCAACAGCGTTCAAATTTCGATAAACCCTGTTCATCAGTTTATAGGAATTCATCAAAACTTGTTAAATGTTTGTTTGATCTGTTTCAATAGCATCACATGATGTTCTTGAGTCTTATGTCCAAGCCTTAACACTTTTTAACCACAGAATCAAAAGTTAGACCTTATACGTGTTCTTCATAAACCCCAATCATCTAAACCACATCAGATGTGTTTCTGGGTTCAATTCAAAGGTAAAAAAATGCAATTCAACACATAAGAACTCTATCCCAACTGCTTAATTACACTACAACTTACTCATACATTTTTCCCCAAATCGTATCATAAACCCTAAATTTCGAACATGCCTCAAACTTGTTTCTGGGTTTAATTAAGCATATGCAAGATGTTAAGGAACTTATTCTGACTAAATCCCACCAAACAATTGCAACATAAACACACAAAATCAAGAAACCCGATTATGCATAAACCCTAGAATTTTAAAGCTCAATTTTGCAAAATTTAACCGTTGGATCAAGAAATCTTTCAAAGCCGTTTCTTAAAATCACATAAGCAATGTTTATAAACTCACAAATTTGAAGATTCTTGTCCAGATTTCTTGATCGAATTTGGGTCGTAGATTTGGGCGGTTGAGGAGTAAATACGGTAGGTGAAAAAATTTAATGTATAGAGTGAATTGCAATAACTGCGTACAGAGGCAGTTAATGTGATTTAACCCTTACTTTAACTTTTTCCAAATTTGGTACATTTAGTCCTCAAACCAATTTGTTTTTCAATTAAAGTCCTAACTCACAATATTAACTTTTAGGTTTAACACATTTTTGGCAATAACAACTTTAATACTCACCCTCGACTTATGAGTATTTGAAAATATTTTTAAGATCAAGGAGGGTATTTCTCAGATGATTTTACCACCATTCTTTTTGAAGCAACAATTTTAAAGAAATTATGCAAGTACAAATTTAATGAATAAATTTTAAAATTTGAATTTCTTTCTCCCACTCAACATGTCACACCCCCAAATTTCGTGACTTGCAGCGGAATGAAGCATTCAGGGGCGACTGGTCATAGCACCGAAGTTGCAGTTATATTGAACGACCTAAAGTGTCGTTTAGAAAATACATCGTTTGATTATTTAAAAACATTCAGAGTTACAAAGCTAGGTCCCAAAAGGTGAAACAAGTTTTCAGAAAACAAGTTCATACAATTCAAACGATGGATAAGTGCATAAAATATAAAGTGAGACGTGTCGACTCCGCGACTCCATGATGTGTCCATATGCAAGCCAACATGCGATACCTTAATTACCTGAAAATACATTGCTAAAAATGGTCAACAAAAAAGTTGGTGAGATCATAGGTTTATGTAAATGAAATGTTGTACGGATACCACAAGTATAAAGTGTATGACAAAACCATGCCACATAAAAATGATACACTAGCTCTAAGCTCATGACCCCGAAGCTAGATTGAATGAAATGCCCCAACCGAGTGTTTGCCAATCACTCTAATATGACAGAAATGAAATGCGTTCGTTTGACCAGTTGGTGCTACCAACCCGAACGGAGGAGTCACCCTCAATAGATCTATTCACTCACTCTTGCTTGCTAACAATTAACGGTTCATGATAATATAAGGGGACTTTAATCTGGGCAATGATGTAACTTAAGCAATGTAATGAGTTTGTATACTTTGGTCCGCATATGAAAATGGTGCAATGTATTCTCCCCCGAGAGTTTAGAAATCAATAAACAATTTAAAACGGGGCTATGAAAACTCACCTGATATGATATAGCAACAATGACAATAATGGATATGATGAAATAAAGCTCGGTCTCTAACCGCGACCTATTATGAATGATGTGATTCAATGTAAGCAATGATACAATGCAACACATGCAAATACGTATGTTAACGATACCACTTGTTAGTTTTAAAAATAACGTTTATCGACGAAAAATACACTTTTGACGTCTCGTTAAGTTATAAACTACTTTTCGTGTAAATATGTTGAAACGGTACTCCACGATCCTCGTTTGGTGTTCTATCGGCAAAATGTAGCGTTTTCATCGCAATTTAATATTTTCCTTAACTTGTGAAAATATGTCCAAAATGGCTTCGTGAAACTAGTCGCGAAATATTGCACGTTAAGTGTTAGTTGATCAAACTCGACGTTTTTGAAAACCTTATAACAATGTATCAATGTCGTTTCATTTAACTTTTGATTGTACATGCCTCGATCAATTAGAAAATCGGCTAACAATGTTATGTTTCACAAAAACACTAGTTTTTATACTTAAAACACTTTCTAATAGTGGCTGTCAAAATGAACATGGTACGTCGGGCTTCAAACGTGAATAACTCGGCCGTTATAAGCTCGTTTGTTAGGATTCGACACACGGTTAAGGTGGTTAAACCTTTTGTACTTTGTGTGTATGATATATTGAGTGAATATGATTAAGTATGCGGAATCTACTTAATCACACTTAGAAGGTTATTATGGTTATGGAAATGGAACTGTTGTGTTTGCTATATGACAATGAACAATGAAAGATTATCACCAAACGATTCAATATTATTAAGATAATAATACGAGTGATCTTGAGTTATCACTAGGGTTAGAACCTTGAATCTTAAGTTTTTCTTACTTGTGATATTTTTGTGTTTGTTCTTGAGATATATATTTTTCACTATTTTTAACACATCACCTAGACACTTAATATCTAGTCTAAGATCTTCTTTTATAGTCCAAGAAGATCTTTACAATATTGCTTAAAGTCTTAATAAACTACTTGCTAACTTATTTTGAGTGTGTCAGTACATAAGATACAACATGTATCTGTGTACACAACTTGTTAACTAAGCACATGGGGTAAGATATTATCTACCGTATATTGTTGACCAAAATATACATAATATCTTTTCATACTTATCCACTTAGTAGCAGAATGAACTTTAGCAGCAGCAATGTTAACGCTAGCAGCAGAATCCTTCAGCAGCAGAATGTTAAGTCTAGCAGCAGAATCATTTATCGCTAGCAGCAGAATCAAATGTTCTAGCAGCAGGAACAAACATTAGCAGCAGGAACCAAATACTCTAGCAGCAGAATCATACTTGAAGTATTTCTTTGAATAGAACCCAATATTAAACTTCTTGAATATTTAATTCCCAACAATCCTCCCCTAAACATGTGAATCCATTTCAACATGTTTCTGAATTAAATTATGGATTGTGAAGATCTTTCAAACACTTCTGTTCTTCAAGATTAAATATCTTTCTTAGTAACTCATCTGCTTTGTTCTTTGACTTTAACAATATCAACACACATCTTAAACACTGACCTAAAGATGGTGCAACTTCCTTGGATGGAGGAATTATAAGAGGCAATGATGCTGTGTATCTTGGATGCTTGTTTCAACAAGTGAAATCATCTGTCAGCATGCCTTTGCAAGTGATGAACAAATGTGGTGAACTGAAATTGAAACTTTTCTTCGTTTGTCCTAGATAGAACTTTCTCCTTTGGAATGTTTCATCCCTTCTGAATATATATAATACTCCAGAATCAGCTCTGTTCTTGTCATTTTCAACCTCCATGACATCATCTTGTATGCTCTTGTCTTTTCCTCCCTTTCATTGGTTAATCTTCCTTCTTTGGATTTATTTCCTCCCCTGAGACATTACCTCCCCTGGATTGCAAATAACATTTCCTCCCCTGTTTGGAAGATCTCTCACCATCATCCCATCATTATCTGATCTACCAATGTGAACTTGTTTTCAGACAATGTTGTACATGAAGCCATCAATTCCTTAAGAGTTTAAGTTGCTGCCCTCATCACTTCTAGGTGTGTTAAATCCTATGAGAGGTGATTCATGGGGCATTTGACTCATGGTCCATCAATGGATGGTTTTTGTGAGTCTCTTTGAAAATCCTTTTAAGAAACTTTTGCCTTAGTAGTATGTAATTGATTTTATTATGAAAAACCATACTGCTTTCAACCATTTTGAAGGGTTTAAGTGTATAACAGACACTTAATCAAAATTTCGGTTTAAAGCAACCTCTGGTTGTGTGAGAACCAATATTTTCAGTTATAAATAACTGCCTGTGTAAAGATAAACTCATTCAAAGAGTTTTCCTGACAAGGTTTCCAGCTCATAGTAATTGTTTTCTCTAACACAAGTGTTAGATTCACTTTTACTAGCTGTTCTTTCTATCAGATATCCTGAGATTAACACATTATACTTGAAAGTATAAAATGATAGAAAGTGAGTTGAATCAGTTACTATCTGATCAACTAAGTTATCAATTCAATGTGAAATTTCATACTTAGGTTTCAAGAAAGAAGTTTTAAGGAGTTTTAAATTCCCAAAATCAGTCCATCATAAACCTAATATGTCAGCAACTGATATTATCATTCTGCTGCTTCCATTTCACTTGAAACATCCTTTTGTGTTCACATGATCATACCTGAAATTGTTAGTCTAAAACCAAAAGAACAATGTACAAAGTACTTGTCTTATATTAGAATAATCATAGGACTAACTGTATGAATAACATAAATTAAATTTGTACTAGCAGCACAAACTTTTGTAAATAGCAGTAGAATCTTTTAAGACCAGCAACACAAACAAAAATTTATTTAGAAAAACACAAAGTTTAAAATCATTGAGGATTAAGCATTCCAATACTTGCTACCAAGTACTGAAACCTTCCAACATCAAAAGCTTTGGTTAGCAGATCTGCAAAATTGAATTCTGAAGCAATTTTAAGAACTTGAATTAATCTTTTCTCATTGCAGTCTCTTATAAAGTGATGTCTAATTTCAATGTGTTTTGTTTTAGAATGTTGCACTGGATTTTTAATAATACAAATTGTACTACTATTATCAATATGAATAACAGTGTTTAAGAAATTGTACCCATAGTCAAGGAGTTGGTTTTGAAGCCATAGAACTTGACCACAGCAACTTGCAGCAGCTACATATTCAGCTTCAGTTGTTGAATTAGCCACAATTGTTTGCTTCTTACACTGCCATGAGACAAGTCTACACCCAAGGAATTGACATCCTCCTGTTGTTGACTTCCTGTCCAAGCTAGCACCAGCATAATCACTATCCGAAAATGCTACCAAATCAAAAGGTGATTCTCTAGAATACCATAAACCCAACCTTGGTTGACCTTTGAGATATCTAAAAATCCTTTTGACTGCTGTTAAATGAGAAACCTTTGGAGTTACTTGAAATCTTGCACAAACACAAACAGAGAACATGATGTCAGGTCTTGATGATGTGAGATACATCAAAGATCCTATCATAGATCTGTATGTGTGTACATCTACATTTTCTCCATCTAAGTCTTTTAGAAGAGGTTTCTCAGAGTCCATTGGTGTGCTTGCCATTTTTGAATCAGCAAAGTTGAACTTCCTTAGTATCTCAGCAACATATTTATCTTGACTAATAAATATGCCTTCATATGACTGTTTAACTTGCAAACCCAAAAAGAATGTAAGTTCCCCCATAGAACTCATCTGAAACTTATCATGCATAAGTTTCTCAAACTCTAAACACATTTCCTTCCTTGTAGATCCAAAGATAATGTCATCCACATACACCTGCACTAACAGAAGATCCTTCTTGTGCTGTTTGATGAAAAGTGTCTGATCAATCTTTCCTCTTTGAAATCCATTCTCTTTTAAATAGGAAGCAAGTGTTTCATACCAAGCTCTTGGTGCCTGATGCAGGCCATATAGAGCTTTTACAACTCTGTACACTTTATCTGGATGGTCAGGATCAATGAACCCTGGAGGTTGTGAGACATACACCTCTTCTTCAATTGTGCCATAAAGAAATGCACTCTTGACATCCATTTGGTAAACTGTGAAGCCTAAAAATGAAGCATAAGCTAAGAAAAGCCTAATTTCCTCAAGTCTTGCTATTGGAGCAAAAACTTCATCATAGTCTATACCTTTTTGTTGTGTGTACCCTTGGGCTACCAATCTAGCCTTATTCCTAATCACTATGCCCCTTTCATCCAATTTATTCCTGAAAACCCATCTAGTGCCAATTACCTTTGCATCCTTAGGTAAATCAACTAGCACCCATACTTTCTGAATCTTGAACTGAAGAAGCTCCTCTTGCATAGCTTCTACCCAGCTTGAATCATCTAAGGCTTTCAGAATGTTCTTTGGTTCATCTTGTGAGAGAAAACATACAAACAAGCAAGAGTTTGAAAACTCATGCTGCTTTGAAGCAAAAAGGGCATCAAGAAGCCCTTGTTGGTCTGAAGACATCAGTTGTTGTCTTGTCTTCACACCTGATTGTACATCTCTAATCACATTATCTAGGGAGTGGACTTTGTGAATTCTTGTTTGTGGAGTAGAAGGAACTTGATAATTTGATGGAAGATTATTGAAATCCCCCTCATTGTCTGAGAATTCTGCTTCTTTCGTTTCTGAAGGGCCAACAGTTGAATGCTCTGTCTCAGCAGTACAAACTGCTTTTGAACTGCTAACTTGACTGTCTTGTTTCTCAGTTCCATCTTTCTTGCTTTCATCTTCAACACCTTCTTTAGCTTTACCAGAAGAAGATTCATCAGTTGTTGAAGTTGATTCCACACTTGTACTTATTGGCATCCATACATGATCTTGGTTTGTCTCCTTTTCTAACCTTGCCTCATCTGTTGCTTGTGAACCTGAAAAATCATTAATTTTTGCAACAACAGGCACATAATTCATTGAATTGGTTAGTGTTTCAAGATCAAATAGCCATTTTGGTCCTTGACCTTCTACATTGGATTTATCTTCCAAAAACTCCACATGTAGATTTTCTTCTACAATCATAGTTCTTGTGTTGTATACTCTATATGCTTTGCTATTAAGAGAATATCCAACAAAGAATCCTTCATCTGCTTTACCATCGAATTTTCCTAAATGGTCTAAGGTATTTAGAATTGTCACATGACATCCAAAAGGTCTAAGAATTCCTATTGCAGGAGTTCTACCTCTAAAAAGTTCATATGATGTCTTATTGTGAGGTTGTACAACTAAAACTCTATTTTGAACATAGCAAGCAGTGCTAACTGCTTCAGCCCAAAAAGTTATAGGTAGCTTAGAATCATCTAACATAGTTCTAGCAGCTTCAATTAGTGTTCTATTCTTCCTCTCAACAACACCATTCTGTTGTGGATTTCTAGCAACACTAAATTCTCTCCTAATACCTTTTTGTTTGCAGAAATCATCCATAACTCTATTCTGAAACTCTGTCCCATTATCACATCTAATGACTTTCACTTTCTTGTCTACTTGGTTTTCTATCTGTGTAATGAAAGTCTTAAGGATGCTTGTAGTCTCATCCTTAGTAGATAGAAAGAAAACCCATGTAAATCTAGTATAGTCATCAATTATAACAAGACAATATCTTTTATGCATTATACTACTTACTGAAACAGGTCCAAATAAGTCCATATGAAGCATAAACAATGATTGATTGATAGAGTTAAAAATCTTGGGCTTACAAGTGGCTTTGTGTTGTTTGCCTTAAAGACAAGCAATGCATGTTTGATCATTTTCAAATCTTTTGTGAGGTAAACCTCTTACCAAACCATTCTTAACAATTTTATTTATGGTTTTGAAATTAATATGACCAAGCCTTCTATGCCATTTCATTGATTCATCCAATGTGGCCTTTGCAACAAGACAAGTTAAATTCTTTTTAGGAACAATGTTCTTCATGTCAACACTGTACATATTGCCCTTTTTAGGAATTTTAAGAAGTACTTGACTTTCATCAGGCATCTTAAAATTAGGAGAAAGTACAAGATATTCAGTCTCACAGAAAAGAACATTGTTCTTTTTGTCACACATTTGTGAGACACAAAAAAGATTATAATATAGCTCTTTTACATAGAACACATCTTCAAAATCTAAATTTCCAGTTTTGATGGTACCTTTACTGGAAATTTTACCACCAACACCTCCTCCAAAGGTAACATAGCCTCCATCTATTGATTGAAAATCTGAGAGATAAGACTTGTTGCCTGTCATGTGCCTTGAACATCCACTATCTGAATAACCTTGATCCTTTTGTTTATCAGTTGAATGTTCCTGCACATAAATGAGAATTATTAGTTTCTTTTGGGGACCCAAGCCATTACTGACTTGGATCTGCCTCTTGCATCAATGTAATTTAATCTTTTAAGGACAGTTGATGCAACATTGGATTTAAGAATCCAACATGCTGAGGCCTTAACAGCATTTGCCCTGTTTCCCTTAGCAGCAGAATGAACTGATTGCTTAGCAGCAGGAACTGCTAACTTTTCAGTTCTACCCTTTGGTTTCAAAACTTGTTTTTGAACCACTGCTTTTGTTTGAATGGGCCTTAGAACAGTCTTTGGTGCATGTTTGAAAAATGTTTTTGCACCCTTAGCTGTTGATTTTGGGTTAACAGTCATAAATGGTCGAGCAACAGGAACAATTAGTCTAGCAGCAGGATCTTTGTTTGAGACTGTTCTGGGTTTTGTTCTATTAACACTAGAACTAGAGTGAAAATGAGATTTAGGTGTTTGCCTTTTGTGGTTCACTCTATTGTTTTCATACCCAGTTACCCAATGGTTGCAGAAAGCTGCAAGATGGTCAAAACTACCACATGTGTAACAAGCTTTGTGATGAGTGTCTAAATACTCATCATTTTTACCTAATCTGAACTGCCAAAACATCCAAAAACACTCAGAAATGCATCATAATACTGAAATTATCCCAGAATTGTGTTTTATATGTTTCAGATGCAAAATATTTAAAAACAAATGAAAAATGAACAAAGTTTGCATAATTGGCAGTTTCAGTCCCTCAACTTTCAAAAGTTGTCAAAACTAGTCCCTGGTTATTCTAAAAACAGGAAAAGTCATCAAAGGTCCTTTAAGAATCATAAAATTACATAATAAGTCCTTTGGTGCAAAGTTTCATAAAATTACAACTTTGGTCCCTCAAGTTTGGAAAATGTCAAAAATGGTCCCTGGGATTTAAAAACTTTGAGAAAAATAAATATGGTCCTTGTGTTATTGATTTGTGGCAGGTTTAGTCCTTTGAAGATAGTTTGGAAGTTTACAAACTCAGCCCCTCAACTTTTAGAAAATTACATAATTGGTCCTTGTGATTAAAATGCTACAAACCAAACCGGATCCAAACTAAACCCTTAACCCTTAAATAAAAATAACCCAAGCCCACTTCCCTTTTATTTAAAAAACCCAAACCCGGCCTAGTATTTAAATACCGGTCAAACCCGGTCAACCTTTTCTTCTTCCTCACAACCCCGCCAATACCACCTAGCCCATGGTTTCTCTGCTAAACCACCCCCCATCCAATCCCACTCACCTAACAATGCCAAGAAGCATTGAATGCTTCTTCTCCACCTCCCTGAAAAGCATTAAATGCTTAAGCCTGCTCAATCCACTAACTCAATTTTCCCGCCAAAATGCCAAGTGGACAGCTGAGATCATTGGAAGCAATTCAAGGGTGCAGATGTGTTCAGAGATGTCGAATTAGGGTTTCCCAATTGTATTTTGTATAAATAGAACAATGTAATATGAAATTCAGTAGTAGTTAATTTAGTTTAAATCGCATTTTACTTTATTCAGTTGTAATCTTGTAATTTCTTATTTCCAGTTGTAATCCAAGTTTATTTAAGCTATAAAAATCTTATTTCAAGTCATCCTGTGTTTGAATTCAATATTGTTCAAGTTTGTATGTTTCTGTTAAGGATTTAAGATCGAATCACCCATAAAAAGCTCTCATAAGCTCCAAACAACCTTGCATTAAGCTTATATAAGCTTTCTATAGCTTCTTGTAAGCTTAATTAGTAGCCATCAGTTCTATAATTCAAATGATCAAGAAAGTCAAAGAAGGTCAACCATGGAGGCCAATAAGCTGATTCTTGGTGGATAAGCTATTCAGGAAGTTTTTCTTGGGTTTCTAGCTTGTTTCTGACAAGCTAGAGTGGTTCTAGTTCTTTGTTCTATCATTCCATAGCTACCTCAGTTGTAAGCAAGTTTCTATATTTTTGCATAATTTGTCAAGTTACTGTACAATTGCTTAATAATAGCTTATTGTGGTTGTTTTATGCTTATTGTTAGTTTGTGATCATATTTGATCAATAAAATCAGTAGTTATCTAATTTGTTTTCCATTTTGCTAAAAATCTTAAAAAAAGACCAAAATTAGTCAAATCTAGTATAGCTTAATTAGTTGCTTAATTTTTTGATAAAAGTTGCTCATTAGGGTTTATATAAGCTAGGTAATCAATAATAATCAGACTTTTAGTTCAAAATATTGAACTTCATTTGAAAAATCCAAGACAGTCACCTCATTAAGGACTGTTTGGATTTAACTCAGTCAAAGGGTCAATTCCCTTGTTACTGTAGATTTACCTTTTTCACAACTTTGTTCAAGCTTATTTTGGTTAATATAAGTTGTTTAGAAGCCTGGATTGGTCATTTAGATAGTTTTGGCCAAATTGCATACCCTGTGGGATTTTGAGAAGCTCAAATGCTCATATAAGCCTTATATAGCCACAAGCTTGTTTTGGCCTGTTCTTTGGCTTCTCTGAGCTTCATTTAGTCCAATTAGTGTAAACAACAAAGTTGGTTAAGATTGCTTTGCCTTGTGCACATCTGCACAGACAAACAGATAAGCAGACCACTCAGTATATACTGAGCAGTCTGAGTTGCTGATCTAGGCTTCAATTGGAGCTCAATTGGGCATTTAATGATGGGGCTTTTATGTTTTTTAGATACCCAGTAGTATAGGCTAAGTTTTGCCCCCATTAGTTGGAATCTCAGTAGCTTATTTAAGTGCTTAAATTGCCCTTCAACTTGGCCACTTTTCTGAGTTTCTGTCTTAAAATCCACAACAGCCAAGTGCTTATCTAGCTTAATCCCTTGTGCTTATTTGTATTATTCAGTTGTTTTAAGCTTATTATAGCATATTTAGCTTGTCCTGATCATTTGGTCAATTTTCCTGCTTATTTGCTTATTTTTGGGCTTATTGTAAACTGCTTATCTGCCCATTTCTGCTTATTTGGCTTATTAAACTTTTCATTTTATTTTTCATAGCTTTCTAATAATATTTTAGATTTACTCAGAAAATTTCATAATTTTCTGATTAGTTTTAATATTTTTAATCTTTTTAATTAGTTTAAAATAGTATTTAAATCATAATAAATAGAAAAATAATCAGAAAAATATAAATTTAATTTTCATAATTTTATTTTATCATTTTTAATCTAGGAAAAATATAAATATATTTTTAGGCCTTAAGAAAAACCAAAAATAGAAATATAGTGATAGCTTCTATTTAATAGAATTTATCTTTTTAAATTTTAATTAAGTAATTTTCATTTTTATAATTTTCTTAGCTTCTATTTACTTAGTAATATTTTTAGAAAAAGTTTTAGAATTTTCTTTGTTCATTTAGTATTTTTTATAATTTAAATTAGTTTAATTAATAATTAAATAATAAATAATTAATAATAATTAAATAAAAAGTGTTAAAAATATAATTTAAGTTTTTAAATAAAGTTTTAAGTAATTTTACATTTTTAGGTTTTAAATTTCATAAATTTTATAAATTTTAGTTTTTGTCCCATTTTAGATTTCCCGTTGCGCGTTTCAGTTTATTTATTCACGTTTTATATTATTGTGCATATCTATTTTAATTTGTTATTTAGAATTGTTTAAAGCAAAATCAAAAGCAATCTAAATCATCAGTCACTCTAATCCTAGCTTTTCACAGTTTTCCATTCACATCTCGTTGGGAAACGATCCGGGCGATCACTTGCCTGGTTTCACACTACATACAAGCATTCGTTCTGAGACTGTTTGTCTTTTATCATTTATTACGGTTGACCATTCACAAGTGGTTGACTTGTGTGATAGAGAAATAAAAGATAACTAGTTCGGGGTGGATCGCTTTGTTATAAAAAGCAAAGTCATCACCTAATTGGTTAGACTTGAGGTTGTTCCAATTCCTTTGGTTACCTCTGGGCTTTGTGGGAAACTAGAAGGGGGGTTGAATAGTTTACCGGTTTAAAAACTTCTTTTAAAAATCTTGTTTTAAAAGTATGCTATTGGAAAATTTGATTCGCACTCTATGTGTAATCAAACAACACCAATATGAACTACAAACTAAGCTACGTAATAATAACAAATAAAAGTAAAGAGTAGAGTTGGAAAGATCAAACCGAGACAGAGGATTTATAGTGGTTCGGATACGAAGCTCTTCTTCGCCCTACTCCACTCCCCGAGTACCACACTCGAGAGTTTCAAGCACTATGTCAACAACCTCCCTTAAGGCGGAGAAAACCGTACACGTCGCTTATCCTATTTCCGACACTAAGCTAGATGTCGAGTGCTAATCTTAGCTAACACCAATCTACCAAGGTCCACGTGACCAAACACACAAGCCCAATGGCTTCAAGAGATCACCAAGATCTCAACACAATTACAACGATCAACACTCAATTCACTCTACTCAACTAACACTAACCTAATGACCCTTGATCTTCTTGATCAATCACACAAGCCCAATGGCTTCAAGAGATGTTCACTATCTCTATAGATCACACTTGATCTTCACTCTCACTCACAAAAAGAAAATAAACTTGATGTATGCTAAGACACAACAAGGTTGTAACAAATGTTACAAGAACCTATCAACTATAACTCTAGTATCTTCTTGATTACTTGAGTTCTTCTCTTGCCAAAGAAGAGGGATGACAACACCTTGTATCAACTTGGATACTTGTGTTCTTCTCTTGCTAGTGAAGAGGTATGAAGAGGATCACTTGAAGGATGATTGGATCACTCTTGAAACAAAGAAAAACTAATCTAATTGACCCTTAGAAGTGAAAGGTGTGAGAGGATTTAGTTAAGGGATTTTTCTGTGTGTGAAGGGTGCCTAAACCTGTGAAAGGGGTGGGTATTTATAGGCAAAGAAAATCTGAATGTTACAATTCAAAATGGTACGGACGGCTCCACTAAATGACCCACGGCTCCGTTAAATTTAACGGTACCGTGGAGCCGTGGTAGACTAGGACGCTCCAAATTTTGTCTTTTCTGGTGAAAACTTATTTGGGGAAGGTTGGAGCTGATTTTGGGGGGAAAAATAGCTGTTGTGATTTTCAAACTTATTTTTCCATTAAAACATTTCTTAATATTTCAAAAATAATTTGTCATGTGTATTTTTGAAAAAATGTTTTGTCCTATTTAAAATGTGAATTTTCAAAACATGAATTCACTTCTTTGATCACTAGTCCAAGTTGTAACTTTGTTCAAGAGTGATTTGCGTAGAAACGGGATCTTCCGATTAAAAACTTGTTAGCGTTAATTTTAACGTAACGTGAGTTCACATTTTTTCATCCTCAAAACGTGAAGTAATCGAAAGATATAAATAACGTTTTTAGAACATTATTTGCATCAACAATCTCCCCCTTTTTGATGATGACAAAATATAAACTCATTTTAGGTTAAAATTAGTTTTAACAAGTTTTTAATGAGTTTACCTCCCATTTCTCCCCCTTTTTGTCAAATCAAAAAGGTGGTTAAGGCTCCCCCTTGATGTGTACTCTCCCTCATTTGGAGAACACAAAGGAATCGAGCAATGGATCGTGCTACAAAACAAAGTTAGACGACAAATATGCAATATCTAACAAGTAGCACATTTGTGACAAATAACCAATCCCTTAAAAAGAAAAACCTCCACATAGAAGCATTCATTCATAAAACAAATAAGTGTCATAGTAATGTATGACTACATAGAAAGCACTAAGAAAGATAACAAGAAGCCTAAATTCCTAATGACTAGAGACAAGCTTCATTTCCAAGAGGGGTCCTAAGAGTTTATTGTGGAGGACTAAACAAGCAAGTGTTTAGTTGTTTTGGTTAGGAGGTGGTGGAGATTGGGGCCCCATTTGAGTTGGTGGAGGTGTCAAGAGATGTTCTATAAAGTAGAACATGAAATGAATCTCGTCTCTTAAGAAGTAGATGAGATTACGGTTGTGGAGACAACATAGGCAATTAGCATTATGTAACTCCAAGGGATGTGGTTGGTTGGGTTGTGTCATGATAGGAGATGGTGATTGTGGTAGAGTTGTTGGAGGTGAAATTGGCATGGCATTGTCCAATGAGGTGAAGGGAGATGGTGTGTATTCCATTGATGATGTGGTGTAATAGGATGATGAAGATGTTGTGTAGGTAGAAGATGTTTTAGATGGTGCATAAGGTGGTGATGGTGAGTATGGAGTGGCTTGGGAAGGTGGTGTCATAGCTTCATCATCTCTTGTGAGATCCACAAAGAGTGGTTTTGAGGGTGGTTTTACGGTTATCCTAGGTTTCTTGGAGATTTGAGAGGTTGAACCATGTGTGGAGGACATGGTGTTTGTGTGATGTGAGGTTGAAGGTGAAGTGCAAGATAAGCTTGCAAGGGTGAGGCCTTATATAGGCAAGTTGGGTGAAATTTGAATTAAAGTTGATCCTATGGTGTAAGAGGGGAATCCTAGGGTGAATGTGATGGTGCAAGATTTGCAGGTTTGAGGTTAGGGTGATAGGGAAATAGGAGCATTAGGAAAAATCCGTTATACAGGGTCACGGTTCCGTTAAATACCATACGGTACCGTTAAAATTAACGGTGCTGTCCCTATTTAGTGGTGCCGTGACACTGTTGGCACGAACTTTTCCTTGCAGGCTAGTTTTGGGCAGCTAGGGGGAATTTTCTAAAGGAACTAATTCCTGGAAATGAGAGTGCCTCAACTCACTAGGTACTTATTTACCTAATATATCCATACAATGCTACATCTAACACATAAAGATGATCATGCATTATATTTAAAGAATCATAAGCATGCAAGCATAAAGAATAAGATAAGATATCATCCAAATGTCAAATAGAACAATTATGTAAGCATGATAGATAATTTGAGCATTAATTCCTAATATTATCTATTAGTAGTAAACCCTAGTGAGAGATATAAATCTCTTCCTAACTACTTATGACTTGAGCATTTCCCCTTCTTGTCACACTCTCGTCTTGAGTATTTGTCTCATTTTCATGAATAGGATCATCAAAGGGTGCATAGTGGGTGGTGAGTTTGGAAGTGAGGATGGTTGAGACATATGACTCGGTTATGGGTTTCATGACAGGTGTGAATAGGGAGTATTGAGGACCATGAAGGTAAGGGTGAGAGGTTATGAGGTGATGATAGAGACGGGTTAGGAACATCCCATAAGGTATCAATTTATTCTTGTTACCATTGAGATGTACAATTCGCTTAGCGAAGAAGTAAGCAAGATTGTAAGGTTGTTGGGTTAAGAGACAGTAAATCATATGAGCACAACACGCCGGGAGTTGCTCACGATTTCCTGTGAGACTAAGAACATTTTCTCGCAGGATGACTGCCCAAGAAATTAGTTCATGACGCACTTCTTCCAGACGAATTTTTGTTGGATGTGGGTGAGGGTGAGTACGGATGATTTTGGTTAGTTCGGTTGGAGAGGGTATGTACGAACAGTACGGACTATTCTCCTCACGATAGTGAAAGAGAGACTCAAGAAACCAATCTTCAGTCTAAGCACATTGCCCATGATTGGGTTTACTAAGGATTTGAGCAAATTGCTCAAGAGTTAGAACGTATTTGAAGTTTTTGACCCAAAACCAAAGTGACAAGGATTGATCCTCGTTACGTACGAGTTCAACTTGTCGGAAGAACTCCAACACAAAGCGAGGACAAATGTACTCGTTAATGTGGAGTAGACAATCGAATCCTATAGCTCTAAAGGAAGTGTTGATATCCCGGTGGTAAACTAGGGATGGATCAACGACACGGCCTTCATGAAACCGACGGGTTTCAAGATTGACATAGGCACGAATGTGGTTACCGGGTGTAGTGGGTTCACGTGAGATTTCGGGTGTATAGGTATCGGTTAGGAGATGATCAAAATCATATTCATGAGACATTTTTGTGTCCTATAAGAAAATTTAAAAAGAAATTCAGAATAAAAACTAGTTGCATATAGCACGTGCCTAGTGTGTGCCTATATGCAGACTATGTGGAGGTGCGGTAATCTCGACTCAAAAGAAAAATAATGAGATTACCCAAACACTCCTGATTTCACTTTAGCTCAAACAAATATGTCGAAGAGTACATATTGATTATGTAATTCGAATAATATTTGTGAGATCATGAATGCATGAGAAAGTGTTTTTAGTTTGCATCAACAATGCATGAAAAGGAATAATTTCATGATCCTAATTTTGTGAGATTTTAAAATTGATGGAATTGGGGTGTTTTAGTGTTGATGACTTCTAATTTTGAAACATTCCTATAAAAAGGTGAAAATCCCCAATTCAATTTTCATCAATGAACAAACCCTAGACTCAAAATTAGAAATAAATTAAAATGAGAAAAACTTACAAATTATGTTGAAAAGGGTAAAATGATTGAGGATCTTGAAATCAATGTCTTGAATATGATCTTGAAGAGGTGTAATTGAGTTTTGGGTTGTGAGGTTAGGTTATGACAGCAATTGCTGAGGTTGTGAGGGTTTTGAATGAGTAATGTGGGAAAAGGGGACTGAAATACGAAATGTTCGAGATGCACGGTTTCACGGTACCGTTAAATTTAACGGTGCCGTGCCACATTTAGTGGAGCCGTGATCTGCTGGGACTGTTTTCTGTCCCATTTTGATTTTTGACGACTAAGTCTCGCTGTTTTAGTGAGATCTTATGACACAAGGAAAGAATTTGTACCTAACAAATTCTTATGACTAGGGGTTCCTAAACTTGACTAGACGAGATACACGGGATGACTTCAAGAGTCATGAGATTTATGGTTTGGTTACCAATTGTGGGAAACTAGAAGGGGGGTTGAATAGTTTACCGGTTTAAAAACTTCTCTTAAAAATATTGTTCTAAAAGTATGCTATTGGAAACTTTGATTCGCACTCTATGTGTAATCAAACAACACCAATATGAACTACAAACTAAGCTACGTAATAATAACAAATAAAAGTAAAGAGTAGAGTTGGAAAGATCAAACCGAGACAGAGGATTTATAGTGGTTCGGCTACGAAGCTCTTCTTCGCCCTACTCCACTCCCCGAGTACCACATTCGAGAGTTTCAAGCACTATGTCAACAACCTCCCTTAAGGCGGAGAAAACTGTACACGTCGCTTATCCTATTTCCGACACTAAGCTAGATGTCGAGTGCTAATCTTAGCTAGCACCAATCTACCAAGGTCCACGTGACCAAACACACAAGCCCAATGGCTTCAAGAGATCACCAAGATCTCAACACGATCACAACGATCAACACTCACTTCACTCTACTCAACTAACACTAACCTAATGACCCTTGATCTTCTTGATCAATCACACAAGCCCAATGGCTTCAAGAGATGTTCACTATCTCTATAGATTACACTTGATCTTCACTCTCACTCACAAAAAGAAAATAAACTTGATGTATGCTAAGACACAACAAGGTTGTAACAAATGTTACAAGAACCTATCAACTATAACTCTAGTATCTTCTTGATTACTTGAGTTCTTCTCTTGCCAATGAAGAGGGATGACAACACCTTGTATCAACTTGGATACTTGTGTTCTTCTCTTGCTAGTGAAGAGGTATGAAGAGGATCACTTGAAGGATGATTGGATCACTCTTGAAACAAAGAAAAACTAATCTAATTGACCCTTAGAAGTGAAAGGTGTGAGAGGATTTAGTTAAGGGATTTTTCTGTGTGTGAAGGTATAGACTCTGTGAAAGGGGTGGGTATTTATAGGCAAAGAAAATCTGAACGTTACAATTCAAAATGGTACGGACGGCTCCACTAAATGACCCACGGCTCCGTTAAATTTAACGGTACCGTGGAGCCGTGGTAGACTAGGACGCTCCAAATTTTGTCTTTTCTGGTGAAAACTTATTTGGGGAAGGTTGGAGCTGATTTTGGGGGGAAAAATAGCTGTTGTGATTTTCAAACTTATTTTTCCATTAAAATATTTCTTAATATTTCAAAAATAATTTGTCATGTGTATTTTTGAAAAAATGTTTTGTCCCATTTAAAATGTGAATTTTCAAAACATGAATTCACTTCTTTGATCACTAGTCCAAGTTGTAACTTTGTTCAAGAGTGATTTGCGTAGAAACGGGATCTTCCGATTAAAAACTTGTTAGCTTTAATTTTAACGTAACGTGAGTTCACATTTTGTCATCCTCAAAACGTGAAGTAATCGAAAGATATAAATAACGTTTTTAGAACATTATTTGCATCAACAGGCTTGTTGGTGGTTCTATATTGCTCACAATATCTAACTGGTTGCCTAACATGCTTAATGTTTGATTTAGGCTTAGCAGTATTGTGTTTGACTATCTCTTAGGAACACTTGTTCCTTCTTTCTTAACTACTTCAGGTTTAGACATAACCTGATCTTCTTCATCACTATCAGTTGTACTATCCTCAACAACTATAGCATCTCCTTTCTTAACAAAGGACACCTTGTCCTGATAAAGTAAAGTTTTATCTAAACTTTCACTTACTTTTTCTATCTTAGGACCCTCAGTAGCCTTAGAACCATATTCTATTATTGGTTCTTGAAACTCAGCAAAACCTGTGTATGCTAGGTCAACACCTGGAGGTGAAGGAACACTTCTATATGGTGGAGGAACAGATTTGTATCCTAAACCAGACTTAGCTTTATCGATTACTTGAGCTTCCCAAATCTTATTCATTCCTTCTGAGGCATGAGCTAAAGCATCTACTGTTATCTTAACATTTTCTGTTTTATTATTGGCTTCAGCTAATTGTTTACTTTGACTAGTAAGTAATTCATCTCTAAATGCTATGCCTCTCTTTAGAGCATTTAAGTCATCAGTAAACCTAGATTCATTACCTTGAAAGTGTGCAATTTGTCTTTTAAGCACGCCTATAGCTCTTTTATGATTACTTAAATTGGCTAAGGCAATAATTAGTTCTTCTCGCCTATTCTCAGCTTTTCTTTTAAGTTCTTCATTTTCTTTAAGAGCAGAACATGATTCAGAACATTTGGTTATGGAATTCACCTTTGAATCAGAGAAGGTCATTAGAGCAGTCTCAGTGGCCACAAGAGCAGCATTTGTTGATGCTTCCTCTTCATCAGCCATGAAGCTCCAGTCATAGTTAACCCCATCTATGGCTAGCATAGCCCTTGGTTCTTCAACTGTGACTTCCTTCTTCTTCTCTTGCCTATACCATGTGCTTCTATTATCCTGCTTCCTTGGGTTTCTACATTCTTTAGCAAAGTGTCCTAACCTATGACAGTTGAAACACTCCACTTTCTTCTTATCAAACCCAGTAGTTTCATTACCATCAATGGTAATCTGCTTACCAGTTCTCTGCCAGAACTTCTTAGCCCTCATGCTAAGCAAAGCAACTTGCCATTTGATGTCCATCTCTTCTAGATCATTATCATCCAACTGATCAAGATCTTCATGAATTAGAGAAGAACCACTAGTTTGACTAGACATGAATACATAAAATGCCGGATCTCCAAGTCCTGCAACATTCTTTTGTGAACTAGTAGAAAGACCACCATAAATAGCAGTAGAAACACCTTCAACTTCATCTACCTCTTCTGACTTACTAATACTAGGAGATGACAAGAGTGCCACATTCCCAGAACTAGTACTATACATTCCAGACTTCTTTAGACTTTGTTCAACAATTTTGAAGTTATTGAACAAATCATTGAGTTTCATGGTTTCAATATCTGGCTTGTTCATCTAGACAACCACATGAGTATGGAACTCATCAGGTAGACTTCTCAAAAACTTCATGTTGAGATCTTCCTTTGCTATCTCAACACTCAATACACTTAGCTGACTGACAAGCTTGTGTAATCTAGAAAACAACTTATCAAGAGATTCATTGCTATTTGAACTAAAATTTTCAAATTGTTGTTTCAGCAATGTCTTTTGTGTTTTCTTGGTAGTTTCATTACCACCAAACCATGCACAAATCTCTTCAAAAAGAGTTTTTGCATCTGGATACTTGCTAAAGGATAGCATCTGCTCACCAGGAATGGTCATAAGCAACAAGTTTCTTGCTTTTTGATCATTTCTCTTCTGTATCCTTTCTCCATTTGAAACTGGTCCAGTATTTCTTTGTCTTATTGTTTTGCCTTCAATGATAGCATCTGAATAGCCTAGTGAAAAAGAATCACCATACATAATGATATCCCAAAGAGCATAATCTTGAACCATAAAATATTGCTCAATTCTCAACCTCCATAGCTCAAACTCATTTTGTTTGATCATGGGCAACTTTGCAGCAACATTTGTAGCAGTATCCTGAACATCCATTTCTTAAGCTTCTTCTTTTAAATCAATAATATCAGCCTTGCTCTGATACCACTTGTTAGGATTCGACACACGGTTAAGGTGGTTAAACCTTTTGTACTTTGTGTGTATGATATATTGAGTGAATATGATTAAGTGAATCGACTATCACTGTCGTAAATGATGGAAACTGGTGCTCCGTGCTTTGAGACTATTTCTTTGACGTAAGGTCTGATTAGTTGATCCATAGAATAAGTTTCTCTGATTGGGATGAAATAGGCTGATTTAGTGAGTCAATCAACGATTACCCAAGTAGCGTTGAAACCTCCTGATGTTTTGGGTAGTTTGGTGACAAAGTCCATTGTAATGCGTTCCCACTTCTACTAGGGAATTTCTGGTTGTTGAAACAATCCTGATGGTTTCTGGTATTCGGCTTTTACTTTAGCACAAGTAAGACACTTGCTAACATACGCAGCTATTTCTGCTTTCATATTCGGCCACCAATAAAGTCTCTTGAGATTCTGATATATCATATCAGAACCTGGGTGAATGGAGTACTTGGACTTGTGCAATTCGTGCATGATCAACTCTCTTATTCCGCCATAAAGAGGTATCCCGCTTCTATCCTCGAAGCACAATACTCCGTCTGACCTCTTTACTAAACCATTTGCATCCTTCGGCATACCATGGGGTTTTTCATTTTGTCGATTTTTCCTCCTTGAGTGCCTCAACTTGAGCCTCGAGGATTCGTGATGGTAAAGGTGATATGATTGTCATTCTCAATGATCTGACTCTCAAAGGTTTGAGTCTTTCTTTCCGGCTAAGGGCATCTGCCACAACATTAGCTTTCTTAATTGCCCATTGGTCTGAAGATGGTAGAGCGTGTGTATATCTGATTGGAAAGAAAATATCTTAAGGGGATTGTCAGCAGTTTGAGATGCATAGTCTATCCATTATTAGGAGCCTTTGAAATTTGTACAATGTGTCTCGTGACTACTCCTACAACGGTAGGTTTGTCGGAAATGGGTTATCGAAGAACAAAGCTATGGTAACGGTTTCTGATTCCTTGTGTCTTGCTATAACTGATGTCAAGATATGAGCCTCTCTTCACCTAAGATGCTAGCTTGGTCTTTATTGCCAAAATTTGTGCTGTTTAATACTTTTTCCCTAGATTTCCTTTGTCAAAAATTTCCCATGCTATTGTTTGTCAATCACAAGATCCTAATTGTATGAAGTGTCGTAGTATGGTGGTTGGTTTTTCTAAATTTGACTCGATATGGAGCGTTTTGATTGAAATCTTCCCCGGAACAATTTATTTACTAGTTTGGGTAATGAATCTTACAATTTGAATAAATGAGTTCCACAAGTTTGAATAAATGAAGTTTTATGTCTAAATGAATAAACCTTTCTTTCGATACAAAATGTTTTCTTTGAGATCTTTTTCCTGAATGAATGAATTTTTCAAGTTTGGATAATCTCAGTGGTTATGCAAGATTGGACTATTTTCAAATACGACCCGAAGTTTTGTAGATGGGTTTTCGACATGATGTGGATAAGAATGTTTTAGCAAGGTTTGGTGTTATACAGTTCCTAAAATTTTAAAGAAAGTTCATTTGTATTGAAAGCGTCAAAAGGTTAAAATAGTCGGGTAGGTGTGTCTGCAGGAATACTTAAATGTCTAACGTTCCGTTTCTGGTGTTTGAATAATGCCTAAAGGTTAATCTTGGGTAAGACTTGTGGGTATGTATATCCAACTTTGCTTGATCCTTTCTAAACTGGATCATGATTTAGGTTCGTTGCCCTACTTGGTCTAACTAGTACTTCTGAAATGATAAGATTTGGTGACTATGCTAAAGATAATGATTTGGATTGCCTCGTGAGATCTTATGTTTTCCATTGCGATACGAATCAACTTGCTGTATATTTCTAGTCCTTGTTTGTGGTTCCAAAACCCCTTTCGTTGTTTTCTTATGTCGTGAAATTCTCCTCGAAGATAGAAAATCTTTCCTAGAAAAGTCAATGGCAAATTCCAACTTAACTGATAAGTGAGTGACATGTGGTGTAGGTACTCAGAGAGAGTTGGCCGATAAGGATGTTTATGAAGAGTTTACTTGTTTACAAAGCTTTTCTTTCTTGGGATGTTTTGAATGAAAATTGTTGTTAGAAATCTTGAAAAGATAATTGTTTCCTTCATGGCATAATCTTCCCTGAATTAGACATAGGTGATCAGGCTACGTATAATTGAGGGCAAATAATGCGATGCTTGGTTTGGTCAAAATAGCCTTGTGTTTCTCAAAAGTTTTAGATGGTGCTCAACGTGTTGTTTGGTAAAATGGTAGTAAATAGTTGGTAGGATGGCAGAAAGCCAATTTATAAGGCTATAGTAACATAACTTGTTTTGGAAATGTTGTGAAATAACTCCCTAAGATGATAGTAAAATATCTTAAAGTAAGGTTAGGTGAGACAGTTTTTAATAAGCGGTATTAAAATATCTTGCAACAAAATCTGTTGAATGGGTTATGGGACGTGCGGAACACCTTACGGAATGGTAATAGCCTATAGTTGGAGACGAATCCTTACTTAACCCCCTTCTTGGATAGTGGTGTGGTGTTGTGAAATGGTTGAAAATCGCATAATCGAAATAGGAAATGAAATAAACAAAGATTGTGATCACGGTGGCGATGCTAAAAGATAGGGATTACATTAGATAGAAGAGTACATGATACAACGAGGTTACAAGAAAGTACTTAAGATAAGCTACTTGAAGAAATACAACCCTAGCGGGCTCCATATATGGTTTATTATCAAGGCAGAAGTTCCTCGTTCTTATCCATTGTCATTGTCGTTGTTGCCCTGACGAGCTTCACATTGCAACGAGCTCTTCCCTCATTCTAGTTTCTCAGCTCTGGGCATTCGCTCTTGAAGTGCCCAATTATTCCACACTCATGGCAGGTCACCGTGACTTTCTGGCTCATTACGCGGGTGGGGGCCTTGCAATTCTTGGCTTTGTGCCCGACCTTTTGGCAGTTTCCACATTGAGTGGGGCAAGGTCCATTGTGGTGAAACCGGCACTTAATGCACTTGGGTAGTGTCCCTGCATATCCTTTCTTTTTACTTGGCCCAACAGCACATGCTTCCACTACTTCTTGAATCTTAGGTGGTTGCGGGGTAGCATTGTCAACCTGGTTGTTGTCCCATTTTCTCTTGTTGTTGTTGTTCCATTTTTGTCTGTTGTCCATATTGTTTCCTACGGCCTGGGTGTGAGCTATGTGTTCCTTTGCCTCGATCGCCATATGGATAGCTTTAAGCATGGCATCGGGTTATAATGAGGCAACCAACATGCGAATTTCAGGGGAGAGTCCCCCGATATACCTCTCAAGTTTCTTGCTTTCCGGTTCATCCATTGTTGGGCCTAGTCATTCTAATTCGTAAAACTGAGTAGTGTACTTGACAACATCATCTCCTACCATGGTAAAGTTGAGGATTTCCTATTTTAGTGCTTGTAGTTCGCTTCTTGAACAATATTCTAAAGTCATCATCCTTCTTAATTTCTCCCAAGAGATTGAGTAAGCAGCGTCGACCCCTACTATCTGAACATGTTTAGTCTACCATTCCTGGGCATGATCCCGAAAAGTGCAAGTGGCGAACTTGACCTTGTCTTCCTTGCGGCAGTCGCCACACCGAAATATCGTTTCTACTTCTTCGAACCATTTGTAAACTTCCTTCGCTCCTTCAGTTCCGCTAAAGGTGTAGGGGTTGCAATCCATAAATTCCTCATGGGTAAGATTTTTGGCGAAGGATGTGGCTTGTGTCATGTCTGGAGTGGCTTGCTTTAACCCAACTGCTTCAAAATCATAAGAGACCATGAGAATTTATAAGTAGTAAAGATCATCGTACTCACATATACGCAACCATGACATGTATAAATGGAGTGAGATCACAACAAGGCGCAACCACGAAATGTCATAACACACGTGGATGTAATACATGAAAATTTCGGTCTTACATGGACCGATATCATAGATAGCACAACCATACCCATATAGTAAGTCAATACTTGGTGATTTCATTGTACAACAATCAAAATACTACAAGTTTCTTTGAACCATACCACACATCCCGTGGCTAGGATAATAGTAAAAGCTAGTAAAGATATAAGTCTAGTCTAGGGATTCCCTAGTGCTCTTCTGAGTGAATCCAGGGTTGTGACATCTTGGGGTCGGGATGAGTCCTGATGTGGGGTCTGGAGTAGTGCATCGATCGTGTCCGAGATAGTGTAGATTCTAAACCAGTCTAGAGGAATCTGCTGATGTTCCTGTTGAGTCGGTGATCTGGGTATTATCCACAAGGTGTCATCTAATTCTTGATACGTGGGAATGGAAAAGGGTAATGACATTGGTGGTGATGGGAAGGCAAAGGCAGTCTCCTGAATCTCGAAAGTCTCGGTCTCATACCTGATAGCATTTTCTAAGTCCGGCTCAGGTAGTGCTAATACCTCAAATAGGTGGAAATTATCATCCAACAATGGTGAGTGTGGTGAGGTAGGTGTACGAGTGGATGAAAAAGCATCCTCGATATCCGAGTTTGCTAGAATGGTAATAGGGTGGTTGGGTGAAGACATCTGTGTGACAACCGATGTGAAATAAAAGTAAATAACTCCTCACATTATGCGAGTTATGATGAAATGATGTATGTATGAAACCGCATGTATAGTGAATATGCACTTATGATGAAATGGTGAGATGCTATGATGATGTAGTTATAGACTAGGGTCAATGATACAACCTAGTTCGCTATAACCTGGCTCTGATGCCAATCTGTCACACCCCCAAATTTTGTGACTTGCAGCGGAATGAAGCATTCAGGGGCGTGACTGGTCATAGCACCGAAGTTGCAGTTATATTGAACGACCTAAAGTGTCGTTTAGAAAATACATCGTTTGATTATTTAAAAACATTCAGAGTTACAAAGCTAGGTCCCAAAAGGTGAAACAAGTTTTCAGAAATCAAGTTCATACAATTCGAACGATGGATAAGTGCATAAAATATAAAGTGAGACGCGTCGACTCCGCGACTCCATGATGTGTCCATATGCAAGCCAACATGCGATACCTTAATTACCTGAAAATACATTGCTAAAAATGGTCAACAAAAATGTTGGTGAGATCATAGGTTTATGTAAATGAAATGTTGTACGGATACCACAAGTATAAAGTGTATGACAAAACCATGCCACATAAAAATGATACACTAGCTCTAAGCTCATGACCCCGAAGCTAGATTGAATGAAATGCCCCAACTGAGTGTTTTCCAATCACTCTAATATGACAGAAATGAAATGCGTTCGTTTGACCAGTTGGTGCTACCAACCCGAACGGAGGAGTCACCCTCAATAGATCTATTCACTCACTCTCGCTTGCTAACAATTAACGGTTCATGATAATATAAGGGGACTTTAATCTGGGCAATGATGTAACTTAAGCAATGTAATGAGTTTTTATACTTTGGTCCGCATATGAAAATGGTGCAATGTATTCTCCCCCGAGAGTTTAGAAATCAATAAACAATTTAAAACGGGGCTATGAAAACTCACCTGATATGATATAGCAACAATGAAAATGATGGATATGATGAAATAAAGCTCGGTCTCTAACCGCGACCTATTATGAATGATGTGATTCAATTTAAGCAATGATACAATGCAACACATGCAAATACGTATGTTAACGATACCACTTGTTAGTTTTAAAAATAACGTTTATCGACGAAAAATACACTTTTGACGTCTCGTTAAGTTATAAACTACTTTTCGTGTAAATATGTTGAAACGGTACTCCACGATCCTCGTTTGGTGTTCTATCGGCAAAATGTAGCGTTTTTATCGCAATTTAATATTTTCCTTAACTTGTGAAAATATGTCCAAAATGGCTTCGTGAAACTAGTCACGAAATATTGCACGTTAAGTGTTAGTTGATCAAACTCGACATTTTTGAAAACCTTGTAACAATGTATCAATGTCGTTTCATTTAACTTTTGATTGTACACGCCTCGATCAATTAGAAAATCGGCTAACAATGTTATGTTTCGCAAAAACACTAGTTTTTATGCTTAAAACACTTTTTAATAGTGGCTGTCAAAATGAAGATGGTACGTCGTGTGGAAAACTAGAAGGGGGGGTTGAATAGTTTTATGTCCTTTTAATAATTTATTGTGAAAACTTTATTTTCTTTTTAAAACTTAGATTCGAATTTATGTGATCTCAATTCTTGAACAATATGAACAATACGTATATAAGTAAATATAACTAAGTAATGCAAGTAAGGTAATAAAATGAAATGAAAGCTAGAGATGGAAAGATCTAACCGAGTGACAAGAGATTTATAGTGGTTCGGCTACAAGGACACCTTCCTTGCCCTACTCCACTCCCCGAGCACCTAACTCGAGAGTTTTCTTCACTATGTCAACAAGCTCCCTTATGGCGGAGAAAACCTTTACACAACTTTAGCTTACACCGGCTTAACGACACAAAGCTAGATGTCGAGTTCTAATCGTAGCTAGAACCAATCTCACACCTTAAACACGACTTAATCACACCTTCTTCTTCACGACTAGTTCACGACTTCTTCACGACTTCTTCACAACTTCTTCACGACTTCTTCACAACTTCTTCACGACACTTCATGACTAACCACAACCTATGTTCACTACTACTTCTTCACACCTTCACTACTTACACACCTTAACAACACAACTTCTCTACTTACACACTAACCTATCCCAATTAATTATACACACAACTATCTAATAACAATACACAACTTATATACAAATATATGTGATGACACAAACAACTTAGGTATCTAAGTTGCAATACTTCTTCTCTAGTTATTGAAGGAGTATTCTTCTTTTGCACTTGAATGGAGGAAGCTTGGATCACTTAGAAACCAAAGCTTAAGATTATATGATCAAAGGATTTTGAAGATATGAAATGTGATTTAAAACAGAAAGTTTTAGTGTGCAAAAGGTGAGTAAAAGTCCAGGAGAAGGCTGGTATTTATAGGAGAAAAATTGGACAGATGGAGGTCTACTGGAGCGGGGGCGGTCCCCTTAAATAGGGGGCGGTCCCCTTAATAATTAAGGGGGCCGCCTAGTAAAATTAAGGGGGCCGCCCCTTCTGTCCGTTGGCCAATTTTGTCCTTTTGTGGGGAAGGTTTTTCTGAAACATTTTAACTGATTTTGGTTAAAAATTTGAATTCATATTTTTATAAAAGATTAAACATTTTTATTTAATGCAAAAAATGTTTTTCAAAAATATATAAAATGTTTTTGATGTTTTATTAAAAATCTAGTTATTAAGAAAATGTTCCTTTGATCATATAATGCATTAAGCACTTGTTTATTCATACCTTAAGTGATTAAGTTGTAGAAGTGAATATTTACAACTAAATACTTGTTTATTTGATAAGTTTATGTTTAATGAGTTTATATTTTGTGATCATTAAAACATAGAGATATGAATAATGTTTTTAGGCATTATTTATGTCAACACGTCGGGCTTCAAACGTGAATAACTCGGCTGTTATAAGCTCGTTTTCTACGTTCTTTACATCCACGGATTCGTATAAACATGAACTAACATAATCTCAGTAAGTTGGGTCGTCTAGATCACGTCTAACACCTCGTTTTGTCCTTTGAAACTCGGCGATCAGCAACTAAATTTTCAGAAAATTAGTTTTCGTCGTCTAACTTTGAAAAATCATATCTCCTTCGTTATAAGTCGGTTTTTAGTGATTCTTGCGGCCACGGTTTCGTTTTTGAAAGAAATTTCTGAATATAAAGGCCAAAATATACCAAAAGTTACTGAGTTTTCCAGACTTGGCGTTTAAGGACAGTTGCTATTTTAGATTGTTAAAAACTCATTTCCTTGGTTCTAAACTTGATCATACTAACTCAAATCAACTCCACAAGTTCGCAAATCCTACCATACACCTTCTTAGGGTGTCATGGGGTCCTAAACATCACCAACCTTGGTGGATTTCATGAGATCATTAGTGAAACTTATAGATCTAGTGTTTAAGATAGTTTATGTTCAAAAGTGGTATGTAAAACATAACTAACTTGCATGAATAACTAATATAACTTGAAAATACATAAACATATGTATCAAATGAAAGTATAAGATGATCAAAATGTGTTCTTGAAACTTACTTGATGATTTGATGAGTTTTCATAAAATATGAGTAAGAAACTTGAGATTTAATCACAAAATCATAACTAGGAAGGTAAATGGAGTGTGATTATGACTTGAACTTGAAAAATTTATGGATTTGAGATGGTGTTCTTTGTTTGGCCGAATAGGGAAGGAGATAGGAGAGGAAATATGGAGCTTTTGTTAGTTTAATTTTGTGTTGTATGTGTTTTGGTTAGTGGACTTGAAATTAAATCACCAAAATTCATTTAATGCATGTACTTAGCAATCAAGTGATGGAAGAATTAGGGGTGATGAGGGGGGGGGGGGGGCACATGTGCTAAATATGGAAGGATTTGATGTAATTAAATGCAAGTGTCTCGATTTATTTAAGAGTTAGCTAGTTTAGAGTATACATTGAGTGTTATCGGGTATCGAGTTAACTAGAAATAACTCATGACGAGGTGAAATGAGATACGACGAAGTTGTAAAAATTGTAAAATCATATTCCTTGCAAGAATCGGGTGTTAGAATGATTATCGGATTGAAATTTCGTAAACCGACGGAGTTATAAGCGTCAAACGAAAAATATAGCGATTGGTTTAAAAACACCGGGTAAAGTAATAATATAATCTCTATATCATTATAATTAGTTTGAAAATGTATTAGGATCATTGTTGGGAGTATTGGGTATAATGTTAGTAGAAATGACTGAGTGGTAACGTTAATTAAACAATTAAGCATATGTTAATGAAAATCACACAAACCCATGCATGAACTGATATGATAATAATGTTACTGATGATATGCAGACCACTCTAGTCTGTATGATGTGCCTTTACTGATGATGCATGAATACGCAGCTAAACCTAACTGGTTACGCGCATTTGATTACCCGTAAACCAAGTTTACAACATGATGAATGATGCCCATGAATAGTGATTTCCCTCCGGGAATGAATAGTGTCACATGAATAGTAAAATATTTTGACGACTTCTCAAAGTCTCAAACTGACTTCAAAAACCATGAATAGTGAAATGATGAATAGTAATCTATGAATAGTAATTTCCGAGATGAATTGTGAAATTTGAAGCTTGAAAAAGGACCTGAAATTACGAGTTGTGACACAATATTTGTTCAGAAATAATTGATAATGTGTTGAAATGAACAAAGTGTTGATGAAGATTTGTACTTGCATTTTTTTTAATTTAAAGTGAAAATCTTTTTGTGTTTTTCATAAAATTATTTACAAAGATAGTTTTGATGTTTGATTCGGTTAATTGTTTTTAAGAAAATTTTCCAAGTCATCTGGAGTCAAACATCTCATATCAATCTGGTGAACTAATTCCACAAATCTTGCATGAGGCAAGGCTTTGGTGAATAGGTTAGCCAGTTGGTATTCTGTACCCACGAAATAAAGTTCAATTGTACCCTGTTCCACGTGCTCCTTGATAAAGTGATACCGGAGAGCAATATGCTTTGACTTTGAGTGATGAACGGTGTTGCACGAAATAGCAATGGCACTTTTGGAGCCGCAGTACATTGGAATCTTGTTGAAGACGTAACCATAGTCCATCAGCTGTGATCTCATCCATATGACTTGAGCACAACATGCCGACATGGCCACATATTCAGATTCCGTTGATGACAGTGATGTACAATCCTGCTTCTTTGACTGCCAAGATACAAGCTTGTCACCTAAGAATTGCACTCCCCCAGATGTACTTTTCCTTGTGTCTAAGCATCCTGCATGATCAGCGTCTGAAAAGGCAATTAGTTCAAAACCAGAATCCTTCGGATAACAGATCCCCAAGTGAATGGTTCCCTTTATGTATCGAAGGATTCTCTTAACCTCAGAGAGGTGTCTTTCAGTTGGTCTAGACTGATAGCGGGAGCAAAGATATGTGGCAAATACTATAGCTGGTCTACTGGCTGTGAGATACATAAGTGACCCAATCATACTACGTTATTTGGTAGGGTCAATTGGTGTCCCATGTAAATCAGCATCTAGCTTAGGAGATGATGAAGACATTGGTGTATTATAGGTGTCACAGCTTGTCATGCCATGCTTTTTCAAAATTTCTTGAGCATATTTGGACTGGTTTAAGAAAATGCCCTGGGGTGATTGATGAACTTGCAGTCCTAAGAAGAACTTGAGTTCACCCATCATGGACATCTCAAAGTTTTGTTTCATTAATTTAGCAAAATCATTTGAGTACTTTTTATGGGTAGAACCAAAAATGATGTCATCCATATAAATTTGAACTATGAGGATGTCCTCCCCGTGTTTTTGTATAAACAATGTTGGGTCAACTGATCCTTTTGTGAAATGATTAGCAATTAGAAATGCAGATAGCTTATCGTACCATGCCCTCGGGGCTTGCTTAAGGCTATAGAGGGCTTTCTTGAGCCAGTACACATGATTCGGATGTTCTGGGTCAACGAAGCCTTCTGGTTGTGTGACGTACACCTCTTCACGGAGTTGTCCATTTAAGAATGCCGTCTTCACGTCCATTTGATATACAGTGATATTCTTGTGAGCTGCATATGCCAGAAACATTCGAACGGCCTCAAGTCTTGCCACTGGTGCGAAAGATTCCTCGAAGTTGATTCCTTCTTCTTGACTGAATCCTTTAGCAACCAACCGAGATTTGTTTCGAATAACCATGCCATCAGCATCCAACTTGTTCTTCCAGATCCATTTCAGTCCGACAACGTATACCCTATCCGGTCTTTCTACCAGTTCCCAAACCTCAAGATGCTTAAATTGTTCAAGTTCTTCTTGCATCGACTCAATCTAATTGTCGTAGGTTAGGGCTTCTTTAATGTTTTTGGGTTCTGCTTGACAGACAGTGAGTGCATAAATTCATGTTTCACCATCTGTGTGGAGTCTTTTACGTGTCTTGATCAGGTTGTCTGGATTGCCAATCACGTTCACTAGAGGGTGATCCTTAGTCCACTTGTGGGTTGAAGGGTAATGTTGAAAATTTTGGTGCAAATTTGACGGATCCAAATTACTCGTTGAAGATTCGGCAATATCTAGAATGGTAGGGGCCGGAGCAAATGGATTGAAAAATGCATTTTCATCATAATTTACGGGTGTGGGTACTTCAGAAGATAGAGGGGGATCATTAGCTACAGTTGCAGTATTTGAAGCTGTTTATTTTACTGATGATGATGTTTCTGTTGGTGGTGCATCTTCAGCAACTGCTGTTGTAGTAGTGACTGTTGTATCAGGTGCTTGATTGTTGACGGGTTGTGCAGGGGAACTGGTGGATACTTCAGAAGCACGACTAACGAGAGAATCATCAAATAGTGGAGCAAACAAATCTTCCAAGTCCTTGCGATTGAGAGAAAGAGGTATAACTGATTGATCAGGGAAGTTTAACGGTTAGAATCAGGTCCTAAGCTGTTTTGCTCAGAAGCCATGTCCGTAAGTTCATCAAAATGAGCGTGAATGGTCTCTTAAATTTCTCGGGTTCGATGGTTCCAGATACGAAATCCTTTCGAATTCTCGCAGTATCCAACAAAAATCCCTATATCAGCTTTGGCTTTTAACTTTCCAAGATCATCACGATCATTATTTAGGTAACAGAGAGCCCCAAATACATGAAAGTAATTTATGTTCAGTTTTCTTCTGTGAACAAGTTCATATGGGGTTTTGTTGTGCCTTTTGGTGATCATACAACGGTTTTGGGTGTAGCAGGCGGTGGAGACAGCTTCAGCCCAGAGGTAATTCGGTAATTGAGCATTAATCAACATCGTTCTTGCGGCTTCCACTAACGTTCAGTTTCGTCTTTCGACCACTCCGTTCTATTCTGGGCTGCGTGCAATTTATGTTTGGTGTTCAATTCCTACTTTCTCAAAGAACTCACGAAGAGTTTGATTCTTATATTCGGTTCCGTTGTTTGTTCTGACTTTTCTGACGGTGTTGCGGAGCTGAACCTGAATTTTGGTGAGAAAGGTGATGATCATCGACGGAGCTTGATCTTTTGTGCGAAGAAAGTAGACCCAAGTCCATCTCGAAAAATCATCTACGATTACCAATATATATCGCTTCCCATTGATTGTCTGAACACGCATTGGACCACAAAGATCCATATGGAGAAGTTGGAGTACATGATCCGTACTGTGCTCGGTTTTAGGAGGAAAATGAGCACGAGTACTCTTCCCTTGTTCACAAGCTAAGCAAAGGTGGTCTTTGGCATATCGGAATCTTGGAAGACCGTCTACTAACTTATGACGAGCAAGCTCGGTCATTGTTTTGAAATTCAAGTGACACAAACGTTTATGCCATAGCCATGCTTTTGTATAGTGAGCCTTGGAGAGTAAGCAAATTGGAGAAGATGCGGTCATGTCTGACAAGGAAATGGTGTAAAGACTCGTTTTGCGTTTTCCTATCATAAGGTTGTTTCCCTTTAGGTCTCGAACAAAGCAGGTTTTCTCCCCAAATGCAACTTCCAAGTCCCCATCACAAAACTGCCCTACGGAGAAAAGGTTATGTCCAAGGCCTTCAACGTAGTATACACGGATGATTTCGATGTTCCCGTTGATATAATCCCCATATCCCATTATAGCGGCGAAATGATCATTCCCGAACCTGACAGTTCCTATGAACTTTGTGACAAAGTTTACTAGAAGTTTTAAGTTGCCTGTCATGTGTCGGGAACACCCGCTATCAACAATCCAAAGGACGATTTGAATCACCTGCATCACAAGAAGATGACACAGATGGAAAGTTGGTAACGGTGGATCCCGTTGGGTTAGTAACACAGTTTTTAAGCATCTTTGGTACCCAAGTAAAACTAGGTTTATGTTGTAGCCAACGCTGCCATGTCCAACTAGATTCTGCTTTCTTCCTAGTGAATGCACTTGGTGATTGGTTTGTTCTAGGTGCAACTATGGTCGTGTCAACGGTGGTCTTAGAAACTACTTTTGGCGGTTTTCCTAAAATGGACTTAGCAGTGGTACTGAGCCTAGAGGAAATGCCATTAGTATGTTTCTGTGTACGAGACAAAAGGGTTTTTGCAACACATTTTTGATGATTACCAGACAAGATACTTTTATGACAAAATACACAATAAGCATCAACCATAACATCATTCAAAACATTCATAGTTTTAGCATTCGTTACATCATCATTAGAATTATACATTTTAAAGCTTGATTCTACTTTAGACATAACGTGCGTCTTATTCAGATTCCTAGTGTGAACTTCTACTTCTTGAACTCTTGGTAAGCTGCTCTTAGGTTTCCAGATACTAGTCTTCTTGTTACTCTTTTTGGTCTTGGAACTGCTAACCTTAGGAGGGGTGCTTAGTCCTGTAGAAGTTAAAGCATGCACATTAGAGATCTATGGAGATGCTTTCTTAGGTGTCTCATCTACTAGATACATGCCTAACTCAATCACATTCTTTTGTACAAATTTTCCTTTTTCAAGTACTTTGAGTTTCTCTTTCAACTCAATGATGATGTGTTTTTCTTCTTGAATTTTTGAATCCAATTCTCTGTTTAAACGAACAGTGTCATTTCTATTATTGCAAACTTCATCAATGTCCTTTTCATATTCAGAAATTTGATGTTTTAAAACAGTATTTTCTTTTTCAATATTTTGAACTTTGAAAGTATGACTGTTTTGAAAGGACAATGACTCTTTTTGGCTTTGTAATTTTAACTCAAAGTTAAGACTCTGAGTTTGACACTATTGCAGTTTTTTGTTGAGTTGGAAAATTTCTTCTGAAAATTTGGTTTCCACATCATCATTGACTTTTCGAACATTGACTTTTCGAAGTCTCTTATTTTCTTTTTTCAACTTTGCAATCTCAAGGTTTAACATCTCAGTATCAACGTTATGATCATCAACAATCATTTCATTACATGACAGATAAATGGAATTCATGATCACAGATATTATATCAGAACATATAACATTTACCAAGAGTCGATCTGCCTCGTTTTTCAAAGCTTTGTTTTGACATTTTTGTTTCAAGATCTTTTTTTCTGTTGCTTCAAAAATGTTCATCATTGATGCAACCTCTGTTTGAAGTTCATGTTCCCAATGTCTAACACAAAGTCGCAGGTGTTGAACATGTGGCAAAAGTTGCTTTTGAAAAACTTCTCTCTTTTTTTTTCTCATAGGGAGAAAGAAAAGTAGAGACTTTGATCTCTGAGTTCCGTTCAATTCCATCTTCCAAAAGTTTTATGTCTTCCATGAATGTATTAAAATATCTAAGGACACGACATTGTTTTGGCAATGGGGCAATCACACCTGGATTAGGTAAAGGGACATTAACTTGTGCTACTTTGGTCACAGGGACAACTTCAGAAGTTTCATTCTTTTCGATTAAAGACCATGTTTGTTCTGATTTATCTTTTTGATATACGAAAGTGTCACTAATATGAGGTACTCTTGAGTAGTCATAAGGTTTATTAAAGTGGACATTACTCATTTTAGATCGACACTCATCCTCTTGTTCCATTTCCTCTTCATTATTATACACAACAACACGCATGAAAGAATCATCAAATAAATGCTCTGCACTGTATAACTTTGGATTTTTCTTGAGTGCTTTATGTAAAAAACTTGGTTGGTCACTCCCAATTGCAAAGTCATATCCTTGGGGATTTGGTTTGACAGTTAATTTTTGAATGGTGGTTACAGATTCACCAGTTTTATACACAACGTTTTGAAATTCTTTAAGTTTGGATTCCAACGCAACAATTTCCTCAAGGTAAGAATCAACTCGTTTCCTGGAAACTTGTTTTTGTTCAAGAAGATTATCTTTACAGGTTGACAACTCTGTTTTTGTTTTAGAAAGTTCAGAGTGTAAGATGTCAACTTGTTTTTGAAAATCTAATCTTTCTTGTTCTTTTTGAAAAAGTAATTCATTTTTGGAAACGGTTAACTCACGTAGTTGATGTTCTAAATCTTTTGTTTTCACATATGATTGTTGGAATGCAACCTCAAACTTTTCTCCCGTTTTTCTTTATTTTCATAATTTGAAAGTTGAAGTTTGTAGCACTCAAGATCCTTGGTTAACAATGCAACTTTTGCTTTCAGATTTCTATTTATTTCATTGCACTTATCAATTTGGGATTTTTGTGCATCCAATTGTGTTTGGGTGGTCAAAAGCAAGGTCATGAGCTCTGGATCTGTATCATGCAAAAGATCATCTTGTTCAATGTGATCATTGTTATCATCATCTAGAGGATCATCAAATGAAACAACGGGGTTAATTTGATCTTCATCAAATGTAACTACGGTGTTTATTTGGTCAGCGACTTAGGAGGATAAAGATGAGTCATTTTGAGCAACATTTTCTTCCGCAGATGCAGATGCAGAGGGTGATACAATTTCATGAATGAGACATTCAGATTCAGGTACCTGAGACTAGCCGTCGGTATCATAAACCGGGCCTGTTTCACCCATATGCATTTCTTGCATGTTATCCATCAAAATTACAGCTGCATTTGCCTCCAGATCTTCCATGTCATCGTCCGAGTATGCATTGGCCATAAAGTTGTGCTTCTTCTCAGTCAGAGTGCCACCACCTTCATCTTTCAGAGCCAGAAAAAGAGCCTCTTTGTGATAAACACTGCCTCTGGTTCTTGGCTTTGGGCAAGCATTGGCTAGATGACATTTCCCTCCACAATTATAGCATTTGATCATTGTGTTTCCAATCCCAGTATTCACTGTCTCAACAATTTCTGCCCTCCTCTGTGTGTTACCAACGTTGTTCCGACTATTCCCAGCTGAATTAAACCTTTGTCCCCCTGAGTTCCCCATATAACTTCCTGAACCATATCTCCCAGAAGATCTGTTATGAATTTCAACCCTGCCATCATGAACAACTGCCTGATTCCGTGTGTTGGATGAAGACCTAAGACGGTTGTTGGATTTGTTTGAAAATTTGCTGAAGGCTCTAGCAATCAAGGCAAATCCTTCGTTCAACGAGTTGAAAGCATCGTCTTCATCGTTGTTGTCATTTGAGTAGAACATAGAATCGGTGTTGTCATATGAAACCAGTTGATTATCAGCTTGTTGCGGTGATGCTTCGTATGGAACGATTTGGTTTGAAGTTTGTGAGGGATAAGAAGATTGATGTTGTGGTTGGACAAAACTTTGGTTTGGTAGTGGTGCAAAGTGAGACTGAGCAATCAAAGTAAGTGAATTTGGAGTTGATGATGGTGAGTAACCTCCACGAGCTGCTCTATCTTTGTCAACTTCTGATTGGTGATGTTTCAAATAATCATACAGCAACCCATATGAGGCGTTGTGTAGATTCTTCACTTGTCGAACGAAAGTCACATACTTTTGCCAATCAGGTCCGAGACAACTCAGGAACTTAGTATTCACAGCAATCCTTGGTAGTATGAGGTTGTGACGGTCCAAGTCATTGATGATATTGGTAGTAGTAAGACTCTAAGGATTCATCGGCTTCAATCATGAACATGGTGTATTCCAAATAGAGCTTAGATTCCATGTCCTCTTGGTTTAACTCTGTTCCTTCCATTAGAAGATGTACATGTTCCCACATGTCTTTTGCAGCCTTTTGTGCATCGATACTTCGAAAGATAGGATTTGGAATTCCTTGAAGTATGTAAGACATGGCAAGTTCATTTGCTTCTTGCTGAAGGACTTGTTCTGTGGTGAGTTGAGCGACAGGAACAGGGGTAACAGTTGCTTCTCTTGGAGGAATGGCAGTGGGATCGCCAGGAACCGTTGTGGTAGGTACTGGATATGGTCCTTCAATGATTACCTTCTTCAAGTACTTTCCATGGGGTTTCTTGAGTTCGATAAACCGGAGAAATCGACTTGACCATTGTACATAGTTCCCTGGTGTTAACATTGGAGGTGTATCCAAAGATCCTGCTTCATGTCTGGATTGTTGACTGCTGATTGCTTCGCACATTTGGTCAAACCAGTGAGGTTGTTTTGGTGGGAGTTGGTAATTCTGCATTGGTTGTTGATGAATGATTTGTTGCTGAGGGACTTGTTGTTGAGGGAAAAATTGATGTTGTTGCACGAAAGCTTGTTGTTGAGGATATTGTGGTTGATGAAATTGTTGTTGCTAATGATATTGTTGTTGTTGATACTGCTGTTGCTGATTGTAAAAATAGTTGTAATTTGGTGGTTGAGACATTCTTGTGTTTTTATGGATCTTGTAGACAATTGAGATGTGTGTTATGAGTTGTGAAGTTTGGTTTTGGTTAAGTGGTGTTCTTGTTCAATTCCTATAGAATACTGTTCACAGTTCCAATTTGGATAACACTGTTTCCAATTTCGATAACTCGGTTCACACTTGCCAATTTTGATAAGGATCTGAATTTCGATAAGGTTCTGAATTTCGATAACTTCTGAATTTCGATAACTTCAGCAATTTCGATAACTTAAGCAATTTCAAAAACTTCAGCAATTTCGATAGAATTAGACAATTCCGATAAACCCTAGCGACAATTTCGATAACTCCTAATACAAGGAATTTCGATAAACCCTTGCTGACAATTTCGATAAACCCTAGCGCTGACAATTTCAATAAACCCTCTTTTTCACCAATTTCAATAAAACGCTAACTTTTGCAAATCACTTTTACGTAAAGAAAACGATGTTTTAACCGAATGTTTTTTGTTCAAAACGTTGAATAACACGTAAATATTAAGAAAGTTTCAACCTTTAACGTCTAAACCAAAATTTGGTGAATTTCGATAATTTGCAACGAATGAAAACTAGTGTAAATCTACTAAATCTCGAACAAGAACTAAAATTTCGACTACGAATCTGATCTCTACTTACTATAATGATCTTTTCACTTTACAAGTGCGAAGATTAGTGAAAGAAATGAGACTTTTTGTCGCAAATAACCACAAAAACCAATCGTAAACTACTAAACCAAACGTATAACTGAAAATAACGATGTAAACTACTCAAAAACACACAGCTAATTATCTTCTAGCGAATAATACCACTTGTTAGGTCCTATTTAAGCTCTAACACAAGATCTACTCAACGTATAAAGTAATAAACTCACGTAACAACTAATAAACAATAACCTTAGATCATATAATCAGTAAATAACGAGAGAGAAATGAGTAGAAGAGAATAAGAGACGGATGATTCATTCACGTAAACAATGGACAAGAGTTTCGGTACAATAGTGAAATAAACCAACAAGTAAAATGACTACCCATGCCTTCTATTTATAGGCATTTTCTAGGGCGACATTTACATGAGATATTCTAGAAGGAATAATCTTATTTACACGGCCCATGGACTCCTAATGAGCCGTGGGCTTTAAACCTTACATAGAGGCCAAAACTAGCAACCTAATTTCTATAAATGGCCAAGACTTGAAATGTATTTTAAACGTGTTCCCAACAATACAGATCCATCCATTATAATTTGTGGATCTGCAGGTCCGTAGTCTGCATAAAATCCCCTTTTGTAAAAACATAGTTTCATAATATTAAAAACATAAACCACGACCCACTCACACCAATTAATCACTTCAACAAAATTAGGAGCTTTTGGTCGACAAAACAAGTATATTTCATCAATCTGAACAACTACTGTAAGTAATTACTACTTTATTATCTTTGATCTGAGTCTAGGATTCTAATTTTATGCATCAAAACCTAATTTTAGGGATTTGCTATATAATTAGTTATAATTCATGAATCAAGTGTTAATTAGATTAGATTAGTACAGTTTATAACTATTATGCCTTCCCAATTATAAATTATGCATAAACCTAATCAACATTGTGAGAAATTGATTTTTAGAAAAACCTCAAATTATTTTTCATAAAATCTTCTCACGATTAGGAAAATCATGAAATCATTTTCATTGCATTGTTAATACAAAATAAAAACGTTTTCAATCATGCACAATGATCTTACTAATGTCATAGAATGTACATAACTAATATGTATGTTCGTCACATTTAAGTAAGCAATATCAAACTAAGAAGATGAACTTTGGATTATTTCAAAATTTATTTAACTAAACTTTATCTTCAAAAGTCGAGTCGAGATAATCGCATCTTCACATAGTTTGTATATAGGCACACACTAGAATTGAATTGTGCAATAAAACATCTATACACTCACTTTGAACTATATATTTTAGGTATCAAACATGCCAAAGGATTTCCTAAATGACTACAAACTCACCAAAAGCTACTCACCTAGGATTCATCGTACCAAAAACATGCCTCCAACTGTCAAAAACAAATATGAACAACTAGACCGACGTCTTATTCATGAAGGACGATTCGTGGACCCATCATATATCTTAGACTCTAATACATCCCAAATCTTTTCAAGGATCAACCTAAACTCTGTTCTCACCCTAGATGAACCTATATGTCCTAGATTCGTAGTTGAGTTCTATCGCCACTTTGAAATCCTAAGAGATGATGACGATGGTGAAATCTCTGTGCGTTTCAATGTAGGAAACTTCGCAAACACTCTTAGGTTAAATGAATTCGCAAAAATTCTTCAAATCCCATATAGAGGGAGTTGTGTATTTTCGGACAAATGGTCACTTGATGAGATTGATGATCCTCAAAAGGAGGGCATCATGTATGAAGCACACATTCCTGACTTGGATGACCTCATTAACACGATTACAAGTAGGAAAACCTATGCGTCAAAGATGTCTAGTTCAAACATCTATCGAGTCTTCATAAATGAGTTACGTCCAGAAATGAAAAAGTGGAAAATAATTCTTAGAGAAAATGTCATCTGTGTCTTAGGAAACTGTGATCTTGTGCCTGGATGTCTAAGCCTCATACTCTTCTATCTTGTCAAAGAAATTCGTTTTAATCTTGCATGCTTCATGGTACAAAAAATGCAAGAAGTAAAAAATCAGTAAGTCGGTCCTTTACCCTATGGGATGTTCCTCACTATGATGTTTAGGTATGTGATGTCTTTACAACCAAATCCATCACATCTTTGCCCTTATACTCGTAATCCTAACCTAGATGTCTTTACCCTCCATAACCGTCTCATGTATCCAATTGACATTACGAACGTCAAAAACAAAGGAAAGGTTGTCGAGGTTGAAGAAGAGGAAGAGGAAGAAGAGGAAGCATCCGATGAGATGTTAGAGGATGAGGAGGGAGATCCCTTAGATTTCTTTAGGACATTGCCACATAATGATCAGTTAACATTTGAGCAGAAAGTGAAGCGTAACATGTTTAAGTGTCTCACCCGAGCGCTCTCAAAGATTACCAAACGAGTTGATTGATTAGATGACACCATGACGTCTTTATCTTGTGTGCTTTATTAATAGACTACGTACGTATCTTTTCATGGTAGGATCATTTAACTTTATCTCTAAATGCTTGGCAGCATAACTTGATACTCATGGTCATACTATTATGCTTTTATGGTAGGATCTCTCGACTTTCTTGTGCTTTCATATTCTCTATGTGCTTTTTGCTTGATTTGATTTGTTCTTGAGATTACCGATAGCATTAGAATGCACCTAGGAAAAGTAGGATAGAAATCATGGACTATCCCAAACTGCACAACAGTTCTGTCCATTTTATTGCATTTGGCGGATCTGCGGATCCAAAAAATGTGGATCCGCCCGTATAAAATACGGATCCGCCACAGGTCAAAATTCTGACCCATATATATCAAACGGACGGATCTACGGATCTACAATTTGCAGATCCGCTCGTATAAAAAGAAGATCCGTGACTTTTCCAGATTAAAAATTTTCTATTTTAACTTTTAGCACTTTTCCACAATTTTCCATAAATCCTACATAGATAACAATAGGATAAAACACTAAACTCATATAATCCAAGAACCTTAAGATAATTCATTTCATCTTATTCCCTTTAAATCCAACACTTCCACTCCAAGTTTCTTGCATTTTTGTAAGATCTAGTCCACCTTCTTCATCAACACCATGACTTGCTCATCCAAGTCTTCATCCACCTCCATCAAGAAAAGACAAACCGCTAGGATTAGAGTAGGAAAACCAAAGATTATCAATCTTGAAAGCTCCTCAAGTGAAAATTTCTCAACTCAATCTCAAACTCCATCTCAAACTCCATCACAAAAATCACTAAGTCCACCCAAGGCTCCATTTAAGTGTACCTCATCAAGAACCACCTCAAACTCACACTTGTACTCACCCAAGGAAACTCTATCCTTGAAATCTCCTACACCACTCAACTTTGGAGCACTCAAGACACCTTCCACCAACAATTTGCCAACCTTTGGGCCTAGCACCAAAGACACATTTAATCACGAATTATTTATTTGGTGAGACATGTTTAATTAATATCAAGTGTCGGTCATTTAATTATGTAATAGGTTGCTTAGTTTTAAGGCTTATAAGTTAGTTATTATGTCTAGGCTTATGAAGTAAGCCCATGGGCCTATAACTAAGCCCATTCGTGTAATAGGAAGGGAATAAGGGGTATTACCCTAGCTTCCTTCCCTATAAATAGAACATGTATGGCTACATTATTATTGTTGGTTTATTTCATATGCTAGTGAAACTTTTGTTTTATTATTTCTCATATTGAGTAAATCGACCAAATCTATTTCTCTCATATCTATACTTGTGTGTTTACAATATGGTGACCTAACAAGTGGTATCAATCGCTAGAAGAAGGTTATAAGTGTTCTTGTGTTGTTTTCGAGCTAGTTTTGTATTTTTTTTCCATTCGTATTTTTTAAGTTTTTGTTCTATCTTGTTTGTTTCTTGGTATTAACACTTTTTTGATTACAAACTAGTGTTATACACCTTGTTGAAAAAGAAAGCTTCAAACTTTTTGGCTAAATTTAAGTTTTTTAAAAGCGTACTATTTCGTTCTACAAAATTTCGAACTACCAATACCTTCCTTAAAAACGTTAAAGTTTGCACCTTTCATTTAGTTTTAGTGTTTTCAAGGTTAGTTGTACAAGAATCTTGGTTTTAAAATCTATTTTAAGTGTGCTTTAATTGTTTTCAAAAAAACTGACAAAAATTCGAACTAGCTCAAAAACCCTCTTTTTTCGAACTAGCTCTTAAACCCTAAAGTTTCAAACTAGCCTTCCAGGGATCTTCAGCAGGATTTGTAACAACCGACAATTTTCCAAAATTTATTTTATGAGCCAAAATAATTATTATTGATTTCCCTTAGCTTTTAAATTTCCTTGAACTTGTTTGGACTTGAAAGATCGTGGATATCTTGTTAAAACGTGAGTGTTATTCATTTATCGAGCCGGCACAACCTAAAATGCATAAAACGAATCAATTTATTAAATAAATTAACTCCGAGAAAGATATACGTATTAATACTCGTTTTTATTGGAAAAATTATTTCGGTCTCAATGGCGCAAGTCCCGTAAATTAAAACGGAGGTTTGATATACTAAATGGGGCCCACAACAGTTTTTATTAAAAGAATAAAAAATTACAATTTCTACCCCCGCACCCAAGTTACAGCGCCGCCCTCCAGTTACACTTGTACATGTTTGGTCCCTCCTGTTGTATAAAAGGGACACTTGTAGGGTTTTCTCATAATTATAGCTCCTCTCCACCGGAGCACTATTTCGGCGCCGTCACCCAACTTCCGGCCAACCATTTTTCAATACTAAGGCGTAGATCAAGCCCCCTACATCGTTTCTGGAGAGTTTTGAGCCTAGAAGAGATCGTTTGGGTTGTTTTGGAGCTCCACCGTCGCACATCACTACACGCCGCCGCTCACCACTACCTCCTTTTTCTCCTCTCTCTCGTTGGTAAGACACACGCGCCTCATTTCTTTATCTCTTACATTTTTATTCAAACCCTAATAGGCTATTATTTAATCAAAATGATTTTTATATAAAACTTAACTAAAACTAATGTTTTTTATTGAATCGCGTGTGGATCTATTTTCTTGAAGCTAAAACCATTTGACTCATCATCGAGTCGCTTGACTTGTTCGAGTCAACTCACGAGTTGAGTTGACTCGGAGCTATATTTGTTTATTTATATTTATTGTGTTATATTTGAACTTGAATCGTCCTTATTTATTTGTTTTGAGGTTGTTTTGTTGCGTTTTGTCGTTAACCAAGTGGCGTTAGACTCGTATAGTGATGAGCCGTGACTCATGGGAGTTACGACTAGTAGTCTTGGTCATAGCCGAACATTAGGTAAAGGTTTTGGGGTCGTTGTGGTTGAGCCGTGGCTCATGGAGAGTCGCGGCGTAATTTGGTTGTTCAAGTCTTAAATGGCTTTGATTATGGTTTACCTAAAATCTGAGTTATAGTCTCGAGTTGTTAAAAATATGTTGTCGTTATTTAAGTTGGTTTGCTTGTGTATGGATTCGATTAAAAACCCATGTAGGGTGTTTTTTGGCTCCTCGTTAACTCAACCACAAGGGTGGTTTTGGTTGTTTGCTGGATTAACGACACACCCACATAGGGTGTGCTCGTTGTAGTTTGTGGTCATGGCAAAACAAAACCCACAAAGGGTGCGATTGGTCCGTCGAGTAACACCACCAAGGGGTGGCGATTCGGCTTGTCGACATAGTCTCAACGCGAGTGAGTCATTTTAGTAAAACAAAAGTTGTCTAAAGTAGTTATCAAATGTTTGGTGAAGACAGGGTTATGTAAGTAGTAGTGTCAGTTGGGCTTAGGCCCAAAAATCTGTTATAGTGCTTTAGTTGGGGTCTGTTGGACTTATAAGACCAAAAGCTTATAAGGGCTAGTATTGCCTTGGGGATGGGCCAAGGCCCAATGGAATTGTGTATGATATTATGCAGTCATAACAGTTTGGTGTTAAGTATTTTATTTTTGTGTGTGTTTTATTATTTATCAAACTCATTACTAACTTACCTTTGTTTTGCTTTTCGTGAATCGATGATGATGTTGGATGCTATTGGAGTATACCGGGGATGTTGACACCGATTTATTGTATTTGTAAAATTATTGTAATATTTTAGCTATTTTGGACATTGATTGTAACCGTTATTGGATTTACGATATTAGTGTAGGATTATTGTTTGATTTGATACAAGGGACGGAAGAATATGTTAGACTCGTTGAGCTTAATATATTTGAACCCGAACGGACACAAATTATCCGATAAACCGAATCTAATAATTACGCGAATGATAACGGTATAAGAACTTGATTAAAACTTGAATAAAACTTATAAAAACTTAATAATAAAACTTGCTTACAATTAATCACGATAACTCGGAAACATAATATAAAAGGAAGTGTTATGCCAAGGCTTATAAAACCTTTCAACTTTATAAACTTATAAACAATATCAAATTCTTATGAAACTTTTATAACTCGACTTTATCCAAACTTATACAAAGTTATATTTTGGGATACGGGTAAGCATCCAACTCATTCATCGACTTATCTTTAGTCTTATATTCTTTTGGTATCGTTATTCATTCATTCTTGAATCTATTCGTTTTGGCATGAGTTATTGTTTGATTGTACATTTTACGACTTCTACCTGAGGACGTTTTACTCTTTTCATTCATTCCTTTTAAGTTGTTTGATTGTATTTCGTCGACTTTTATCATCTTAACGTGAGTTGACCTTGAAACTATATTTTCCGAAAACCACACGAAATACAAATGATTACTTCTTTTATCACCATTGAAAAATAAACCCTTTTATATTAACACGAGTATTCAACGAATGCTACTTCATAAATTACTTGAGGATTATTTCTGAAACATGTTGCTCACTAGGTTGTGCCGATCCAGTACCATTGTGCTCTATTTTTGATACCAGTATGCCTTTACTACTTGATGCCAGTTGTGATATTTGTGAAATCTTGCATTGCTGCATACTGAGGTGAGTTCATAGCCCCACTTTTTACTTGCTTAACTGTTTTATAAGCTACTACTTGGGGTGAGACACATGCTACTGTTTTTACTATGATCACAATTGTTTGAACACTGTACCTCGAACTAAAAGCTATGTTTTCTGCTTTCTGAAACTTTATTTGTGCTGGAACAACACTTATACTTTCCGGGTACTGTGAGTGAAGCAGTAGCCATTTCTACTTTTCGGGTACTATGAGTGAAGCAGTAGCCACTTTGCGAAACATCTGATAAGCACTAAGTACCGCCCTTGCCAGAAGCAAGTCCCTCGATCATGAACCATTAATCACTTGCGAGTGAGCGCGAATATAGTTTATAGGCCTATAGGATTTGACCATCCCATCCCTGTTGCTGGGTAGGCAACACGGGTGTGCTATATTTGAGTTACCTAGGTATTTGGCAAGATACCTAGCTTTGGGGGCAACTATTATATTATGAAATCCGCGGTTATTGTCGACTTACGCCAGGGTTACTGGTGCCGGTTAACGCTTTGTGTGCCATGAGCTTAGTGCAGTAGTAACATCTGGATTTATGGGTGCTAACAACTGGCCCACTGTTTCTGTTATGGGTGCAACAACATGGCCCAATCTTGAGAAATGTGTTCAACTGATTTTTATACAACAAACTTTGGGTGTATAACAACGTAGCCCACTTTCTCTTAAACTTGAAATATTGTGATCAACTACTTTTCTTAAACCTATGAATTCACTCAACTTTGTGTTGACTTTTAGCATGTTTTACCTCAGGTCTTTTCCGCGGCATATCTTACTATTGGAGGAGCTTGGCGAAGGGCATGGCATGGTCATAGAAGACTCTGAACACTATTTGGGACCGCTTTAAACCCTTTTAGGGACCTTGTGTCGTGATAACTATTCAATAACACCCCACGACCCGTATGTTTCCGCTGATCCAATTTCGGGGTGTTACAGGATTGTTGGACTACTGTGTGTTTTTGTCTCTTTTATAAGTTTGAAAACACATCGACACATGGAAATCTTTTTAATTTGTATAAGTTAGAAAGTTTAATTCGAAAATTTGAAACTTTCGAGCTAGCCTTCAAAGTTTCGAACAAAGGAACTTTCGAACAAAGGTTGAAACTTTCGAACTAAGGAATTTTTGAACAAGGACTTCATAAAGTTTCGAACTAGGTTGAAAACTTTCGAACTAGCTACTCAAGAAACTTTCGAACAAGGACTTAAATTTCTAAACAACACATCACACTTTATAACCATCTACAAGATCCATCATCTACACAAGTGTAACAATGTCTCAACTACCTTACTTTAAGTATTTTCAACAACAGTATCCTTAGCAATAGTAGTATCCTCAACAATAGTTATATCCTCAACAACAACTATTCATGCAACAACATCAATTTTATCCACAACAACAACCATACCAACAACAACCAATGCAATCCTTCCCACTCCCTGCAAAACAGCCACACTTGTTTGATCAAATGTGTGAGGCCATCAGCAGCCAACAATCTAGACATGAAGATGGATCACTTGACACACCTCCAATGCTCACTCCTGGAAATTATGTTCAATGGGCAAGTAGATTCTTAAGGTTCATAGATCTCAAGAAACCTCATGGCAAATATATGAAAAAAGGTTATACCTAAAGATTTTTCCAAATGCCAACTACAACGGTTCTAGGAGATGCAACTGTTATTCCTCCAAGACCTGAAACCGTGACCCCTGTTCCTGAAACTCAACTTACTGCAGAACAAATACTTCATCGAGAAGCAAATGAACTTGCAATATCATATATTCTTCAGGGAATACCTAATCCAATTTTCCAAAGTATTGATGCTCAGAAAACAGCTAAGGACATGTGGGAACACGTTCATCTCTTAATGGAAGGCACTGAGCTGAACCAAGAAGACATGGAATCCAAACTTTACCTCGAATATACAATGTTCATGATTGAATCAGGGGAGTCACTAGAGTCTTATTACCATCGGTTCACAAACATCATCAATAACTTGGACAGACACAACATTGTTTTACCAAGGATTGCAATCAACACTAAGTTTCTCAGCTGTCTTGGTCCAGATTGGCAAAAATATGTCACGTTTGTTCGCCAAGCCAAAAATCTTCATAATGCATCGTATGGGTTGTTGTATGATTATCTGAAGCTCCATCAATCTGAAGTTGACAAAGATCGAGCTCTTCGTGGAACTTATTCACCTCCTACAGCTCCAAATTCATTGACACTGTTAGCTCAATCTCACTTTGCTCCACCTCCACAGTCAAACCATGCTTATGTCCAACAACAACATCACTTTTCCTACCCTCAACAAACCCCATCAACTCAACTTATTCCATATGATTCGACACAGCAATCTACTGACAATCAACTTGTCCCCTATGACAACACTGACACCATGTTCTACACAAATACAAACAATGACGAAGACGATGCATTCAACTCTTTGAATGAAGGATTTGCACTCATTGCTCGTGCCTTCAGTAAATTTTCAAACAAATCCAATAATCGTCTCCGCACTTCATCTAACACAAGGAATCAAGCTGTTGTACAAGATGGACGGGTTGAAATACAGAATCGTAACTATGGAAGAACGGGCTCAGGAGGTTATATGGGAAATTCAGGAAATGGACAACGGTTTAATGCAACTGGTGAAAATAGGAACTATGCAGGTGCTCCTCAGAGAAGGGTTGAAATTGTTGAAACTGGAAATACAGAGACTGGGAATACTATGGTTAAGTGCTATAACTGCAATGGGATAGGTCATCTGGCTAATGCATGTCCTAAACCTAGGGTTAGAGGCAGTGAATTTCATAAGCAGGCATTACTTCTAGCTCTAAAGGATGAATCAGGGGGCACTCTCACAGACAAAGAAAATAGCTTCATGGAAAATGCATATTCAGATGATGACATGGAGGATTTGGAAGCAAATGCAGCTGTGATGCTAATGGAAAATATGCAGGAACTTCACATGAGTGACACAGGCCCAGTGTATGACACTAATGGTCTGTCTCAGGTACCTGACTCAAACACATGTCTGATACATGAAATTGCATCACCATCTGCATCTGCATCAGACGAGGAGCAAGTTGTTCAAAATGATTCATTATTAACTCCTCAAGAAGATGAACAAATGAACATAGTTGTTACATTTGATGATGATGATCAAATTAACCCAGTTGTTACATTTGATGATCCAATTGATGATAATAACAATGATCAATTTGAACAAAAGGAACCTTCGTCCAGATCCAGAACTCATGACCTTACTATTGACAACCCAATCCCAATTGGACTTACAAAAACCTCAGATTGAAAAATGCAATGAAATCAACAGAACATTAAAAGCAAAAGTTGCATCATTAACTGCGGACCTTGAGTGATGTAAAATACAACTCACAAATTTTGAAACAACAGAAAAACGAGAACAAAGTTTTGAAGTTGCATTTCAAAAAGCTTATGTCAAAGAACAAGACTTACAACGTCAAATACGAGAATTAATTGTTTCTGACAATAAATTGGTTTCTAAATTGGAACAAGAAAAAAGTGAGCTCAAACAACAAGTTGAACATCTCAATTTAAAACTTTTGAAAACAAGAACCGAGATGTCCACTTGTCAAACTAGTTTTTCTGAACACAATCAAAAGTCAAGGAAACAAATTGATTCTTACGTTGATGAAATTGTCGAACTGGAATGCAAATTAAAAGAGTTTCAAAATGTTGTTTACAAAACTGGTGAGTCTATCACAACAATACAAAAGTTCACTATATAACCAAGTCCCAAAGGTCATGGTTTTGCTCTTGGTAATGATAAACCATGTTTTCTACACACAACACTCAAAGAAAATCCAAAGTTGTATAGTGCAGACCAGTTACTTGATGATTCAATAGTGCGTGTTGTTTTACATGATTGTGAGGAAGAAAATGAACAGGAAGTAGAGAGTCGATAAAAAATGAGCTTTAAACCATATGATATACCTTTTGATTTCTTAATTGTGCCTCATATTTCTGACACCTTCGTTCCTCAAAGGGATAAAACAGAACAACCATGGTTTGTAATGCAAATTCATGAATCTTCTTCCGATGTTGGTCCTGTTAAACCAGTGGCACAAATAAATGGCCCTTTACCAACCTCTGGTGAAATTACACCATTACCTAAACGTTGTCTTGTACTTAGGTATTTTGATACGTTTATGGAAGACATCAAATTTTTAGAACATGCAATTGAACATAACTCAGAGATAAAAGTTTCCACTTTTTAGTCTGCTTACGAAAAAGAAAAGAGATAAATTTTTCAAACACAATTCTTACCACATGTTCAACATTTACGTCTTTGTGCTACACACTGGGAACAGGAACTTCAAAAAGAAGTAACATCCATGATGAACATTTTCAATGCAACAGAAAACTCGATCTCAAAACATAAACGTCAAAACAAAGTTTTACAAAATGAAGCTGATCGACTCTTGGAAAATGTTCTAAGTTCTGATATTATCTCTGTGATTATGAATTCTATTTATGAGTCTTGCAATTCTATGCTTGTTGATGATCACACTGCTGACACTGAAACGTTGAGACACGAAATTGAGACTTTAAAAAGAGAAAATGAGAGAATCATTAAACACAATGATGATGTGCAAAGTAAACTTTCAACTTAATCCGAAACTTAAATGGTGTGAGGCTCAAAGTATTGATTTTGAATTAGCCTTACAACACCAAAAAGATAATCTAGGTTTTGAAAACAATTTGTCATCCAAAGTTGAAAATCTTGATGATGAGAACGCAGTCTTAAAGTGTCAATTGCTCAAATATGAACAAGAAATTGAAAATGTAAAAAATGAGTACAAAACTATTTTTGACTCTTTAAAAAAGACTAGGTCTCAACTTTTGAAAGAAAATATTGTCTGTATAAAACACCGTGAAGCCACTGTTTGCCTAAATAGAGAACTTGAGAGTAAAATACAGGAACAAAAACACATCATCATTGAATCAAATGAGAAAATTCAGTTACTAGAAAAATGAAAGTTTGTTGACACAAATGTGATTGCACCTGGAATATACAAAATGGACACAACACCTAGGCAAACATCCACTCAGACTACTAATTTGAATCCTTCCACTTCTACAGGAATAATCCCCACTACTAGCGTTAGCAAATCAAAGCGTAAGAGCAACAAACGGAAGAATAAGATCTTGCAATGTAGAAGCGGAAAACTAGAAGCCCCAGAAGTAGAAGATCAACTTAGGAATTTGAATAAAACTCATGTTGCATCTGATTTAGATTCTAATTTTGCAAATTGTAATCATACTATCAGTGTAACGAATGATGAACCTTTGAATGTTTTGAATGTTAATGCATCTTGTGTGTTTTGTCGTAATAGTAAGTTACCTGGTGATCATACAAAATGTGTAGCTAACTCCCTTTTAACTCGTAACAAGAAACGTACATCTGGCATTCCCTCTAGGCCCACTATTGCTTCTAAGTCTGTGCTAGGAAAACCGCCAATTGTAGTTTCTAAAAATGCCTTAGACACTCCCATAGTTGCGAATACACCTCCTAAGACTGTGCCTTCACCTACCGAATTCACTACGAAAAAAGCACGAACTAGTTGGATATGGCAACATTGGTTAAAAAGGAAACCTAGTTTTAAATGGATACCTAAAGTCATTAATATCTGTGTTCCTAACCTAACGGAACCCACAAATTCTTCGGGTTCCACCCTTACCATTATTCCACCTTCGTCGTCTTCGTGTGATGCAGGTGATCCAAATCGTTCTATGGATTGTTGATAGCGGCTGTACCCGACATATGACAGGCAATCTCAAACTATTAGTAAACTTTGTTGCAAAGTTCATCGGCACTGTCAGATTCGGGAATGATCACTTCGCTGCTATCATGGGCTATGGAGATTATGTCAATGGCAACACACAAATTAGTCGAGTATATTATGTCAAAGGCTTTGGTCACAACCTTTTCTCAGTCGGTCAATTCTATGATAGGGATTTGGAAGTAGCATTTCGGGAGAAAACTTGTTTCGTTCGTGACTTACAAGGAAATGATCTAACGTCGGGCTCTCATGGAACTAGTCTATACACTATCTCAATGTTTGATATGATTGCTTCTTCTTCTATATGTCTGCTTTCCAAAGCACATTCGACTAAATCATGGTTATGGTACAAATGACTTTCTCATCTGAACTTCAAAAACATGACTGAACTTGCACGTCACAAACTAGTCAATGGTCTTCCAAGGTTTCGATATTCAAAAGATCACTTATGTCCAGCTTGTGAACAAGGAAAAAGTACTCGTGCACATTTCCTTTCAATAACAGAACACAGTATGGATCACGTTCTTCAACTACTTCATATGGATTTGTGTAGCCCTATGCGTGTTCAAACGATCAACGGTAAACGCTACATTCTAGTAATTGTTGATGACCACTCCAGATGGACTTGGGTCTATTTTTTCCATAGCAAAGATCAAGCTCCTTCAATGATCATCACCTTTCTCACAAAAATTCAAGTTCAGCTTCGTAATACGGTCAGAAAAGTTAGAACAGACAATGGAACTGAATTCAAGAATCAGACTCTTCGATCTTACTTTGAGAAAGTGGGAATTGAACATCAAAAATCCATTGCAAGAAGTCCATAACAGAATGGGGTTGTCGAAAGACGCAACAGGACGTTAGTGGAAGCTGCAAGAACGATGGTAATCAATGCTTAATTACCAGATTACTTATGGGCAAAAGCTGTATCAACTGCATGTTATACCCAAAACGTTGTATGATCACCAAACGGCATCACAAAACCCCTTATGAGATTGTTCACAACCGCAAACCGAATATAAAACAATTTCAGGTATTTGGTGATCTATGCTACCCAAATAATGATTGTGATGATTTTGGAAAGCTCAAAGCAAAGGCCGGCATTGGTATCTTCATTGGATATTGTGAAAACTCCAAAGGTTTTCGAATCTGGAATCGTCGTACTAGAGAAATTCAGGAGACTATTCATGCGAATTTCGATGAGCTTACAGAGATGGCTTCTGAGCACAACAGCTTAGGACCCGCAACCAATCGTCTAAACTTTCCAGATTAATCAGCTTCACCTCTTTCACTTAACCGTAAAGAATTGGAAACCCTGTTTGCTCTACTGTTTGATGATTCCTTTGCATGTCGTGCGCCAGATGTATCACCAATTTCCTGTTGCACAACTTGAAAATATTCCAATACCCGAGACACCGGTACCAACAACAACAACCGTTGCAACCAATGCACCTCCAATTGAATCTCCATCAATAGCAGAACAAATTGCTTCCTACACTGAAAATACAGCTGAAGATCTACACCAACAACCAGTACCTGAACCTGCAAATTATGACCCAAATGCTTTCTTTAATCCATTTGCAACGACTCCAACCGTTCCTGATATTGCAGAGTCATCCACACGCAATTTGGACCCGTTTAATCTGCATACGTTCTATCAACACCACCCTTCAACACATCATTGGACTAAAGATCACCCCTTAGTAAATATCATTGGCAATCCCTCAGCTCCAGTTATGACAAGACGAAAACTTCACACCGATGCTGAAAACTGCATCTATGCACTCACAGTTTGTCAAGATGAACCCAAAAACATTAAAGAAGCACTGATATACGACAACTGGATTGAGTCAATGCAAGAAGAACTCGACCAATTCAAACGACTAGAAGTGTGGGAGTTAGTTGAAAGACCTGATGGGGTCTTTGTCATCGGACTGAAGTGGATTTGGAAAAACAAGTTAGATGCAGAAGGCACAGTGATTCGTAACAAATCACGTATGGTAGCTAAAGGATTCACTCAGCAAGAAGGAATTGATTTTGAAGAGTCCTTTGCTCCAGTGGCTAGGCTTGAAGCTGTTCGTATTTTTCTGGCATACACTACACACAAGAATATGGTTGTTTATCAAATGAATGTGAAAACGGCATTTCTGAATGGTCAATTATGTGAGAAAGTTTATGTTAGTCAAACAGAGGGATTCATCGATTCAGATCATCCCAATCATGTGTACAGACTCAAGAAGGCTCTTTACGGACTTAAACAAGCCCCAAGGGCATGGTACGATAAACTTACTGCTTTCTTGCTTACCAATCACTTTTCTAAAGGTTCTATGGATCCAACTTTGTTTATTCAAAAACACGGGGAGGACATTTTAATTGTTCAAATCTATGTCTATGACATTATTTTTGCATCTACAAACAAAAAATATTCAAATGCTTTTGCAAGATTAATGAAACAAAATTTTGAAATGTCCATGATGGGTGAACTTACGTTCTTCTTAAGACTCCAAGTTCATCAATCACCCCATGGAATTTTTCTAAGTCAGTCCAAGTATGCTCTTGAGATTTTAAAGAAACATGGCATGACAAGTTGTGATACTTATAACACACCTATGTCTGCATCATCCCCAAAGCTGGATGCTGATTTACATTGTACACCTGTTGACCCTACAAAATACCGAAGTATGATTGGGTCACTCATGTATCTAACAGCCAGCCGACCAGATATTGTATTTGCTGTATATCTATGCTCCCGTTATCAGTCTCGCCCAACTGAAAGACACCTCTCTGGTATCCGAAGGATTCTGGTTTTGAACTAATAGCTTTTTCAGATGCTGATCATGCAAGATGTTTAGACACACGCAAAAGTACATCTGGTGGAGTGCAGTTTCTAGGAGACAAACTTGTATCTTGGCAGTCAAAGAAGCAGGATTGCACATCATTATCGTCAACAGAATCAGAATATGTAGCCATGTCAGCATGCTGCGCTCAAGTCATTTGGATGCGATCACAGCTGATGGACTATGGCTACATTTACAATAAGATTCCTATGTACTACGACTCCAAGAGTGCCATTGCCATCTCATGCAATACGGTTCAACATTCAAAGTCAAAACACATCGCACTCCGATATCATTTCATCAAAGAGCATGTTGAAAATGGTACAATTAAGTTATACTTTTTGGGTACTGAATACCAATTAGCGGACTTATTAACCAAAGCTTTGCCCCATGCAAGATTTGTGGAATTAGTTCACCAAATGGCATGCGGTGTTTGACTCTAGATGATCTGAAAAACTTTCTTAAACACAACTGAGAAAGTCAAACACCAAAACATTTTGTGAATATTTTATCAAAAACAAAATACAAAAATATAAAACTTTCAAAAAACTACAAAAAGAATCTTCTTTCTCCGTGTACAAACTTCTTATCTTCAAAACTATGTTCCTCCATTAAAACAAATTTTACTTTACATTGTCAAAATGGAACATGTTTTGAGGGGGAGAAAATTTTCACAACATCATGAAGTTTGTACACCTTATCATAAGTCTTCAAGAAAAATTGTTTCTTCATCATTCGGATTAAAAACTCATTTTCAAAAGTTCTATGATCTCTCGAATTAATATGTGCAAAAAAGTTTCACAAAATAAATGCTAGTTCGAGGGGGAGAAAAGAAATTTTTCTGCAATGATCCCAATTTAACCATGTTTAGACTTCAAATGGAAAAGTAATTAACCTTTAATGAGTAAAGTACACAATAGTCTTAAACTTAGGTAAAAGGACCTTGCATGGAAAATAAAACGGGCTTAGGGACTGCAAGTGTCAAATAGTAAAACTTTACTCTACACTTAGTGACACTAATAAATGTTTCCACAAATGTTCTCAAAAGTATCACTCATAATCGAAAACCTCAACGATTCAGACTAACGATTTTTGGATCCTCGATCTTTTTTCACGATTGTGAGTTTCTAATTTTTTAATGGTTGTTTTCTAATCATTCCCTAAATGTTTCAAATGATTTCAATGGTAAAAAAGGCATAATCAGAAACTAGGGCTTATGTAATTATCGATTGGGGAATTTCTTTTTGACGTGTTTTAGTCTAATTAATCAGTTCATATAGCTTTAGAGAACGCTAAAGAATGCTCGATTGGTGTGTTTGCATGATTAGAAATAACATAGGTTTGAAATCAAGTGATTTAGGGATTAAGATGTCGATGTCTTTGCTGCTACTACTAGGACGTTTGTTTGTACAATATTCATGCATTATGATGCTAACATGCGTGCAAAGTCTCAAATCATAACCCCAAACCATGATAATAATCGAAAATTTTCGAGTGAAAGAATGAATTAATCTGTGATCTTGTGTGTTAATTTGAGAATTCTGAGCACTTTGGAAGATTTAGAATGAGTTTTTGATTCATTTGTATGCTTGTTTGTGCCTGATGCATTTTCTGTGTGCAAGTACATGTCATCCCATTTAAATTCAAAATATGTTGATAACTTGTGATGCTCATGATCTCTGCTGCGCCAATCTCTCGTGAGTGTTTTTCAAAGTATAAAATAACTAGATATTATCGTGCGGTGTTTGAGGTCTTACGGCTCAAATGAGAAAGGTCAAAGGGCTAAATGTGTCAGACGGCCAAACTTGAAAAAGGATTCAAATGATGAGAAACGTGTTTTTCAAACTCTACACTCTCGTTTTACACCGGTAAAGCAAGTGTGGAGACCAAAGCAAAGTCGTTCAAAACCTTTCAAATTTTCAAAATATGGAATACTTTCATTGCAATATGAGAATGACTCTGCTTTGAACACTCCAAATACCGGAAGGTTTCCATTTATCACAAAAACAAATTCTCTAAATGAAACATCGAGTTTCAACAACAAATGGAAATCTTCCTTTTCAGATTTCAAAACTCCAAAGAGAGACACTGGGTTTCTCAAACAATTTTTCAACAGAAAAGGAGTTTTAAATTTCCATTGATTCCATGAGTGAATGAAACACCGGTTTTCAGTCCTCGTTGGAATTCAATATCTTCAAATCGGATTGACACAACCTACAAATGGATTTTAAAATTTGGTAAACCTGTTGGCGCCGTGCTTAAATGGGTTCCCGAAGTTGTTGTGTAATCTGATAATCATGCATTCTTTGTTGTATAATACTTGATTGTGTTTTCTAAAACCTTGAGCAGAATCATTTCACGAATTTTCAAAAAGTATTTTTTTCTTAAAAATACGATTTAGAGTTCTGCTCACGAAGACTATCCCTCGAATAAGTTAACATTATTTGAGGGGGAGTGCTTTGTTAAAAAGAAAACAAATTTTGTGTGAAAACAATGGCTTGTGCACACAAAATAGTGTGCAACCCGTTCTTTGTAAAGAAAGGACTCTGAGGTACGCTTTAGTGCCTCAATCCTAATATAAGGAGCGAAAGCTTCTTACCTTTGAGTAGAATTAATTAAATTTTAAATCTTTTCATAATTCTGCTCAAAAGAACAAGTATTCCCTCTAATAATCAAAAATCTCAAAAAGTCATTTCACTTATTGAGGGGGAGTACTTGAAACAATCATTGTTCATAATGAAAAGTTCTTGTCAAATTCTTCTCGTAAACCTCAAAAAGCATATTTTTATCAAACTGTTTTTCAAAAACAACATCGATATGCTATTTTTAAGGGGGAGAATAAAATATGATTAAAATATGATAACAATTGTGTGGAATCTAGTATGGAATCATGTATGAGATCGACTCAGATTTAACCCATGAATTGACGAAACTCAAATTTTAGCAATCGAAAGAACTTTTCCTGGACGGGTAATAATTTCAAGCTGGTCTAACCAGTGATGTACGCGTGTCTCGAATAGGACTTGTCTAAGTAGAGTGTACCGTTTTTGATAAACTTTATTTGAATATGACCAGGCCAGGTAATAATTTCAAGCTAGTTTAACTAGTGATGTAAGCGTGTCTCGAATCGATCTTGTTCACTGAAAGTGGATCAATTCAAAAGTGCGAACTCTACCTAACACGCGCAAATTCATTTCAAAAACCTATGAGCACATGTGAAGGGGGAGTATTTCTGAAAAGTCTAAAACTTTCAAAGTATTAACAAAATGCATTTTATATTCATAAACACTTTGAGAGATTTTTCAAATGAATGGTTTATGGAAACATAGGATAGTTATGGAGTTATAAGGTGACTAAGATTAGGAAATAACTCCTATGATCCGCCAGAGACGGAGGGATCTACCCAAGGACAACACCAATAGTTTAGTACTAGAAGTCCTTCGGTATGATTGAAAAAGGAGAAATATGATAAAGGAGAAAGAAGGGGTTGAAGAATTAAAAAGAAAAGTTATGAAAAGGGTGAAAAGAAATAGCCCTCCATATATTCAACCTTAGGGCAGAAACTGAGTTCAACTCATATGCTACTGGTTGTTACTAAGGTGACACCGGTATTGAAGTCAAATACATCATGGACCCAGTGACGCACTGTACTTAACCTTCTAGCCACTCAAGTTCTCTCAAAAGGACTTGTTTCATTTCTCACGGGGAATCCTGCATAATCTATCGACCTCTCACTACGAGTTGAGTTGATATTGAAACAGGAGACACCGCTCCAGTCTCCGACTACTAAAATCAAAATGCACTTATTGAGTCTAGAGCCACGAGATTCATCAAAAGATCTCTTAGGAACACTTAAACATTTCTACACTTGCTGTTCAATAATAAGAACACTAGTGGTAAATATTTGAGTCCTACGCAGATCTTAGCAATCTGCCAGAACATTTATGAGAGAATTTACAAATGTAGTTCTCAGTGATTGAATGGAAATACCTGCCAGGGTCAACATCAAACAGTCCTGATAGCAGGTCACTTCGGTAATCCATTGTGGGTTACGCTTAGTATTCACGGTGGTCTCAAACGGTCTACAGTCGTGGAGTGATACTTCGGTATACTTCAGCAACTCACCTGAATCATTGATATACTTCAGTATATCTGTGTAAGCTCTCTTGAGGGTATCCGATTTAGGAACAACCTTGGTAAAGATTAGAGAAAGTTTTCACACTATGCTGTTAATAATCTCAAAGTCCGAACATGTAAGTGTTGGATGCTTTATTGCTAACTGTTTTCATGCAGGTACACATGGAGACCGGGAATTCTATTACCACCATTACCATCATCAACATTACATCATTTTCCACATGCTCATACGGACATCACAAAGAAAGGTTCTCAAAATGATCAAAGCAAAGCAAAGTTCAAAGAAAGATTCTACGTCATGCAAAAGAATCTACAAAGTATAAAGATAAAGATCAAAAGCAAATGAATTGAGAGCTGCTTAAGTATGAAGATTCAAAGTCAAAAGATGTATGAGCATGTTGGATAAAGACATAAAGACACCAGAAACAAAGATGTTGATGAAAGGCAGATCACTACACTATCATATCACAAAGAACAAGAACAAAGAACGAAGATTGAAGAGACGTCAAAGCCAATGAAGCAAAGAAGACGTCAATCAACCTTTGATGACCAACCCTTAGGGGGAGATTGTTGGGAACACGTTTAATTAATATCAAGTGTCGGTCATTTAATTATGTAATAGGTTGCTTAGTTTTAAGGCTTATAAGTTAGTTATTATGTCTAGGCTTATGAAGTAAGCCCATGGGCCTATGACTAAGCCCATTCGTGTAATAGGAAGGGAAGAAGGGGTGTTGCCCTAGCTTCCTTCCCTATAAATAGAACATGTATGGCTACATTATTATTGTTGGTTTATTTCATATGCTAGTGAAACTATTTTCTTATTATTTCTCATATTGAGTAAATCGACCAAATCTATTTCTCTATCTATTTCTCTCATATCTGTACTTGTGTGTTTACAATATGGTGACCTAACACTCACTTGTCATCGGTAGAAATCTTCTATCCTCATTCAACAACACACAAGACTTCCCACCGGGATTTTTCGAGTTGTTGAATCTACCATCTCATGAACCCTCCTATCCATCATCACCAAGAGGTCCATTTGATCTCCAAACCCAAACCTACAACTACCAAAGACATCTACATGACTATCATTGCGTGTGTTGTCACCAAAACCGTGAGTACATCGCCACTCTTACGGAAAGAGTTAATGTGATGTTCGCCTACATCCAACACCACCTCCAAGCTCCACCCACATTCCCACCAACATAAGTGTCGGCTTATTGTCAAGCCATAGTATGTCTTAGGAAAATACAATATTTTTCTTTCTTAGTTATCTTTGCAACTTTTCTTAAGGACTTTTCTTTTTCTTTCTTATTTATTTCTTTTTGTAACTTTTTAGGATGTATAACCTAAGAGTCAAATTTTACCTTGTTTTCTTATAATAAAAATAGGTTAATTAGTTGGTGTGCTCTTATGCTTTACGGTGATCTCATTTGTTGCTTGCTATGTGTGGTTGTGATTTATAATTACTTGTGGTTGTTTTTACATATCGCGGTTGTGATTAATTCGTTATTGCCATATTCGTGCTTGTATGTTAACTTTGTTTTGTAGCACGACTCTATAGCTCGATTCCTTGGTGCCCCGAACAAGGGGGACTATACACCGAGGGGGAGCATTTGCATGGCATCTTAGCTTCCGCCACGCCACTCAACACTTTTTGTTTCAGTAAAAAGGGGGAGAAATGTATGTAAACTGACACTTAAAACCTTGTGAATGTAAGCTTTTACTAAAGATGAGTTTATGTTTTACCATCATCAAAAAGGGGGAGATTGTTAATACAAATATCGCGTAAAAACATTATTTATATTTTATGGTCTCTTAAGGTTTTGATAATGGCAATTATAAACTAATACGAAGTAAATGCCTACGTAACCAAGTTTTAAGTTACAAGTCTACATTCCGACGTATATCACTTCAGGTATCAATAATGTGATTATATCTCACGTCGAATGATCAAAGAGCCAAACTAATAAATATTTTCTAACACACTCTAAATATTTATTAAACACGTTTTTAACAAATAAACACACAAAGTTTACTTAATTAAATTCACTAGACATTTTTAATTAAGTGTTTTATTTAAATCAAAAGTAAATAAAAATTAACTACTTTGTGCCCAAATAATTCTAGAAACATTTAATTTAAAAATGATTTTAGTACAAAACATACTAAAGATCAAAGGTTAATAAGCTGTCCAGATACGCTCCACGGATCCACATTTTATAACAGACTGATCCACAAATTGTGGATCCGTGGATCCGTCGAGGGTCGGTTTTGAGACAGAACATGTAGTATAAATAGGACATAAGTCCAAACTTTCCAACTAATGATTCTCAGTCATTTTAGCTCACTACTACCATTTCTCTCATAACATAACATCTTATTAACACTCTTTGATCATTCCACTTGACCTATAACACATTCAAAGTGATTCAACGATTCTACTTTGAATTCAAGTGAAAAACACAAGAAGCTTTCCAAGCCTTCAAGTGTTGTAGTTAGTTGTGTCTTATCATATACTTTGTTGTATAACATAGTATACCATTTGTGTGTCTTTGTAACTCACCGCTTACTACCAACTTGGGTAGTGATCATCATACAACAAAGTAGAGAGTCCGGTTAGTATTTTAGTCCTTAAAATACGTTGAGTGCTAAGGTTGGTCTTGCCTTGTGAAAGACCCGATATCTAGCTTAGTATTGGTAAAGAAGTGAAGCGACGTTGTAAGGTTTTCTACGCCAAAAGGGAGCTTGTTGATATAGTGGTTGCAAACTCTTGAGTTGGGTACTCGGGGAGTGGAGTAGGGCGAGGAAGAGAGCTTCGTGCCGAACCACTATAAACGACCGTATCTATTGGTTTGATCTTTCCTTTACATTTACGCATTTACTTATTGCATATTGTTTATATTCATATATTGTATGTTGTGTTGATTTCACATCAAGTCATCGAATCTAATAGTTTTGTAAACAAGCTAAAAACGGTAAAAACTATTCAACCCCCCTTCTAGTTTTCCACAATACCATTATGACGATAATTAAATCATCTTTCTATAGAGGGGCAATTTTTATATACTTTCGATAAACTTTTTTTTCGATTTTTTTTTTGTGAGTGTTAGAAGTTTATGTCTGGAAAAATCACATATGATTTGTATTTTAAAATCACACGTGATTCCTAACATACAAATCAAATGTGATTTTTACAGACGCAAATTCTAACACTAAAACAAAACTCGAAAAAGAAAGTTCATCGAAAGTATTTCGAAGTGTCCATCTATTGAAAGATAAAAAGAGTCTCGTCGTGATGGTGTATTTTTAATCGCTTAATAATTTATCGTTTGTAAGATATTTTCTTTAAAAAAAAATGTGAAAAGTAATCTTTTTCTTAACTGGGATGAAAAAATAAGTTATCAGAATTTGGTCATTAAATCTTTGGAAAATATGAGGTTTATATTTAAGTCAACTCAACCTAAAAACAATATTGCTCCATATTACTTTGCTTGCAGTTTATGAACCCACCAACACTTTTTTAAGTAGTTACTCAGTTTAATAATATTATTTAAAATTTTGAAAGGCTTAAATAAATAGCGGCACGTTATGTATCATCTTCTACATTCATCTTCCATACAAATTCCTTTTCTCTCTTTACATCACTTTCACAACTTGATTTCAAACAACCATTTCCCGTGACATCTTTTCACATGTATAAAAAACCCTTAAAACCCTATTACATATAACTAAGTCCATAATCAGCGGTTATCTTATCAAATGAGGATTGGGACGAGTGTTACTACGGATGAAGTGATAGGTGATGAGTATGTGGTTGAAGATGTTCGAGATCATGTTGATGATAATGATCACGGGAGGTTAAGGAAACGAAAGAGCCGGTTTACGTTATTGGCGGGAGAGTTGGGGCTTGATTCAAGTCGAAGAGGGTTTAATAAAGAAAAGTTTATTGATGGGATTACATCAGGGTGTTCTCCTCCAGGTCTCTTCATTCATCCTCAAAACAGGTTCTTCGTCTTAATTCATTATCTCTTTATGTATATACATACACATATCATTATTGTTTTCTTTTTTTATCTATATAAACGTCGTGGGTGTTAATGAAACTACGTGACAAAGAAGAATACCAGCCGTTTATATGTTTTGGCTTTTTTTGATGGCTTCGATTCGAAGAAGTTCTTGGTTATCGAAGCTACAAACGATTGTGGTGGATCACGAGAGGAGGACGATCACGAGAGGAGGACGATGATTTCCTCCTTGCTGCGTCACGACCTTCTGGTCGTGATTCTCTAGTATTCTCTTCAGTTTCAGAATCATCGACTTCTTGAAAATTCAAAGGACCTTGTGTTGACCCCGAAGTTGTTGTAGAGCCCTTTGTTTTCTTCCTACTATTCGTTCGAATAGCTTCCCCCTCCGTCTTCCAAGCATCGTGATTCCTCAAGATTTTCCAACATTCCACCAAGTTGAAATCCTGACCGTAAATCGTATGGTATTCCCTCAACGCTTTCTCACTATCATTAACATCATTTTCACCACTACCATGGTTAAACTTGATATTTTTCATGATAGCAGCAAAATTTCCAACCCTACTGCTAATCTGATTCTTCCATTTGCTGTTGATAGAGTCGTAGCTTTGATTTGAACCGGTTTCTTTCTTAAAATACACTATCACCTCCTTCCAAAAGCGGTTCCTGTTGATTGCGTTACCTCGTTGGAAATTTTCTGACACAAAAACCCAAGCTTTACAAAGAGCGATCTCTTCCGCCTTTGTCCAATTAGCCTGTTTTTGGGACGGATACTTGGCAACCCATGCGACCGACCAAAGTATCGGTCGGTTTGTGTTTTTCAAAGCGACTGACCAATTATAATCGATAGACTGCGTTCAGCCTTATAAATTGTTTGCTTAAATCCAGAATTTAATTTAGTCAAATTAAAGTTTACTAATGATAAATGATGGTATGAATGAGGAAATGAAGAATCATCAAGAGTAACTTTAGCCGTCATTTAAGTTATATAGACTTGCTGCTAAGGAGTATTATTATTATTTTCTTTTTGAGCAGAATTGTGATTATTAATTATTTCTTCGATCTCAAATTAATACTTACTAATTTAATTGTTTACTACTAAAAATAGATAGAAAAGTTTGATTGAGCTTATTATATTATTCTTATTTGAAATTAATATCATAAACTTAAAAAGTATATTAATTAATTAATTAAGAGTAAAAGTGATAAAAAGCAATAAACACATATTTGAAATGCTTATTTGGAATTCACGGATTCTAGAACTGAACACTATAACTAACTTTTTTAAAACACAAGTATATTAGACACGCCAAAAAGTTATATATATCATGGACTGCGACTTCTTGTAAAGTCAAACGTCTAACACAAGATGATGGCGCCACTTGTTTTTATCTTGTTCAAAGGCATATGAACTGGATTGTATTAAGATATTTTAGGAGACCATTAACAATGACCATGTGTAGTGGGGTGGTTTGGAGAGTGGGGGGTTGTTCGATACGTGGCATGTGAGGTAGGATGGGGCTTTGTTGAAAAAGTGGTGTAATGGAGAGTGGGGGTTGTTTGACACGTGACAGTACTTTTTTATTCTTTTTTTTTTTTTTTTTTTTAATAATAAAAACTAATTAATAATAGTAAATAATATAAATAAAAATACAATTTTATTAAAATAAAGTCTAAAACATTACAATAAAAAAAAATGTCACACATAATTTAAAATAAAACCATTACAAATAAAACTAAAATTACAATTAAAAAAACGAAATCTACTAATCATCGGAATCGTCGTTAACGTCATCGTAATTGTTGTAGTTCTCCTCCTCCTCCTCCTCCTCATCGGACAACATTTTTCGGTTAACCCACGCTTCCTCAATCAAATCCGCCAATAGTGCGTGGTGACTCACGTGGCTTCGTACGTAGGCCGCGTGTTGAACGGCTTCTTCGGGGGTTAATCCCGGCAGTGGTTCGTTTTCTTCGCCCGGGTGATAATCTTGACAAAAGGCCCGTCCTTCGTCCTCTAATATCATGTTGTGTAGAATGAGGCACGCACGCATAACATCCTTAATCTTATCCTTCGTCCATAAACGACAAGGATTCGCCACAAACGCGAAACGTTTTTTGAGAACACCGAAACATCTTTCTATGTCCTTTCTTGCCGATTCTTGTACTTTTCTCCAGTTATCTTTTTTAGGATCGATCGGCTGTGACATCGTTTTCATGATGAACGAGTATTCCGGGTATATACCGTCACCCAAAAAGTAGCCACCTGGATGGAAGTTGTCATTAGCATAAAAACCAAGAGACGGCGCGGTACCTGAGATGATGTCCTCGAGGACGGGTGATTGCTCTAAAATGTTGATATCGTTAAGAGAGCCGGGGACACCAAAGTAAGCACTCCATATCCATAGATCGTATGAGCAAACGGCTTGAAGAACCAGCGTTGGACCTTTGTGGCTTCCCCCATGGTATTGACCTCGCCAGGCAGTTGGACAGTTAGCCCATGCCCAATGCATGCAATCTATACTACCCATCATACCGGGTATGCCATGAACCTCTTGGTGCACATCGTATATTTTCATCAAATCACTTTTTGTCGGCTTTCTTAAATACCTCTTCTCGTACAAGGTTTTAATTCCTATTATATAAGAATAACAATAAATATATAACTACATAAATATATAAGAAAAAAATTAAATATATAAGAAAAACAATAAATATATAAAATATTTTTTTTTACCTATTGTAAAATGCTCAAGTGTGTCCCGACACGTTTTTTCGGCCATCTTTAAATACTCGTCATTGATGTCGGTGGAGACACCGTAACCGATCACCCGCATAGCAGCTGTGCACTTTTGTATCGACGTGAACCCCGGTGTACCCAATCCGTCGGGTTTTTGTTTAAAGAAATCGAAATGCGCCTCCAAATCATTTGCGATACGCAAAAATAACCGTTTGCTCATTCTAAAACGGCGCCTAAATGCTCTATCATCGTACGTTGGCTCCGTTGGGTGGAAATAATCTTTCATCAACCTTTCGTTGGCATCAAAACGGTCTCGATAAACTTTTAATCTTCTTTGGATCGGTTTTGGTGGGTTTTGAGCGACGTACGTAGCTACAGCCCCAGCAGCAACAGACACTGCTTCTAGTTCTCGGTCGGAGAAATCGTCATCCGAACTAGTATTAAAAATATTAAAAGACGACGAAGGAGAACCCATTGAATAAAAACTTGAAAGATTGTATAAAATTTTTTGATAGTGAATTGTGTTTGAGTTATTGTGGTGTAAAATATATATGTTTTTTTTGTGTATATATAGTGAAAAATGGGAAGGAAAAAACAAATAAAGGAGCGTTGCATTATTTTGTTACCGTTTCTTTGATTTGCAACGTTCGAATTTCAGAAACAAGGACCAAATTTGGAGCGCTGTCAGAACAGCTTGGCACCGGATTTCTTAGCCAACAGCGCCCCTCCGTTTTGCGAAGGAGGGCGCTGTTGGGCGCTGTCGGGCAAAAAAACGGGTGCAACCACGCCCAGTACGGGTGGTCTAACAATGATCAAATATAATTAAAAGATGTAGTTATATTTGCTTATTTTTATTTTTAAGGGGGTATTTGTTTATTTTTAAAGTTATTAAAAATATAAAAATTTATAAGTTTATAGTTAACTTCATATAATTTATTTAAAATTCGACCACTAAATTAAGTTTTATTAATTATCTCATCTTTTTTTAGATTTTTGTTTTCACAAATTTGACACTAATATTTTTATTTTTTTTCCTTCACTAAATTTATCAAAGTTTGATAGTTTTTTTTTTTTTCCCTTAATCAACCAATAAAAATGCTCAATTTTGCCACATGTCAAATAGAGCATAGAGCATAGAGCAACGTGATGGCCCAATTTTTTTCTAAATAATTGTTTTAGCAAATTACTTTCCAAATAATATAATTCTTTTTATTAATAAAAGATAAAAGTAATAGTTTACATATGGTAAAAAAAATGCAAAATCCAAACAAATAGATCTTGAGTAATGTTGTGATTCTAATCAAACGCAAATTTGAAAAATAACTTGTTTTTTAGCATGTGTGATCTAAATATTAAAAAAAAAAAAAAAAAAAAAAAAAAAAAAAAAAGGGCATGTGTGATCTCAGATTCCCAATTCCCACGTATCTTCTCTCTTGTATTTTTTGACTGACAATTATAAAATAATCTCAACTGGGATTACGTATGTAAATATTCAAAAGTGTAGTAGACCATTTTTATCCCATCAAATATCCATGTTAACATGATTGTTGTGACTAATTCATCATACCCACTTTTTAGACTTATAAGCTCAAGATTAAGTAATTAAGTATTTAAGTTGGCCATCATATATTTCAACTCATCATCTAATCAAGTTAAAATTAATACTATTGTATTCTTTTTTATAAAATAGATTCTATTGTTAGTAGATGTTGCTATCAATGCATTGGATATAAGGTTCTCAACTATTGCTCCTAAGAAAGTGTTCAAAATAAGTGTAAAACTTCCTTTCAATGCTTATCATGCTAAAACGGTAAAGGAGAGCATTTTTGTTGATGCTATCTGAGAAAGTAGAGCCTATTGCTCTAATATAGGCGGTGTAACTTGTATTCGTTGATTCCAGACTTTTTCTCTAGCTATCCAAATATGTTTATCGAGTGAGGTTCAAACCTCGTCTCTTCTAAGTCCTTTGAAACGTATACCATTAGACCACCTTGAAGATGGTTTCAGTGCTTATAAAAGAATGCCTGGCAAATTATTGAACAAAACTTTAACATGTATTGCATAGTCTATAATTTGCTATAAAAGTATGTCATATTTTAAGGAGCAAGATAGGTGATGTGATTTGTTTTGACAAATTACAAACCTATATACATTACAAAATGGTATGCTTCTATAATCACGAGCTCACTTTTTTGTTTAAATGACTATAATCGATTAAAGAAGAAACATGACGCATTAGGCGATTAGTATAGCTAAAGGGTGAAAAGGCTCTACATACCTTGTTCTATCAGAAAATTTAACAAAATAAGTTAGTAATAACAAGAGTATCAATAAAATATGATATCACACTATCTTACAGACATTATCACATTGGTTGTATCTATACAAGTAAATGGAGGTGCTCTATATTGACCATGTATCCACTTGAATCTGGATCTCTCTTGATTTACGCTTGTTGCTTTATTTGTTTATTCTTTTCATATTTTAAACCATTTATATCTTGGATTCCGCGAAAATTAAGCACCAACAACCCCTTAATTGTCTCGCCAAAGTGAATATCTATCAGTCAATTGATTCTAGTGGACAACAAAGGCTTTGTAGCAGTGATAAACTGATAATGCTCCGAAACCGATTAATTGTGGGTTCAAGTATGTTGGTTTCGTTACAGTGTAGTGTTCCCAGAACAGGGTATAGATAATCAATCAAGGTACCGGATATTCACTTGAAATCGTGTAATCACTTTCCAATAGAAACTATTCGACCCTATGCCTGGGTTACACGACTATCTCTATGGGATAAAACCAAGTGATGTTCTTGTTTTAGGCACAAATCAAGAACCGAACGTATTCAAGTGTTTAGGGTTTGTGTTCTGTATATCCATGCAGTTATGATACGACCTCTATATATAATAGAGTTTACTCAAACCCTAGCCCATGGAATTATGTATAATTAACGGCCCATTAATTATATCATAATAGTTTCCATAATAGTAGGAGTCAGTGGTTATAACCAGCAGCAGAATCGCATGCCTAGCAGCACAATAAATTGTGCTAGCAGCAGAATCTATTGCTAACAGTTCAGCAGCAGTATCTGAGTACTAGCAGCAGTATCACCAATGCTAGCAGCAGAATTGTTTTGCATCAGCAGCAATAAAGCTAGCAGCAGAAACAATAAAGCTAGCAGCAGAAATGATCAGCAGCATCATGATAATACTAGCAGCAGTATTATCAAAGCAAGCAGCAGGAATGATAATGCTAGCAGCAGGAATGAACTGCATCAGTAGCATTATCATTTACATTATCAGCTGAACTACAAACCACTTAATTGAGTCAGGGTGTTCAGGAACCTAATGGGTGTACACTCCGTACCTCCAAACCCATTACCAGGTGTGAACTCATCCCTCAAGTGCACTAAATTTTCCAACAATCCTCCCCAAATTTAGTTCACTTCCTTTGCATGAAAATTAAACACAAAACAAAACATATGCATAAATGAAAATATCTTGAAGATTGAATTCTCATCTTAGTACATTACACGTTCAAATATTCGAAAATCAGGGTGTTCTAAGAACTGAACCCTTAAACCCATTTGAATACCAGAAGATAAAATACACATTCATTTTCAAACACTTAAATACTCCTGACACTATACAAGCCATATGTCCATATCCAATTCATAAATGTTGTAAAAGCTAAAAGTCCAAAAGCTTCCTGAAGCGGCAAAACTTCAACATTTACATAGGTGGTTCATCTTTATTCATGCTCCTGCTAAGCACTTTTTCAAAGAAAATTAACCATTGAGAAGTAAAGACTTCATCCTCCATTTCAGCAGGTTCTGAGCATAACCTTGGGATGTATATAAAACATGTGCTCCAGTACACTAAATGATCAGCTTTTCACATTGAACTCAGCTCCAAAGTTTCCTCAGGAGAGAGTTGGGTGTCTTAGCATTCAGTGACAAAGTTGGACTTAAACCCATCCCTTTAGCAGACTTAAAAACCAAGTCTCTAGCCAAACCCTTCGTCAAGTGATCAGCTAAGTTATGTTGAGATCTAACAAACTCTATAGATACCACCCCATTCATGATAAGCTCACGAATCATGCTATGCCTGACACCTAAGTGTCTAGACTTCCCATTGTACATTTGGCTATAAGCCTTTGCCAATGTAGCAGCACTATCACAACGGATAGAAATAGGTGCTATAGGTTTAGGCCACAATGGAATCTCAAGAAGCAAGTTTTTCAACCATTCAGCTTCTTTACCAGCAGCAGCTAAGGCCACAAATTCAGATTCCATGGTTGAACTGGTGATGCAAGTTTGCTTCTTGGATGCCCAAGAAATTGCACCTCCACCAAGTAGGAATACCCAGCCACTAGTAGACGAATTGTCTTCAGTGTTACTGATCCAACTTGCATCAGTGTACCCTTCTAATACAGAAGGATAACCAGTATATGAGAGACTATAATCCATAGTTCTCTTTAAATACTTCAGTACCCTCTGAATTGCTTGCCAATGATGAGCACTAGGATTACTAGTATATCTGCTCAATTTTCCCACAGCAAATGCAATGTCAGGTCTTGTACAAGTCATGGCATACATCAAGCAGCCAATTACCCTAGAATACTCAAGTTGAGATACAACTTTACCAGTATTAGGCAAGAGCTTCTCACTTGTATCCATAGGAGTACTCACTGGAGTACAATCAAAGTAATTAAATTTCCTCAACACCTTCTCAATGTAATGAGACTGAGAGATAGAAATTTTGTTACTTTCATGTTTAATCCTTATACCAAGGATAACATCAGCCTCCCCCATATCCTTCATGGAGAACCTTGATGACAAAAATTCCTTTGTTAGGTCCACTTGACTTTGGTCAGTGCCAAAGATCAACATGTCATCAACATATAGACAAATGATGACTCCTTTACCAGACTCATCAAATTTACTATATACACATTTGTCAGACTGGTTAAGTGAATAACCACTAGACAAAACCACTTCATCAAATTTTTGATGCCATTGCTTAGGTGCCTGCTTCAGTCCATATAAGGACTTAATCAGTTTGCACACCTTGTTTTCATTGCCAGGCATGATGAAGCCTTGAGGTTGGTTCATGTAAACCTCCTCATCCAATTCACCATTCAAGAATGCTGTCTTCACATCCATCTGATGTATAATCAGATTGTGAATAGATGCCAAGGCAATCAACAATCTTATGGTACTGATACGAGCCACAGGGGCATAAGTATCAAAATAGTCTATCCCTGACTTTTGTTTAAAGCCTTGAATGACTAGTCTAGCCTTGAACTTTTCAACAGTTCCATCTACCTTCATTTTCCTTTTAAAAATCCATTTGCAGCCTAAAGGCTTGCAATCAGGTGGTAGATCAGCCAACACCCAAGTGTTGTTGCCCATGATGGAGTCCATTTCATCATTTATTGCTTCTTTCCAGAAAGCAACATCCTTGGACTTCATTGCTTCATCAAATGTTTTGGGATCATCCTCAACATTAAAGCAATAGGAGTGTTGGTCAGAGACCTCATCCCTTGTTCCTTCAATTAAGTACAATTGAAACTCAGGTCCAAATGATTTTGGAGTCCTGACCCTATTGCTCCTTCTGAGCTCAGGTTCAGGTTGTTGTTCCACAACCTCATCAGGGACCTCATCAGAGATCTCAGATACACCAACATCATCAGTTCCATTAGGAATCCTCTGACTTGGTCTAGGGATTGATGAGAATCTATTCTCATAAAAAATTGCATCCCTTGATTCAATTATTGAGTTAATTGAAATAGATTCATTAGGTTCAATAACATAGAACCTATATGCCTTGGAATGCTCAGCATATCCAACAAAGATGCATTCAATGCCTCTTTCACCCAAAGTTTTTAATTTTGGATCAGGGAGTTTCACAACAGCCCTACAACCCCAAACCCTGAGATAATTCAGGTTGGGTTTCTTTTTAGTCCAGAGTTCATAAGGGGTTGTTTTGTTCATTTTGTTGGGAACCCTATTTAATAAATAGCAAGCTGTTAACATAGCTTCACCCCAGAACCCTTGACTCAGTCCTGAATAGGACAACATGGAATTAACCATCTCCTTTAGCACTCGGTTTTTCCTTTCAGAAATACCATTTTGCTGAGGAGTATAGGGGGCAGTCGTTTCATTGATTATACCAACAGACTGGAAATACCGAGTATCCATGTACTCACCTCCCCTATCAGTCCTTAATCTTTTGATTAGAGACTCTTGTTGCAATTCAACCTCAGTTTTAAATACTTTAAATTTATCTAATGCTTCATCCTTAGTATGCAATAAATACACATAACAATACCTAGAAGCATCATCAATAAAAGTCGCAAAGTATTTCTTATTCCCCAAAGAGGGAGTAGCATGCAAATCACATAAGTCACTATGAATCAGTTCCAATATCACAGTTTCACGTTTTACACTTTGAAATGGTTTCTTAGTTATCTTGTTCATCATACAAGTTTTACACTTTTCAGTGTCCATGTCAAATGCTGGGATTAACCCATCCTTAGACATATCTTGCATCCTTTTAAAGTGTACATGGCCAAGTCTAGCATGCCAAAGGGTTGAATCATTTAATCTAGATGATGACATAAAAGCAGAATCAACCATTTCATGAACAATATTAAGTCTAAACATTTGATTACATAAATAACCAAAACCAATGAATACACCATGTTTAGATAAAACATACTTATCAGATTCAATTACTTGTTTATAACCACAATTATTCAAAACACTACTAGAAACCAAGTTTTTCCTAATAACAGGAACATGTAAAACATTAAACAAAGAGACAATCTTCCCAGAACTAAACTTCAAATCCACACATCCTTTTCCATGCACCAGGGCTGTTGACTCATTTCCCATATTAAGAATAGAACCATCATTCACTGACTCGTAGGTCTTGAACCAGCTTCTATCTTTACACACATGGATTGTTGCTCCAGAGTCAACCCACCACGCAACATCATCATCCTGCACAAAGTACACATCAGATATATATGTAACATAATAAATCTCAAATGACTTATTAAATATATTCTGACCTTTTAGGGAGTTGGTATTACCATTCCCAGATCCACTTGTGCCTGATCCATTGGTTTTATTGCCAATCTTAACACCTTTACAATCCTTCCTGAAGTGTCCAGTTTTACCACACTTCCAACAAGTAGCTTTTGACTTCTTGTTAGGATCAGCTTTGGTGTTATCCTGATGCTTACGTTTGCCCTTGTTGTCATTGTTCCTAGTGGAGTTGTTATACTCTACCACATTGACAACTGATGGACCAGCAACATTGCTGCTCTTTGGCTTGTCACTTTCATGCACTTTGAGTGATTCCTCAATGCGCAAATGACTGCCCAACTCAACCAGAGTTAATTCCTCCTTCTTATGCTTAAACATATGCTTGAAATCTTTCCAAGAAGGAGGTAATTTATCGATGATACAAGAGACTGAAATAGCCTCATCCATGTTCATCTTGTGTTGTGTGAATCGACCAAGTATACTAAGAAGTTCATTGTATTGTTCCATGACAGGTCTAGAATCGACCATTTTGTAATTGTTAAAATTACTTACAAGGAACTTCTTACTTGATGCATCCTCAACCATATACTTGGCTTCCAAGGAATCCCAAAGTTCTTGAGAAGATTCAACATTTTGATAAAGATCAAATAGAGAATCAGACATACCATTGAGAATTAATCCTCTACACACATAGTCATCATTCTCCCATTTGCTTCTGCTCCTCATCTGTTCCATCGTAGCATCATCCCCATAATCTTCAGGAATAGGTGTAGTTAAAACATAGACCACATGCATGCTAGATAACAAGAAGTGCATCTTCTTTTGCCATCTTCTGAAATCAACACCTTCAAACTTTTCAAGCTTTGAAAAGTTAGCCGCCATATGCCTCATTGCAGCAGCCATTGATTATCATAGGAATAGTTTCTATTGATTGTTGGTTTCGTTACAGTGTAGTGTTCCCAGAACAGGGTATAGATAATCAATCAAGGTACCGGATATTCACTTGAAATCGTGTAATCACTTTCCAATAGAAACTATTCGACCCTATGCCTGGGTTACACGAATATCTCTATGGGATAAGACCAAGTGATGTTCTTGTTTTAGGCACAAATCAAGAACCGAACGTATTCAAGTGTTTAGGGTTTGTGTTCTGTATATCCATGCAGTTATGATACGACCTCTATTTATAATAGAGTTTACTCAAACCCTAGCCCATGGAATTATGTATAATTAACGGCCCATTAATTATATCATAATAGTTTCCATAATAGTAGGAGTCAGTGGTTATAACCAGCAGCAGAATCGCATGCCTAGCAGCACAATAAATTGTGCTAGCAGCAGAATCTATTGCTGACAGTTCAGCAGCAGTATCTGAGTACTAGCAGCAGTATCACCAATGCTAGCAGCAGAATTGTTTTGCATCAGCAGCAATAAAGCTAGCAGCAGAAACAATAAAGCTAGCAGCAGAATTGATCAGCAGCATCATGATAATACTAGCAGCAGTATTATCAAAGCAAGCAGCAGAAATGATAATGCTAGCAGCAGGAATGAACTGCATCAGTAGCATTATCATTTACATTATCAGCTGAACTACAAACCACTTAATTGAGTCAGGGTGTTCAGGGACCTAATGGGTGTACACTCCGTACCTTCAAACCCATTACCAGGTGTGAACTCATCCCTCAAGTGCACTAAATTTTCCAACAAAGTATGTGTGATAGATATGTAGCGGTGTGAGATAGTTAATTTGTTTTCTTAAATAGAAGTTGATTCAAGTAGACAATAAATCAAATATACAACTCCAATCTCCAGTTCATGATTCACGGTTTACAAACTTCTGTTCATAAAAAAAAATTATATATATAAATCTTAGCATTGACATAAATTTGATATCTGGCAAAGGATACCATATTGGCTTCTTGCAACTGAGTTGCTCATCAAGCGTACCATTTGTTTATTCGATATAAAAACACTACAGTTCCCACTTATATTTTAATGTTTAGTTGAACGAATGTTGCAGCAAGTCATGAAGTTAAAGAACTCAATAACTCATCTTAAGTATTTAATAAGCTTTCAACATAACTGCATGTTACTTTTGGATATCATGGATATGTACTTTCTAATGCAGATGGTACCGGGCTTGGGAGAAGTTCATATTATTATGGGCGGTCTACTCTTCTTTTTTCACACCTATGGAATTCGGCTTCTTCAGAGGATTACCTGAAAACCTCTATTTCTTAGATATAGCTGGTCAGGTTGCTTTCCTCATCGACGTCATTCTACACTTCTTTATTGCATATAGAGACACTCAGACCTACAAAATGGTTTCTAATCGCAATTTGATTGCTGCTCGGTTAGTTAACTCTCTATTAAAATATATATAGTATTTATAAAAATATATCATCATACAATGTATGGTATGTGTTAATAGTCTGTTAATCCAAATTTGTGGTCATTGCAGGTACCTTAAATCTCATTTTTTGTTTGACATACTTGCTTGTATGCCTTGGGATAACATTTACAGGGTATGCTCTATAACTCTATAGAATAAATTTATAGCTTTGGAATGTTCTTGTTTCTTTCACTCAAGAGTGATCAACAGTTTTAGTTATCAATGCAATAAGGAAAACTGAAAAAGTGAGGCTGGATGAAAAAACTACTTGATATGTTCAAATAGACAATAGATAAACACATGCCTAAAGAAAAACTATATTGAATGATTTTTAGTCATATAAAGTGTCTTTATGTAGAAATGACGCTGCTACTTTGGGCATCTTGGCTAAAAGTTCAAAGTTTAAAATATCCATATTATATGTCAAATTTCTTATGTATAGTATGACATGAAATGATTATATTACATGTATGTATATGTTATAGCTAAGAGAAACTATGTCAATTAATCAGGCTTCTGGAAGAAAAGAAGAAGTGAGGTACCTTTTGCTACTTAGATTAGTTCGAGTACGCAAACTTTTAGAATTTTTCTCGAATCTGGAGAAGGACATACGGGTGAACTATCTTTTCTCAAGGATTATAAAACTTATTGCTGTCGAACTCTACTGCACACATACGGCTGCATGCATATTCTATTACTTGGCTACGACTCTGCCACCAGTTGAGGAAGGATACACTTGGATTGGTAGTCTGAAACTCGGTGATTATAGCTACTCAAATTTCAGAGAGATAGATTTATGGAAACGATATATAACGTCATTATATTTTGCTATTGTTACTATGGCCACAGTTGGTAAGTTCATCAATATTATGGACTGAAAGCATTCTGGTTTTGCATGTTATCTGAATGTTTGTGAACTTGTTTTTACAGGTTATGGTGAAATACATGCGGTGAATTTGAGAGAAATGATATTTGTAATGGTTTATGTGTCATTTGATATGGTTCTCGGTGCTTACCTGATTGGTAATATGACAGCCTTAATTGTGAAAGGATCAAAAACAGAAAGATATAGAGATAGAATGACAGACCTCCTTAAATATATGAATAGAAATAGACTTGGGAGAGACATACGCAATCAGATTAAAGGTCACCTACGGTTGCAGTATGAGAGTAACTATACTAATTCTTCTATTCTTCGTGACCTTCCTATTTCTATTCGTGCCAAGGTAAAAATGAAAACAAACATCTGAAGATGTCTTCTGCCTGTAGTGATGCTGAATTAAGTTTCATTCCTTGCAGATATCTCAAACACTCTATAAGTCATACATTGAAAAAGTTGCTCTTTTTAAGGGATGCTCATCGGAATTCATCAATCAGATTGTAAGTCACTTTCTTCTAACAAGGAATGATGGCAATATTTTGTCTCGGAAAAAAAAAAAAAAAAAAAAAAGAAGAAGTATCATAATATTATAAGCTAAAGTTACATAAGAAACTAGTACTGTTTGAATCCTATGATTTTTATTTATATATATTTCATCTTTTTCCTTGTAATTATGTAAACCTTGTGCCTCAGATAAGTCTCAGTTTTTATAAGTTGATAAAGTAATATGCCAACAAAATATCTTGTTCATCAGGTAACTAAAGTTCATGAGGAGTTTTTTCTACCAGGGGAAGTAATTATGGAACAAGGCAACGCGGTTGAGCAACTTTATTTCATCTGTCATGGCGAGCTGGTATAACTTCCTCCTCCTTAATTCATTTTATTCAAAATCAAATTGCATAAACAAATATCAGTCATCATTATAATTACAAGAAAAATAGGATGTACAGTGATCATATGGCATTTGTTACTATAAGACTAATGAAATCAAATATGGTACAGGAGGAAATTGGTATATGTGAAGATGGATCTGAAGAGACTGTATCGATACTAAAACCTCACAGCTCATTTGGAGAAGTTTCTATTCTGTGTAACATCCCTCAGCCATATACAGTTCGAGTTTCTGAGCTGTGCAGACTTCTTCGCCTAAACAAACAATCTTTTTCGAACATCCTTGAGATATATTTTCATGATGGGCGAAAAATTTTAAACAATATAGTAGAGGTAATATATCGATAATTAATATATATGATTCATTTAAGATTAAAATTATTCTATTCCAAATTAAGTTCTTAATAGTTGAAGTGCTTATATTTATCTGTCTAAAATAATATATGGCAGTCTAAGGCTACTGATGTTCGGATGAAGCAATTAGAGACAGATATCACATTGCATATTGGGAAACACGAGGCCGAGCTTGCGTTGAGAGTCAATAGTTCAACTTATTATGGTGATCTATATCAGCTAAAAAGCTTGATTCGAGCAGGAGCTGACCCAAACAAGAAAGATTATGATGGAAGAACACCATTGGTATGTACTTTTCCCAATTTGTACTTTGATTAATATCACATGTTTTTACGGCAAAATTTTATCATATCACTTTGAGCTGCATTTATAAACATAGCTGTCTCTCCTCCAAATCTTGTCATCTAAAACTAAAAAAGTTACAAAATTATCACCTTCCAAAAAACAATATTGAAACAACAAATTTGTAAACGTTTCTCCTATTCATAGACATCCCAGCTCGGCTAATGTTTCTCGCTATATCCTTTGATGCATGTTTTCCATATTATCCTTCAATACATATTAGGAAGGGTACTTATATAGTAGAAAAATGAAAATCAACATTTTAACAAGTTGTTGATATGAACAGCATCTTGCTGCATCAAAAGGATATGAAGATATCACTCTCTTCCTTATTCAAGAAGGGGTAGAACTGAATGTTTTAGGTAAAGTGTACTCCGTTATTAGTCTATTTATTTATCTTCTACTTTCTGACTTCTATGAAGCATCAGAACTTATCTGAATAATTTGTTTTTGATGGTAGATAATTTTGGAAACACACCTTTGTTAGAAGCCATCAAGAGTGGACATGATAAAGTGGCTTCCTTACTAGTGAAAGAAGGTGCCTCATTGAAGATAGAGGATGCTGGTTGTTTCATGTGTTCAACCGTGGCAAAAGGGGACATTGATTGTATAAGACGGATATTGTCCAACGGCATTGATCCAAACTCAAAAGACTTTGACTTCCGAACCCCACTTCATGTAGCAGCGTCACAAGGATCTTTTATAATTGTGAAGTTGTTGGTGGAAGCTGGTGCTAGTGTTCTATCAAAAGATAGGTATGCCAATGCCATTTATCTATCCTACTGTGTTTGTCTTGGTTAGACGGTATACTTGGTATATGATGTTTAAAAGTAAAGGGTCTGTTTGAATGTTCTTTTTAAAAGTTCTTTTTGAGACTTGAGAATTAAGAACCAGAAGACCGTTTAAATTAAAGTTAAAAACGTGAAAAGTTACCGTACTTTTCATAATGGGGTGATCTATTATTTTATTAGTCCATGGTCTCACTGAGGCAAACTTGAAGCATGAATCAGATTTATATCCTAAAAGATGACTGTTACTCAAGTGCTAATGAGTTTGAAGTAAAAACTGCAGCCTTCTTGGTAGAGCCTTTTTTAAAACATACGCATTCTGTTATTAAGCAGCACATGTGTAAGCTGGGGTATTTGGGTGCATGCTCTTAGGAATTTCATATGGGGTAAACATACCACACACACACTTACTAAATACGCCCTCAAAGTTTCACAATTTGATGACGTGTATAGTATATAATAAAAAAACTTACAGAATTTAAGAAGCCTTCACTAGGTTACTAAATGAAGGGATCCTAAACCAGTATATGTTTTGAACATACAGATGGGGTAACACTCCCCTTGATGAAGGGAGAATGTCTGGAAACAAGATGTTGATTAAGTTACTAGAAGATGCAAAATCTGCAGAGTTGTCGGAACTCCCCCAAGGGTCTCAAGAAACAACAGGTTCTTACGCCTTTAGTTAAATATCAGTGTCATTTTCAGAACACACTTTTGCACACCCCTTATAGTTTCTATGACAAACTGTATGACTAAGAATGGTATATTTGTTTTGATGTCAGACAAAAGGCACCCTAGAAAATGTACAGTATATCCATTTCACCCATGGGAACGTAAAGAAAACAGCAGATTTGGAGTGGTTGTATGGATCCCACGCACCATTGACGAGCTAATCAAAACAGCAGCAGAGCAGTTAAAGTTGCACTTTCACCCCACTTGTATAGTAACCGAAGATGCGGGTAAAATTCTTGATGTTGATATGATTATAGATGGCCAAAAACTATACTTGATAAATGAAGAGTGAGTGTTGTTGTTTCGCGGGTGTTATCAATTCATGTATCATTGTGACAATGTCACACACGGCAATTGCAATAATGCCATTATTGCAGTATAAATAAATTTCATTCTAGTTCCTGCCCATAATTACTTTTTAGTTGATACATGTTCCATGAATGTGTTCTCGGCATCTGTTAGTACAAAATACGTGATGGGTGATGATGTTGGGCTGGACGCTTATCAGATTGGGCCGATAAACTGCTTGTGGATTATCTCTGTACTAAACCAAGTATTGAGATGATTTCCAGCACAATCGAAAGTAAACCGTTAGCCTTACCGTAGGGACGGACCCCATGATTAAGCTCCGACGTGAGAGTAAGAAATCATGTTTGTCAGAGAATGTTTAAAGTGCGTGTATTGATATGTGTGAGAAAGTTGTACCTTGTAAATGTGCAAGAGGGCTCCCTTTTATAGGCGAGTCCAATACTAGGGTTTCCTAGTATTTCACTTATTATTGTTAGTGGCCAGAGTGGGATCCTTGTCGGGCAAAGATCCGCAGTAATCGTGATTGCGGACATAGATCATCTTCCGCGACCATTGGCCAGTCCGCTGGAGTACTGCGGAAGTATCCTTTAGGTGATCTGCGTGCGTCTTTGTGCATCCGGACCGCAACTCGTTCATCATTGGGCCTAGTGGCGGCCCGGTGCATTTGCTTGTCTACTTTGTTGGGCCGGGGCCCAAATGTGTATAGTTGTCACAACTCGTAATTCCAGGCCATTTTTCCGAACCTCGACAATTTACTATTCACGAGTTACTATTCATTTTTACTATTCACTGGCACTATTCATTTCAAAAATTTTTATTTCATATTCTCGTAAGTTAAACTATTTTAATGATAACCCGAGATTTTGGCACTCGTCGGATAATTTCTGCAAGAATCACGGAACCGTGTCCGAGATTTACCTTAAGGTTTAAACATCATTTAGGCATCCCAATATGTCCAAACAACATTACCAACAAGAGAAATATATGTTTTCCACCTTCCGTGACATTTTCATGAAGTTTGGAATTTTAGGATACCCGGTTTTAAGTTTTGTGACTTTACGACTTACAGTTAGCAATTAACGGGACCAAAACTCACTCCGTAAGTCAAGATAATTATCCAACCTAAAATATCTAGATATTTTCTCAAAAATATCTAGATATTTCAAAAACCTATTGAAATTACCATTATACCCTTTCGTTGAAATTACCAAAATGCCCTTGGCCTATATAAAGCCTAAACTAACTTCATTTCACTAAAAAAATCACAAAACTCTCTCCCTCCTTCCCCTAGTACACGGCCAAGTCAAGAACACAAGAGGGGATCCATAAATTTTTCAAGCAAAAGGGTTATACTAGTTCCTTATATCATCCTTGTTAGGGTTTTGCAATAAAAACTCCAAGGGTGTGGTCATTTTTCATCCTAACTCATCAAACAACAAGTAAGCTCAAGAACACCATTTTTGATCATTTCATACTTCCTTTTGTTCATATATTGTTGTATCTTCTAGTTACTTTGAGAACTTACCATGCAAAAGATATGTATACATACCACTTGTTTTATTTTTTTCACAAAAACTATCTCAAACTCTAGATCTGTACGTTTTATTAAAATCCCCGCGAAGCCCATTATTTTTAGCGATGTTTAGGACCCATGACACCCTAAGAAGGTGTATGGTAGGATTGAGTACTTGTGGAGTTGATTTGAAGTAGTTTGGTTAAGTTTTGTACAAGTTATTAACTAAGAAAACCAAGTTTTGACAATATATATAGTTGCTGTCCCATTTTGCAAAACGTGGGAAACTCAGGGGCTAGGGTGTAATTTTGGACCAAAGATTTAGAAAATACTTTCAAAAACGAAGCTATGGGCGAAAGAACGGATTAAAATGAGTTTATAACGAAGAAGTTATGATTTTTCCAAGTTTAACGACGAAAAACTATTTTCTGAAAATACTACTTGCTGTTGGACGAAATTCGACGGACAAAACGAGGCGTTAGACGTGATCTAGGAGGGCCGAGCTACTGAAAATATGTTAGTTCATGTTATGACGAACGCGTGGATATAAAGAATGTTGAAAACGGACTTGTAACGACCGAGATATGAATTTTTGAAAAGCCGACGAACTATACTTATTTTGACAGCATTTCAACACATATATTTTCTAAGTGTAAAACTAGCAAGTCACTAAGTTCATGGCCGATTTTCTATATGATCGAGGCGCGTATGTGATCGGTTAAAATCAAGTCATATTTATTTCCAAGGAAACACAAGTGAAGTATGTGTGACCCGGTTCGTTATCCCCGATGAGAGTTGAATGGAATTTGTGCAATCGGGTTTGTGAATCGTGTTTGAGATATAAAAATTTGAGAGATTTTGAATTTGGATTACAACTACGTAAAACAATAAGTAGGCTAGGAAATAAAAAAAACAATTACAACTAGAAACAATTAACGTAAATAAATAAAACGTGAATAAAATACACGAATAAAAACGTGAAATAATGAAATACTAAACCTAGGGGTACAAATGTAATAAAAACTACTTTTATAAAAGAAAATAAAATTCTACAAAAGTTTAGGGACCAAAGTGCAAAAATTAAAACTTTAAAAATACTAAAAACAAAGACAGGGGCCAAATGGTACTTTTCTAAAACTTACTTTAAACTAAAAATGATTTTAAGACAAAGACAAGGACCAAAATGGATTAAACTGAAACTTAGTGGACTGACTTGTAAAACTTTAAAAATTAAAAACGATTTTTAAACAACAAACTGCCCAGGTTCGAACCTGGGCAACTACACTTTGTTAAAACTATTTTTTTTTTTTACTTTTCTCTTAAAAACTAACTAACAACTTTATCAAATAAGCATATACAATTAATATTAACTTTTTCTAATTCGAAATAAGCTCAAAAATAAGCTCTAAATCAGTGTTGAAAACTTAAAAAGGAACTTAAATAAGCAAAGAAAAAGAACTACTAAAAGCTATTAATAAGCTCAAACTTGGGAATAAGCTAAAGCAATAAACCAATGGACTGTCAAAGCTAATAAAGAAGCTATTCTAAACTATTCTCCACAAACACAAACACTAAGATCAGAACAACAAAAGCAGAACGACAAGAGCAGTAATTCTAAACTATTCTCCACAAACACAAACAATAACCATAATCCGATCCAAGTCAAACTCGAACTAAAGCTATACTTAAACTATAATAAAGCAACACTTAACTAAATTTTTTTTCTTTTTCGCTTACTGAAACACAAACAAGAACAAGAACTACACTATTAAACCATAAACCTTACAAAATACGCATCAACAAGAAGAATACTTCTACTTAAAAACCACAAAAGTCACTAACCACAACATTCAACAAACATTAAACTACAACATCACCACAAGAATTAAAATAGCAGAATCGAAGCAGTAACAAAAAAATAAACTTAACTAAATAACCACAGATGTGAAGCAGTAACAGAGTGAAATAAACAGATTCGAGGCACTAAATAAGCTAAACAATTAAGACTTGACTTATATTAAAATAAAGAGTACAATTACAACCGAATCGAAAATCACAAATTACATTAAACTACTAGATGAAATTAACCTACTGCTTAATGAAAAATAAGAACATACCTAATTTTTTTGCTAAAATTAATCCTGGTTACTACAATAACCTCCTACTCTATTTATACTACTAAGAAAAAAATAAAATACTTCGGTCCTCCTTTTGTGTTTCTTCTCTGAGAGTAATCCATGTGAATCCTCCTTTGTGCTTCTTTTGAGAGAATCTTGGCCCTTGGATTAAAGAGAAATGATCTCAGCCTTTAAAATGGTCTTGGCGCCCAAAACTTCCCTCGGATAGGTGAGGTGGAGGTGAAACCCGTGAGTGGGGAGGTATAAGGGGAAGGGTAGCAGAGATGGGGAGTGGAGAAGGTGGTAAAAAGATGAAAGTTTTGGGGAGAGGTGGGGGAAAGTGATGGGGTGGTTTGTCTGGTTTCATTTTGGCGAGATGTATGGGAAGGAGACAAAGGGTTAGGGATTTTGACTATAAAGGATTGGGGGTTTGACCGAGTGGGATATTTCATCCGGTATTAATTATTAGTGGTGTGGGTCGGTCGGGTTTTTGTGGTGGGCTGTTTTGGGGTTATAAGGTTGGGATAGTGGTGGGCTTATGGTTAGTGGGTTGGGGTCGATGGGATTAAGTTATTTTTGTGGGGATCCGGTTGTAGGTTTAGTTAGAATAAATTTAGTTTAGACAAGGACCAAAAGTGTAATTCATGAAACCTCAAGGACCATATCAGCCATTCTTCAAAGCTAATCCAGGGACCAAAATTGCCACGCTTATTATTCCAAGGACCAAAAATTTATTTTTTACTATTTTTTTTTTAATTTTTTTAAAGCTTGAGGGACTAGACTTGCCATTTGCAAATTTTATTTGTTTTTCAAACGTTTTCAATCATTTTGCATATGGAATATACAAAAACACATCTCAAAGATATTTTTAACATTATTTGATCGTTTTAAAGTGTTTTTGGTTGTTTTGACTCGAAAATTGGACGAAAAGATATGTGTAAAACGACACATATCAAATCCCCCACACTGAGCAATTGCTAGTCCCTAGCAATTTTTATAAAAAGTTGATGGATGTATCTCTTTACCAGAAGCCATCACCTCTGGAGTAGCCAAATGTTTCAGTTCAAGTAAGAACTATGGTACACTGATAACCATATGATTTTGAGCAAATCATCAGCTGCCAACGGATTTGATTTGTCTTTACCAGAAGCCGTTTGCTTCTGGACTAGCCAACTCTTAGATAAAACCACTTATTATCTTTGGTGAGCTGATGACCAATTATGGTTTTCCAACTGCCTTTACCACAAGCCATAATCTTGCGGGCTAGCCAACTCTTCATCTTTTTAGGATATGGTGAGTCGAATACCATACAATTTTTGGCAAATTGTAAGCCGTAAACGGATTTGATATATCTTTACCAAGAACCGTTTGCTCTTGGATTAGCCAATCCTTTTGTGTGTTAGACATGGTGGACTGATAACCATTTGTTGTGTAAGTGCAAAACACTTGCACCAAAAAAAAAAAAATTTGGCCAAAAACGGGGGAATTAGATGGTATATATACGTGATTAAATTCGTGAGAATTCCCCCCACACTAGAAATGAATATTGCCCTCAATATTCAAAGTACCGGCTGTTATGCTGAAACTGAGAACGTAAAAGGGAAATATTACGGGCCATTTATTTTATTTTTTGTTTTGCAAATTTTTTTTTTTTTTTTTTTTTTTTTTTTTTTTTTTTTTTTTTTTTTGAAATTTATGTACAACAGCGGGGGGCATCTCCCCCACACTAGGGTGGTAGAAAGTAGAAAGAAGTCAGAAATATGGGTGAAAACCCATATGGTGTGCTACTGTTTTTGTTCACCGAGTCGCTAGCTTGACTCGACCCCGAATTCATTTGTCCATGGGGAAGCAAGTGGAAACCAATCTCAATCGGACTTTCATTCAAATTGTTTGGATAAACACTTGAACATGAGAAAGTTCCACACCGATGAGATAAGACCCGCGGTATTTCAATAGAAGAAACTATTAAGGGTGATACCGGGGTCAAATATGGTGTCCTCATTCCCGTAGGAGAAAAGGGAAAGAGCAATCACACCATATGTGATGAAGAGAAGCAAGATTTTGATTATTATCATGTAAAACTCTTCATCATCAGAAGCATCATTGGCTTCAACGGGAGGGAGGGTTGGGATAAAATCTTCAAGAAGTAAATCTTTGAACACACCTCCCTCCATACTAGAATCATCCTCCAGATCAAAACAAAAATGATCATATTCAGGAGGAGATATCACATGAGGGAGTTCAATCGAGAACTCCTCATGATATCGATCATTTTTATCAAAATGAAATACATCATACTCGGGAAGAGACATATAAGAATGGGAAGTGGTATTTACACTTCCCGTCTCTTCCAAATGATCGATATCAAAACGAAAGGCTTCATAAGCCGAGAGTGAATAATCGGGATGAGGAGTGGGATTGCCACTTCTCTCCTCTTGATCATTAAACACAAAACTCTCAAATTCGGGAAAAGCATCCTCGAGCTCGAGCTCGGAAGGATAAGACGGCTTTTCCACAACAACATCATCCTTTGGGGGGAGAACAAACAATGGTTCATCAAAAATCATTTTTTCTAAAATCGGGCCATCTCCCCCCGGATCAACATCGGGCTCAACAATTTGAGCATCAAACAAGAAGACCTCGAACTCTTCTTTAGAAATATCACTTTCCTCAAACGGAGGAGAAGAGTCGGAAATGAGTGATGTGGAAGTAAGAGTGGGATTTTTGGCAATATCAATACGACAAACCGATTCTGAAGGTGGGGCAAGTGGTGTGCTCTTAGAGCTAGCAGTTTTTACCACTTCCGTTGTATCCTCAGATTCGTGTTCATCGTAATCAAAAATACTCTTAATTTCCGCATTACAACTTTTGAACCATTCACTTGAACCAGGGGCTATGTTCATTGCTTTGAGCTCAGAACGTTTTTGTGCAACACTTTTGACCGTGAATCTTGAAAGTTTTGAATCAATTTTTTCAGATTTTTTATCAATAGTAGCAACGTTGCAATTTGACCCCTGATTAATGTTGAACGTGATCTCTTCATTTTCAACACGAATGGTTAATTCTTCGGCGTACACATCAATAAGAGCACGACTCGTTCTTAGAAAAGCTCTACCCAAAATGAGTGGAACTCGTGGATCGGCATCAAAGTCTACAACAACAAAATCTGTGGGAAATTGGAACTTTCCCACTTTCACGACAACATCCTCGGCTATTCCAAGCGGATAAGTAGTGGTACGATCCGCTAGCTCGAGTGTCATGCACGTGGATGTAAGCTTTGGAAGAGATAGTTTTTTCCATATCGAGAGTGGCATGAGGTTAATACTTGCGCCAAGATCGGCCAAGGCGGAGCATTTCACCATCCCCGAGAAATCACACGGGATTAAGAACTTGCCGGGGTCTCCAAGCTTTTCGGGAAGCTTCTTGAGGATGACCGCCGAGCATTGCTCGTTTAATGGGGTTTTTGCCATATCGACTAACTTATCCTTGTTGCTTAACAACCCTTTGAGTGTAGTTGCAAACTTTGGCATGAGAACGAGAGCATCAGCAAAGCTTATGTCGAAGTGCATCTCATTGAAGATTTGGAAGAACTTTTCCATTTGTGCATTGTTTTTCTCTTTAAGCTTTTGATCATTAAGCCTTGAAGGATATGGTATTGAAGGCTTTGGATTTGTCTTCGGAACATCGGGTTCCGGAATTGGGGTTGGGATTACCGAAGGTTGGACGTGTGCGGTACTTCGTGAGCTTGTGGAATGCACCTTGTCCGTTGTCTCCTCGGTCTCAATTTCAACTACCTTTGGAGGAAGAGAAGAAGAGGTAGTTGGAATTTTGGGTCCATCATATTGGACACCACTCCTTGTTGTGATCGCCTTCACATCGCCCCTCGGGTTAGCGATCGTGGTGCTAGGAAGAGTTCCTGAGCCCGAGGGTCGATCATTTAAAGACTTTCTGATTTCATTTATTTGAGTGGCCATCAACCGATTGGTTTCATTTTGGGATATCATGAATTGTTTCAATAATTCCTCCGTGGACGTTTGATTTTGGTTTAAAACTTGGTCTTGATTAAAATTTTGTCCACGGTTTTGAACATTTCCCAAATTTTGATTGAAATTTTGACCACGGTTTTGATTTCCTTGAAAACCTTGGTGATTACCTTGGTTTTGAAAATTTTGGTTCACCCGACCTTGGTTTTGGTTAAATTGGGCATTTCGGTTTTGCCCATTTGGATTTTGGGGGTTGAAACCAGGTGGTCCAAGATAATTGTTGGAGCGATAGCTTAGAAGATTACGGTCTCCTTGGGGTTGGTAAGAATTACCTCCCGAATTGTAGGATCCCGAAGCAGCATAAACGCTCTCTTGAGTGTTGCCATTGGTGGCTGGACACTCGAAATATGGGTGTGGACCACCACATGTTACACAGCTTTGATTCACCACATTTGCTTGTTGAGTTTGGTTTTGAAGATTATTTTGATGTAGCCTCAAAACAGCAGTGGATAAATCATCCATTCTTTTTGTGAGTGAAGCTATCTCGGATGAAGAGTCGGTAGTGATAGATTTAGATGACTCATTCCTCTCAGCGGAGGAATCCCAATAATTGTGGTGGGCGGTCATGTTTTCAATTAAATCATAGCACTCTTCGGGTCGCCTTTTCATAAAGGTACCACCGGCCGCAGCATTGATCGTTTCACGATGTCGTAATGTTAAACCATTATAGAATGTGTCTATTATGGTAACAAGCAACATATTATGATTAGGACATCGATCAATAGATAGCTTATAACGTTCCCAAGCTTCGAATAAAGATTCATCGGGAAGCTGGCGGAAGTTGCTTATATCATTCCTTAATTTCGTCACCATTGATGGTGGGAAATATTTTGCCAAGAATTTTGAAGTCATTTCATCGAAACTATGAATTGAATTCTTGGGAAGACGATCAAACCAAGCGGTGGCATGATGCGTCAATGAATAAGGAAAAAGATACAAGCGAAGGGCGTCATCGGTGACACCTTGTTGTTTCATGCTTTGGGTTACCGTGATGAATTTATCGAGATGCTTGTTTGCATCTTCACCCGGTAAACCGTGAAATTGGCACGAAGTTTGGACTTGTTGGATCATATGATGTTTAAGTCCAAAATCCGCGGCTTGGATATTGACGGGAGCAATAGGTCCGCCCCGTCCTTGCATGGTCGGTTGGCACAACTCCTCCATCGTTCGGAGATCGAGAGCTGGCCCATTATTACCCGCGTTATTATCAGCAGCCATATTCTCAACGTCTTGAAAATCAAGACGTCGATTTCGGCGAATAATTCTTTCGGGATTAGAAACGGGTGAACAAAGATTGGGTGTGGAAGAACGGGTGCTCATGCACCAATAAAACAACAAAAGTTTAAAAACAAATTTTTGAAAATGAAAATCTTTTTTGTATTTTAAGGATAATTACACAATATATATTTTTGTGATCGATTCGTTAATCGAAACTCGTTTCTCACAAAATTACTCGCAGAGTGGCGGAGAAGCAAAGGTGGGCAATAAATGCTCCTTAAAAACCCGCCTCTTTCGGTTCGTCAATTTAATGTCAAACCATCCTTAAACCACTTGATTAGGTTGTAATTTCACGATAATCCGAAAAACAATTAACTCACGATTCGTTTTGTTGGAAATTCGGAATGGTTTACAACACTTCAAAGAAGTGAGGATGTTTATTTTATTTTCTTTTGTTTTTATAAACACCTTAGACAAAGTGTTTGTTTGGAGTTTTTTTTTTTTTTTTTTTTTTTTTTTTTTTTTTTTTTTTTTTTTTTTAGAAAATATACACAAATATACTATAAACCTTCACAAAGAAAGTTTATAAAACACGATTTGACAAACGAGATTTTAAAAATTCGCTACAGCCCTCCCCGGCAGCGGCGCCAAAATTTGATCGGTTAAAATCAAGTCATATTTATTTCCAAGGAAACACAAGTGAAGTATGTGTGACCCGGTTCGTTATCCCCGATGAGAGTTGAATGGAATTTGTGCAATCGGGTTTGTGAATCGTGTTTGAGATATAAAAATTTGAGAGATTTTGAATTTGGATTACAACTACGTAAAACAATAAGTAGGCTAGGAAATAAAAAAAACAATTACAACTAGAAACAATTAACGTAAATAAATAAAACGTGAATAAAATACACGAATAAAAACGTGAAATAATGAAATACTAAACCTAGGGGTACAAATGTAATAAAAACTACTTTTATAAAAGAAAATAAAATTCTACAAAAGTTTAGGGACCAAAGTGCAAAAATTAAAACTTTAAAAATACTAAAAACAAAGACAGGGGCCAAATGGTACTTTTCTAAAACTTACTTTAAACTAAAAATGATTTTAAGACAAAGACAAGGACCAAAATGGATTAAACTGAAACTTAGTGGACTGACTTGTAAAACTTTAAAAATTAAAAACGATTTTTAAACAACAAACTGCCCAGGTTCGAACCTGGGCAACTACACTTTGTTAAAACTATTTTTTTTTTTACTTTTCTCTTAAAAACTAACTAACAACTTTATCAAATAAGCATATACAATTAATATTAACTTTTTCTAATTCGAAATAAGCTCAAAAATAAGCTCTAAATCAGTGTTGAAAACTTAAAAAGGAACTTAAATAAGCAAAGAAAAAGAACTACTAAAAGCTATTAATAAGCTCAAACTTGGGAATAAGCTAAAGCAATAAACCAATGGACTGTCAAAGCTAATAAAGAAGCTATTCTAAACTATTCTCCACAAACACAAACACTAAGATCAGAACAACAAAAGCAGAACGACAAGAGCAGTAATTCTAAACTATTCTCCACAAACACAAACAATAACCATAATCCGATCCAAGTCAAACTCGAACTAAAGCTATACTTAAACTATAATAAAGCAACACTTAACTAAATTTTTTTTCTTTTTCGCTTACTGAAACACAAACAAGAACAAGAACTACACTATTAAACCATAAACCTTACAAAATACGCATCAACAAGAAGAATACTTCTACTTAAAAACCACAAAAGTCACTAACCACAACATTCAACAAACATTAAACTACAACATCACCACAAGAATTAAAATAGCAGAATCGAAGCAGTAACAAAAAAATAAACTTAACTAAATAACCACAGATGTGAAGCAGTAACAGAGTGAAATAAACAGATTCGAGGCACTAAATAAGCTAAACAATTAAGACTTGACTTATATTAAAATAAAGAGTACAATTACAACCGAATCGAAAATCACAAATTACATTAAACTACTAGATGAAATTAACCTACTGCTTAATGAAAAATAAGAACATACCTAATTTTTTAGCTAAAATTAATCCTGGTTACTACAATAACCTCCTACTCTATTTATACTACTAAGAAAAAAATAAAATACTTCGGTCCTCCTTTTGTGTTTCTTCTCTGAGAGTAATCCATGTGAATCCTCCTTTGTGCTTCTTTTGAGAGAATCTTGGCCCTTGGATTAAAGAGAAATGATCTCAGCCTTTAAAATGGTCTTGGCGCCCAAAACTTCCCTCGGATAGGTGAGGTGGAGGTGAAACCCGTGAGTGGGGAGGTATAAGGGGAAGGGTAGCAGAGATGGGGAGTGGAGAAGGTGGTAAAAAGATGAAAGTTTTGGGGAGAGGTGGGGGAAAGTGATGGGGTGGTTTGTCTGGTTTCATTTTGGCGAGATGTATGGGAAGGAGACAAAGGGTTAGGGATTTTGACTATAAAGGATTGGGGGTTTGACCGAGTGGGATATTTCATCCGGTATTAATTATTAGTGGTGTGGGTCGGTCGGGTTTTTGTGGTGGGCTGTTTTGGGGTTATAAGGTTGGGATAGTGGTGGGCTTATGGTTAGTGGGTTGGGGTCGATGGGATTAAGTTATTTTTGTGGGGATCCGGTTGTAGGTTTAGTTAGAATAAATTTAGTTTAGCCAAGGACCAAAAGTGTAATTCATGAAACCTCAAGGACCATATCAGCCATTCTTCAAAGCTAATCCAGGGACCAAAATTGCCACGCTTATTATTCCAAGGACCAAAAATTTATTTTTTACTATTTTTATTTTTTTATTTTTTTAAAGCTTGAGGGACTAGACTTGCCATTTGCAAATTTTATTTGTTTTTCAAACGTTTTCAATCATTTTGCATATGGAATATACAAAAACACATCTCAAAGATATTTTTAACATTATTTGATCGTTTTAAAGTGTTTTTGGTTGTTTTGACTCGAAAATTGGACGAAAAGATATGTGTAAAACGACACATATCAGTATGATCAAAAGTCAAAGGAGACGACATGAAGATTATGTTGCAAGGATTTCAAAAACGTCAAGTTCTATTCCTAACTCTTAACGTACAATATTTTGCGACTAGATTTGCGAGGCCGTTTGGACATATTTTCACAAGTTGTAAAAAGGGTTATTTTGCGACGAAACTATTTTATTTGGCGATAAAACATCAAACAAAGATCGTGGAGTGCCGTTTCAACATATTTACACGAAAAGTAGTTCATAACTTGCCGAGACGTTAAAAATGTAGTTTTCGACGATAAACATTATTTTCAAAACTAACGAGTGGTATCGTTAACATACGTAATTGCATGAGTAGAATCATTTCATTTGCTTACCTTAGATCATATCATTCACATTAGGTCGCGGTTAGAGACCGAGCCTCATTCCAGCATATTCACCACTAGTATTGTTGCTATCGCATCAGGTGAGTTTCATAGCCCCTACTTTATACGTTTTGAACTTTTGGGGGAGATACATGCTTAAACTGCTTGCTTACATACATGATTGTGTTAAACTTATTTGCGTTACTCTTGAAAGCATTTCGCGGACCTAAGTATCAAACACTTGGGGTAGCCGTGCAGATCATATCCCGGACCTAAGTATCAAACACTTGGGGTAGCCGAACATAAGTCTCCTCGTGAGCAGCATTGATAAGTCTCCTAGTGAGCAGCATTGATAAGTCTCCTCGTGAGCAGCATTGATAAGTCTCCTCGTGAGCAGCATTGATAAGTCTCCTCGTGAGCAGCATTGATAAGTCTCCTAGTGAGCAGCATTGATAAGTCTCCTCGTGAGCAGCATTGATAAGTCTCCTCGTGAGCAGCATAAGGTCTATTAGTGATATAGAACGCATATTGTATACTTTCATGTCTTACTCAAGCTATATTTTAGCAGTGGGTTGTAAACACACAGGTTGCAAGTGTTGTTATGGGCGGGATTTGCAACTGAGTGGATTTACAATGCCTTTGCTGGGAAAAATCTTTATTCGAATACTTTACTTGTTAAACAAACTCTATGAACTCACCAACCTCGTGTTGACACTTTAGCATGTATTTTCAGGAACTAAGCAATAGCACGCTACTGGAGGCTTTTGGCATGGCATGGCATGGTCATAGAAGACTCTGATAAAACATTTGGGACCGCTTAACTTATTTTATGGGCCAACTTCCGCACCACTTTTCATAATGTAAATTTAACACTTTTGACTTCTCAAATATATTCTAAATGATTGATGTGAAAACCGTTCTTTACACTTGTGTTATGATACCAATTGAGTTGCACCCCAGCGATGTGTAAGCTTCCGCTGGACCCGATTTTGGGGGTGTGACAGATTGGTATCAGAGCCTAGGCTATAGAGAATTGGGTAATTTTAAAACCTAAACTATAGCTACTTTTACGAAAACTTAACCCTATGACCGCCACATGCCTGCCTGCCAAGCTGATGCCTCATTTGTGGTTTATTGCCGACATATTTAATGAGATTTATATCTTATTGCCAGATAGATTATACTCACTTACTCTCGTTGATTACTATAATTGTATTCCATATAAGTATACTTATATATCATGCACGTCGCAGCGTTACACCTTTTCCTTACGTAGTTTCATCATTCGACCTCAAGCCTGATCACCTGCCTTAGTCTTTTGAACCACCCTTTACATGTGAAGGACATAGTATTATTATAACTAAGCTGAGTATTCCAAAATTCATTGAACCTCGGTGGAATATAGACTGGTCATCTATATTCGACCCGGGACAGTGGGACATAGCCTGACCACCTATGTTCGACTCAGAGATGAATTTTTCAATACTGAGAGTAGTTATAATGGAATTATGTCCGGATTGATTTGATTGGTGTAAGCAATTCCATTATCGAGCCAAACTTTCAAAAGACCTCATTTCAGGATGTTGAATCCATTCTTTCTGACAACTTGTTTCCTAGCTTGATTTAGTGACAGTTCTTGTTTGATGAGTTGCGAAAATCAAGCTAAGAGTCAAGTTGTTACCCGAGCCGATTCAGTTTAATCTCATGACAGTTCTTGTTTGATGAGTTGTGAGATTAAATTTGAATCGACAACCTCAAACCGATGTAGCCTAATCCCATGACAGTTCTTGTTTGATGAGTTGTGGGATTAAGTAAAAATCGGTTACTTAGAGGTCTTTTGAAGGCTATGCTCGATCATGGGAAAGTTTACCCCATCAAACCCGACCATGAGAACGTACGTACGTAGAACAAGCGAGCTGAATTTAGGGACTGAATTCCTCTAACGGGTGGAGACTGTCACAACTCGTAATTCCAGGCCATTTTTCCGAACCTCGACAATTTACTATTCACGAGTTACTATTCATTTTTACTATTCACTGGCACTATTCATTCCAAAAATTTTTATTTCATATTCTCGTAAGTTAAACTATTTTAATGATAACCCGAGATTTTGGCACTCGTCGGATAATTTCTGCAAGAATCACGGAACCGTGTCCGAGATTTACCTTAAGGTTTAAACATCATTTAGGCATCCCAATATGTCCAAACAACATTACCAACAAGAGAAATATATGTTTTCCACCTTCCGTGACATTTTCATGAAGTTTGGAATTTTAGGATACCCGGTTTTAAGTTTTGTGACTTTACGACTTACAGTTAGCAATTAACGGGACCAAAACTCACTCCGTAAGTCAAGATAATTATCCAACCTAAAATATCTAGATATTTTCTCAAAAATATCTAGATATTTCAAAAACCTATTGAAATTACCATTATACCCTTTCGTTGAAATTACCAAAATGCCCTTGGCCTATATAAAGCCTAAACTAACTTCATTTCACTAAAAAAATCACAAAACTCTCTCCCTCCTTCCCCTAGTACACGGCCAAGTCAAGAACACAAGAGGGGATCCATAAATTTTTCAAGCAAAAGGGTTATACTAGTTCCTTATATCATCCTTGTTAGGGTTTTGCAATAAAAACTCCAAGGGTGTGGTCATTTTTCATCCTAACTCATCAAACAACAAGTAAGCTCAAGAACACCATTTTTGATCATTTCATACTTCCTTTTGTTCATATATTGTTATATCTTCTAGTTACTTTGAGAACTTACCATGCAAAAGATATGTATACATACCACTTGTTTTATTTTTTTCACAAAAACTATCTCAAACTATAGATCTGTACGTTTTATTAAAATCCCCGCGAAGCCCATTATTTTTAGCGATGTTTAGGACCCATGACACCCTAAGAAGGTGTATGGTAGGATTGAGTACTTGTGGAGTTGATTTGAAGTAGTTTGGTTAAGTTTTGTACAAGTTATTAACTAAGAAAACCAAGTTTTGACAATATATATAGTTGCTGTCCCATTTTGTAAAACGTGGGAAACTCAGGAGCTAGGGTGTAATTTTGGACCAAAGATTTAGAAAATACTTTCAAAAACGAAGCTATGGGCGAAAGAACGGATTAAAACGAGTTTATAACGAAGAAGTTATGATTTTTCCAAGTTTAACGACGAAAAACTATTTTCTGAAAATACTACTTGCTGTTGGACGACATTCGACGGACAAAACGAGGCGTTAGACGTGATCTAGGAGGGCCGAGCTACTGAAAATATGTTAGTTCATGTTATGACGAACGCGTGGATATAAAGAACGTTGAAAACGGACTTGTAACGACCGAGATATGAATTTTTGAAAAGCCGACGAACTATACTTATTTTGACAGCATTTCAACACATATATTTTCTAAGTGTAAAACTAGCAAGTCACTAAGTTCATGGCCGATTTTCTATATGATCGAGGCGCGTATGATCAAAAGTCAAAGGAGACGACATGAAGATTATGTTGCAAGGATTTCAAAAACGTCAAGTTCTATTCCTAACTCTTAACGTACAATATTTTGCGACTAGATTTGCGAGGCCGTTTGGTCATATTTTCACAAGTTGTAAAAAGGGTTATTTTGCGACGAAACTATTTTATTTGGCGATAAAACATCAAACAAAGATCGTGGAGTGCCGTTTCAACATATTTACACGAAAAGTAGTTCATAACTTGCCGAGACGTTAAAAATGTAGTTTTCGACGATAAACATTATTTTCAAAACTAACGAGTGGTATCGTTAACATACGTAATTGCATGAGTAGAATCATTTCATTTGCTTACCTTAGATCATATCATTCACATTAGGTCGCGGTTAGAGACCGAGCCTCATTCCAGCATATTCACCACTAGTATTGTTGCTATCGCATCAGGTGAGTTTCATAGCCCCTACTTTATACGTTTTGAACTTTTGGGGGAGATACATGCTTAAACTGCTTGCTTACATACATGATTGTGTTAAACTTATTTGCGTTACTCTTGAAAGCATTTCGCGGACCTAAGTATCAAACACTTGGGGTAGCCGTGCAGATCATATCCCGGACCTAAGTATCAAACACTTGGGGTAGCCGAACATAAGTCTCCTCGTGAGCAGCATTGATAAGTCTCCTCGTGAGCAGCATTGATAAGTCTCCTCGTGAGCAGCATTGATAAGTCTCCTAGTGAGCAGCATTGATAAGTCTCCTCGTGAGCAGCATTGATAAGTCTCCTCGTGAGCAGCATTGATAAGTCTCCTAGTGAGCAGCATTGATAAGTCTCCTCGTGAGCAGCATTGATAAGTCTCCTCGTGAGCAGCATAAGGTCTATTAGTGATATAGAACGCATATTGTATACTTACATGTCTTACTCAAGCTATATTTTAGCAGTGGGTTGTAAACACACAGGTTGCAAGTGTTGTTATGGGCGGTGATTCGTCCGAAAGTACACTTATAAAAATGCAAGAACGGTGAATGCTCGTGAATCAGTACAAAACCACCCCTTTGTGAAAAAGGATAACTTGCAAAGACTCACGCTGTGTTGTGTGTAGTGTGTATACTGGGCAAGTGATCACCCAGGTCGTCTCCCAACGAAGTGTGAAATTGATGATTGCTCAGAATTTGGATTATAGTGACAGATGATAAGATATTTTTGGATTTTTTTGCTTTTTTAACAATTCTACTAACAAATAAATATGTAAAACAAATATAAACGCGATTAAAATTAACTACAAACGCGCAACGGGAAAATCTAGAATAGGACAAAAACTAAAATTTATAAAATTTCAAACCTAAAAATATAAAATTACTTAAAACTTATTTAAAAACTTAAATTATAATTTTTTACACTTTTTATTTAATTATTACTAATTATTAATTATTTAATTATTTATTTAAACTAATTTAAATTATAAAAAATACTAAATCAACAAAGAAAAATATAAAACTTTTTCTATAAATATTATAAGATAAAATGAAACTAAGAAAATTATAAAAATAAAAATTACTTAATTAAAATTTAAAAAGATAAAATTAATTAAATAGAAACTATCACTTATTTTCTATTTTATATTTTCTTAAGGTCTAAAAAATATTTTTATATTTTTCCTAGATTAAAAATGACAAAAGAAAATTATGAAAATTGGAATTATATTTTTTTGATTATTTTTCTATTTATTATAATTTATTTACTATTAAAACCTAATTAAAATGATTAAAAATACTAAAACTGTTCAGGAAATTATGAAAATTTACAGATAATTCAAAAATAAAATTTAGAAGATGGGAAAAATAAAATGAAAAGATCACTAGGCCAAATAAGCTGATTTGGGCAGATAAGCTATAAGCTAATAAGCCCAAAATAAGCTAAATGGAATCCAAAAATTCCCAAAAGTTCAGGAATGGATTAAACAATAATATTAAACACAAAACAACTCAGAAATACAAATAAGCACAAGTATTGAGCAGATAAGCACTTGGGCTGATTTGGAACTATGCACAGAAAATTCTCAGGCAAACAGCAGACTTTAAGCACAGATTAAGCACACAATAAGCAGTCTAAAAGGCAACCTAAGGGGGGCAAAATCAAGGCAGCACTACTGGCTATCTAAAAATCACAAAAGCCCTATGACAATCACACCAATTGATGCCCAATTTATCCCTAGTTCAGGCTGGAATCAGCTTAAATGCTAATTCAGGATCAGGGAAAAAATGGTGAAATTGCACAGACTGATTTTGAATATATAATAAGTTGTGGTGTTGATTTTGAGAACAGGAATTTAATACCTACTAGGTTAACTACTAGAAAAACAAAATTCAGCCAAAGATTTCAATAATTAAGCACTAATTGGGGGCTGAGAAAAGTGATATCAGACTGCTTATAAGTCTGTTTTGTGCAGAACACACAAACTTGTGCACAGACAAAAACAGACTAAAGCAACTATATTGGCTATACTAATTAGGCTATAATGAACACAAAACAACTAAGAAACAAGCTAAAACAAGCTTATGGCTGCTGATGGCTGATATGAGCTTTTGACAGCCTCAAAATCACACAGCAAAGGCAAATATTGATTTGCTATCTATACTACTTATTAGGACTTCAAAACAGCTTAATAAGGCTACAAAAAGCTGAATCAAAGTTGGGATTAAGGCATATGAACAGTACAGCTTAAATTACCCTACTAACTGAACAAATCCAAACAGCCTTTAAGTGATGACTGATTTGGATTTAACAAAGGAAAACCAAATTTTCAAACTAAAAACCTATATATTATGACTTACTGACTTATAGTGATACTAACTAACAACTTATAATACAAAAAATAAGCAATCTAATCAGTAATACTAGGTTTGACTGTTTTGGCTTTTATATGGTGCTGATTTGGATTAACAAAGGATAAACCAAATTTTACACTAAGACCTTTTAGATTATTGATTCAATAGCTTATATGAACACTTATTAACAACTTTTAATACAGACTTAAGCTTAATTATAAGCTATACTACTTGTTGCTGTTTTTGGTATTTTTAAAGATTTTTGAGCAAAGTAAATAAAATGAAGTTACACTATGATACTACTGACAAGGCTTAATCAAATAGACTTAGAAACTAACAAGTAGCTTATAAGAACACAGATGAGCAGGAAATAAGCACTTATACAGTACTAATGAAATAATGCCATAAATTAAGAAAAGCTCACAACTGGTTTGACTGATGCACAAAGAACAAGGAACCAAGGACCAATCTAGCTTGTCAAATACAAGCTAGATAACCCAGAAAAGCTTCTTGAACTAGCTTAATCACCCAGAACTAGCTTATTGCTCCTCAGTTGACTTTCATTGACCATTCTTCAATCTTGGAATTTAGAACAAGTTATAATACAAATAACTTATAATAAGCTATTAGAAGCTTATATAAGCTATTTAAAACAGCTAAGAAGCTATTCTTGATACTACTTATTAATGAACTTATTCTCAGTGTCAAGTGAAAATCAGAACTTGGATAAATATTACTCTACTGATAATGATCAACAAACAAATACACTAAAGAGACTTGTATTGATTGATTGAACTTGAAAATTACAAATTACAAATACTGGGAATGGAAATATGATTAACTACTTTTACACTAAATTTCCACACACTTATTTCTAGCTACATTACACACTATATATACTATTTTTAAGCTGGGATACTCTCTTGTCGACATCCAGAATGAATCCACACCATCCAATTGATCCAATTTAATCTCCTCAGTACACATGGAAAATTGGCGGGAAAATTGGCTTTTGACTAACTCCTCTGAATTTGCTAGTGGAAGAGTGGGAGAAAGCAATTAAAGCTTTTGGATGTGTTAGGTGGAGTGTTGGAGGAGGGGGGTGAGGTGTTTAAGCCAGCTGGGGGGATGACTGGTTATGGCTGGGGTGAGTGGGAAAGAGACGGGTCAACGTTTGGTTTGACTGAGTTTAAACTCAGATAAGGGTTGGGCTTGTTTTAGTTTTGGGCTTGGGTTATGGGTAATAGATAGGCTGGGTTGGGTTTGGATTTATTTTGGGTTTTAGGGATAGTTTAGATCCGGTTTTTGGTTTATTAAATAAGCATAGGGACCATTCTTGTAATTTTCTGAAACTTTAGGGGCTGAGTTGTCAACTTCCAAAATATCTTCCAAGGACTAAACCTGCCATAAAATAATTATACAAGGACCATATTTATTTTTCTCAAAGTTTTTAAATCCCAGGGACCATTTTTGTACATTTTCAAACTTCAGGGACTAAACTTGTAATTTTCCAAAACTTTTGAGATTTTTCACCAAAGGACTGATTATTATAAATTATGATTTAAAAAGGACCTTTGATGACTTTTTCAATGTTTTGAATAACCAGGGACTAGATTTGACAATTCTTGAAACTCCAGGGACTGAAAGTGACAATTAAGTAAACTTTGTTCGTTTTTCACTTGTTTTCAGTCTTTTTGTTCCTGAGTTATATAAAAACACATTTTTGATGATATTGGTAACATTTGTGTGTTTTTGGACGTTTATGTGGGTTTAAATCGGGTAAATTATATGTGTTTTTAGACACATATCAAATCCCCCACACTAAACTATTGCTAGTCCCTAGCAATCATTTATGAAGATTTAATGGATTTGAATCTCTTTACCAAAAGCCATTACTTCTGGAGTAGCCAAATGTTTCAGTTCAAGTAAGAACTTTGGTACAATGATAACCAAATGATTTTGAGCAAACCATCAGCTGTCAACGGTTTTGATTTGTCTTTACCAGAAGCCGTTTGCTTCTGGACTAGCCAACTCTTAACTTTTAAAGATATGGTGAGTCGAATACCATACAATTTTGGGCAAATTGTAAGCCATAAACGGATTTGATATATCTTTACCAAGAGCCGTTTGCTCCTGGATTAGCCAATCCTTATGTGGTTAGACATGGCGGACTGATAACCATTTATTGAGTTCTAAGTGAGAAAAAAAATTTAAAATTTTGGCTAAAATGGGGGTACTAGATGGTACATTTGATCAAATTCGCGAGAATTCCCCCCCACACTTAGAACTGAATATTGCCCTCAATATTCAAAGAACTGGTTGTGAAACCAACACTTAGAACGTGAAAGGGAAATATTAATAGCCATTTATTTCATATAGATATTTATTTTATTTTTATTTAATTTGCATTTAAGCCGTTAAGGCATGCAAATTCCTCTTTTTTTTTTTTTTTTTTTTTTTTTTTTTTTTTTTTTTTTTTTTTTTTTTTTGGACATATACATATATACAACATGTGGGGCATCTCCCCCACACTTGGGTGTTAGAAAAGAGAAAGAAAACAGAGATACGGGTGAAAACCCATATGGTTTGCTAATGTTTTTGATCACCGAGTCACTAGCTTGACTCGACCCCAAATTGAGTTGATTCCTCCCGAACAGTCAGGTTTATCACGCAAGCTAACCGCTTGTGAACGGTTAACTGTAACAAAGGGTTCCTGAACAGCCCGGGAGAAAAAACAATTTTAAAAGTTTATGGGGAAGTAAGAGACCAGGAAATCCGGCATTTAAACCAATGTTAGATGGACAATGCCGGGGTCAAACGTAATATCCTCACTCCCGACTGAGTGACAGATAGGGGAAATCACCGGGTAGGTGAAGGGAAGAAGAGAGATCAGCATAGTAGTTAAGAGAAGAACTTCCTCCTCAAGATTTACATAATCAAGTGGAGGAGGCAAGTCCTTAGACTCGATCTCTGATGTTTTGTCAGTTTTCTCAACTGACTTGAATTTTTCATTATGAAGTTGCACGGGAGGGAGAGGAGAAGAATTGTCTTGATTTAACAATTGTTCAATATGAAGAATATCTCCCTCCAGATCAATCTCAGCGTTATCAATTCCTTCGAGAATTGAATCACACTTGAGATAAGCCTCGATCTCTTCCAAAACGGAATCATCTCCCTCAAACGGAGGGAAAGAAGGGGAAGAGTCGGAAAGAATTGGTTGAAAAGAGGGAGTGGTACTTTGAGTGGTATCCACAAAATCAATAATTTCGATACGACAAACTGATTTCGGAGGTGGGACAAGTGGAGAGCTCTTAGAGCTAGCAGTATTCACCACTTCCGATGTTAACTCCAATTCTTCTTCATCATAGTCTAGAACACTTTTTACATCTGTGGTACAACTTTCAAACCATTGGTTTGAACCAGGAATGATTTTCTTTGCTTTAAGCTCAGCACGTTTTTGGGAAAGACTCTTAACCTCAAATTTTGAAAGAAATGAATCATCATTTCTTTTGGAAGCAATTACGGTCTCAGATTTTTGAGCAACCGTAGAAACGTTGAATTTAGTGATGAGAGGTTTAGAGTTTTGATTTATGTTAAACGTGATTTCTTCGTTATCAACCCGAATGGTTAATTCTTCGGCAAAAACATCAATGTTAGCACGACTTGTTCTTAAGAAAGATCTCCCTAATATGAGCGGAACTCGAGGATCGGCATCGAATTCTACTACAACGAAATCGGTAGGGAAATGAAACTTTCCTACTTTGACAATGACATCCTCGGCTATCCCGCATGGGTATTTTAAAGTACGGTCAGCAAGCTCGAGCGTCATGGACGTATCGGTGAGCTTTGGAAGAGATAATTTCTCCCAAACTGAGAATGGCATGAGGTTAATGCTTGCGCCAAGATCGGCCAAGGCAGAGCATTGAACCATCCCTAAGAAATCACACGGGATTAAAAATTTTCCGGGGTCTCCTAACTTCTCGGGAAGCTTTTTAAGGATAACCGCCGAGCATTGTTCGTTTAGATTGGTTTGTGCCATCTCAGACAATTTATCTTTGTTGCTCAGTAGGCTTTTGATTGTAGATGCAAACTTGGGCATGAGCAAAAGAGCATCTATGAAGCCTATGTCGAAGTGCAAATCACTGAATATTTTGAAGAATTTTTCCATCTGCTGATTTGTTTTGTCTTTGAGCTTTTGGTCATTAAGCCTTGAAGGATAGGGAAGAAAAGGCTTAGGATCTGTCTTCGGAACATAGGGTTCCGGAATTTGAGTTTGGTCATTCTGAGGTTGGACGTGTGCGGTACTTTGTGGGATTGGAATTTGCACTTTGTCCTTGGTCACCTCAGTATCTTGATTCACCTTCCTCAATGGAGGAGGTACAGGGGTCTTGGGTCCATTAACTTTTTTACCACTTCGTGTTGTGATCGCCTTGGCATCGCCCCTCGGGTTAGCGATCGTGTTGCTAGGGAGCTTACCCGAGCCCGAGGGTTGATCATTTAAAGCCTTTTTGATTTCATTTAATTGAGCAATCACAAACTGGTTTGTCTCATATTGAATCCTATTTGTCTCGCTTTGGATCCTATTGGTCTCTTCTTGTTTTTTCATAAATTGCTTAAGCAACTCATCCGAGGACATATGATTTTGGTTTTGATTAAAATTTTGACCTCGGTTTTGGTTTTGGACATTCCCCTGATTTTGGTTAAAATTGTTCCGGTTGAAATTCTGAGAATTATTTCCTTGGTTTTGAACAAAGCGATTTTGATTGTTTCTATTTGGACCGGGTGGAAAACCATGTGGCACCATAGCACTTGGTGCTTGGGGTCGGTACTGATCGTAGTTTACTGCAGCTACGGGAGCTTGGTAAACAGAAGCATCGGTTGCATCACAATCGTAATACGCATGTGGTCCACCACAAGTTTCACAAACTTTGTTTATTGCTTTGATTGGTTCCGGTTTTTGTTTTTCACTCTTTAATTGATTTAATTCCTTCATCATACAACGCATTGAGTCCGTTAGAAAGGCTAACTCTGAGGAGTTACCGGATGAAGAAGCAGCAGGAGTGATTGGAACATTCACTTTGTTTCTGGAAATAGGAACTTTCGATTTATTCTCACAAATTTCAGTAACATCTTTCGGTTTACGATTCAAGATATTGCCACCGGCGGCTGCGTTAAGTGCATCTTGATCGTTTTGGTTTAACCCATTATAAAACGTGTTTATCTGTTGTAACTCATTGAAATCGTGATGTGGGCATTTTCGTAGGAGATCTTTAAATCTGTCCCATGCCTCTCCGAAATTTTCATCAAAACCTTGACGAAAACCAGCAATTTCATTTTTGAGATTTGTCGTTTTTGATGGGGGGAAGAAATGATTCACAAATTTTTTAACGAGATCTTCCCAGGTTGCAATGGAACGAGGGGGTTCTTTATCCAGCCAAATTCGGGCTGCCCCCTCCAGTGAGAATGGAAATAGCATCAATTTGATCACTGTTTGTGGCACATTCTTGTAATTGATTGTGGATGTCAGTTTGTTGAACCAACGAATGTGTGCATAAGGATCCTCTCGTTCAAACCCGTGAAATTGGTTTGTGGACACGAGCTGAATCAGATGTGTTTTTAGTTCAAAATGATCAGAATCGATGGCTGGTAAAACGATGGCATCTCCGTAACCCTCGGTGGGTGCCTGGAGCATTTCAGCCATTGTGCGTTCGTCTGCCATATTTTCAGTGGGAACAGTACGAATCTCGGGTTCGACTGTTTGGGCAGCACGTCTACGATTACGTCTTCTCGGAATATTTTCGAGTTCACGTAAAGGGCTTGATGACGTGGAAGAACGAGTGCGCATGCACTAAGTAAAATATACCAATTAAAACAAGACAGAAGCAAAACACAAGTTAACTTATACCAACAATCAGCAAGCGTACGGTAGCTCTCTAACTGAAAAACGCACAGGGTGGCGGAGAAGCAAAGGTGGGCGATTAAGCTCCTTAAAAACCCGCTTCTTTCAGTCCGACAATTTAATGTCAGACTATCCTAGAACCTCCGTAGAGTTTGTTTATCAATCAAAGGTGAGCCGGAATCGCAAGTGATACAGAGGTAAAGTTTTAAATCTTTGGTTTGGGAACTTATTATGGTCGCACCCCCAGTTAGGTAGTGCTCAGTCTTGATTTTCGATGGTAATAATTTTTTTATTGTTTATTATTTATACAAAGAAAACGGAAAATGTTTTTGGGTTTTTATTTTTTTATTTTTTATATGATAATATGTATAAGAAAAGGAAAGAAGAATATTTTTGTTTTTTATGGGTTTATTTAAAGCAGAAACTTCACACAGAAGGATCTCAGGTCACTAATCGCTTGATTTCAAACAATATGGTCGCAACACACCTCCCCGGCAGCGGCGCCAAAATTTGATTCGTCCGAAAGTACACTTATAAAAATGCAAGAACGGTGAATGCTCGTGAATCAGTACAAAACCACCCCTTTGTGAAAAAGGATAACTTGCAAAGACTCACGCTGTGTTGTGTGTAGTGTGTATACTGGGCAAGTGATCACCCAGGTCGTCTCCCAACGAAGTGTGAAATTGATGATTGCTCAGAATTTGGATTATAGTGACAGATGATAAGATATTTTTGGATTTTTTTGCTTTTTTAACAATTCTACTAACAAATAAATATGTAAAACAAATATAAACGCGATTAAAATTAACTACAAACGCGCAACGGGAAAATCTAGAATAGGACAAAAACTAAAATTTATAAAATTTCAAACCTAAAAATATAAAATTACTTAAAACTTATTTAAAAACTTAAATTATAATTTTTTACACTTTTTATTTAATTATTACTAATTATTAATTATTTAATTATTTATTTAAACTAATTTAAATTATAAAAAATACTAAATCAACAAAGAAAAATATAAAACTTTTTCTATAAATATTATAAGATAAAATGAAACTAAGAAAATTATAAAAATAAAAATTACTTAATTAAAATTTAAAAAGATAAAATTAATTAAATAGAAACTATCACTTATTTTCTATTTTATATTTTCTTAAGGTCTAAAAAATATTTTTATATTTTTCCTAGATTAAAAATGACAAAAGAAAATTATGAAAATTGGAATTATATTTTTTTGATTATTTTTCTATTTATTATAATTTATTTACTATTAAAACCTAATTAAAATGATTAAAAATACTAAAACTGTTCAGGAAATTATGAAAATTTACAGATAATTCAAAAATAAAATTTAGAAGATGGGAAAAATAAAATGAAAAGATCACTAGGCCAAATAAGCTGATTTGGGCAGATAAGCTATAAGCTAATAAGCCCAAAATAAGCTAAATGGAATCCAAAAATTCCCAAAAGTTCAGGAATGGATTAAACAATAATATTAAACACAAAACAACTCAGAAATACAAATAAGCACAAGTATTGAGCAGATAAGCACTTGGGCTGATTTGGAACTATGCACAGAAAATTCTCAGGCAAACAGCAGACTTTAAGCACAGATTAAGCACACAATAAGCAGTCTAAAAGGCAACCTAAGGGGGGCAAAATCAAGGCAGCACTACTGGCTATCTAAAAATCACAAAAGCCCTATGACAATCACACCAATTGATGCCCAATTTATCCCTAGTTCAGGCTGGAATCAGCTTAAATGCTAATTCAGGATCAGGGAAAAAATGGTGAAATTGCACAGACTGATTTTGAATATATAATAAGTTGTGGTGTTGATTTTGAGAACAGGAATTTAATACCTACTAGGTTAACTACTAGAAAAACAAAATTCAGCCAAAGATTTCAATAATTAAGCACTAATTGGGGGCTGAGAAAAGTAATATCAGACTGCTTATAAGTCTGTTTTGTGCAGAACACACAAACTTGTGCACAGACAAAAACAGACTAAAGCAACTATATTGGCTATACTAATTAGGCTATAATGAACACAAAACAACTAAGAAACAAGCTAAAACAAGCTTATGGCTGCTGATGGCTGATATGAGCTTTTGACAGCCTCAAAATCACACAGCAAAGGCAAATATTGATTTGCTATCTATACTACTTATTAGGACTTCAAAACAGCTTAATAAGGCTACAAAAAGCTGAATCAAAGTTGGGATTAAGGCATATGAACAGTACAGCTTAAATTACCCTACTAACTGAACAAATCCAAACAGCCTTTAAGTGATGACTGATTTGGATTTAACAAAGGAAAACCAAATTTTCAAACTAAAAACCTATATATTATGACTTACTGACTTATAGTGATACTAACTAACAACTTATAATACAAAAAATAAGCAATCTAATCAGTAATACTAGGTTTGACTGTTTTGGCTTTTATATGGTGCTGATTTGGATTAACAAAGGATAAACCAAATTTTACACTAAGACCTTTTAGATTATTGATTCAATAGCTTATATGAACACTTATTAACAACTTTTAATATAGACTTAAGCTTAATTATAAGCTATACTACTTGTTGCTGTTTTTGGTATTTTTAAAGATTTTTGAGCAAAGTAAATAAAATGAAGTTACACTATGATACTACTGACAAGGCTTAATCAAATAGACTTAGAAACTAACAAGTAGCTTATAAGAACACAGATGAGCAGGAAATAAGCACTTATACAGTACTAATGAAATAATGCCATAAATTAAGAAAAGCTCACAACTGGTTTGACTGATGCACAAAGAACAAGGAACCAAGGACCAATCTAGCTTGTCAAATACAAGCTAGATAACCCAGAAAAGCTTCTTGAACTAGCTTAATCACCCAGAACTAGCTTATTGCTCCTCAGTTGACTTTCATTGACCATTCTTCAATCTTGGAATTTAGAACAAGTTATAATACAAATAACTTATAATAAGCTATTAGAAGCTTATATAAGCTATTTAAAACAGCTAAGAAGCTATTCTTGATACTACTTATTAATGAACTTATTCTCAGTGTCAAGTGAAAATCAGAACTTGGATAAATATTACTCTACTGATAATGATCAACAAACAAATACACTAAAGAGACTTGTATTGATTGATTGAACTTGAAAATTACAAATTACAAATACTGGGAATGGAAATATGATTAACTACTTTTACACTAAATTTCCACACACTTATTTCTAGCTACATTACACACTATATATACTATTTTTAAGCTGGGATACTCTCTTGTCGACATCCAGAATGAATCCACACCATCCAATTGATCCAATTTAATCTCCTCAGTACACATGGAAAATTGGCGGGAAAATTGGCTTTTGACTAACTCCTCTGAATTTGCTAGTGGAAGAGTGGGGAGAAAGCAATTAAAGCTTTTGGATGTGTTAGGTGGAGTGTTGGAGGAGGGGGGTGAGGTGTTTAAGCCAGCTGGGGGGATGACTGGTTATGGCTGGGGTGAGTGGGAAAGAGACGGGTCAACGTTTGGTTTGACTGAGTTTAAACTCAGATAAGGGTTGGGCTTGTTTTAGTTTTGGGCTTGGGTTATGGGTAATAGATAGGCTGGGTTGGGTTTGGATTTATTTTGGGTTTTAGGGATAGTTTAGATCCGGTTTTTGGTTTATTAAATAAGCATAGGGACCATTCTTGTAATTCTCTGAAACTTTAGGGGCTGAGTTGTCAACTTCCAAAATATCTTCCAAGGACTAAACCTGCCATAAAATAATTATACAAGGACCATATTTATTTTTCTCAAAGTTTTTAAATCCCAGGGACCATTTTTGTACATTTTCAAACTTCAGGGACTAAACTTGTAATTTTCCAAAACTTTTGAGATTTTTCACCAAAGGACTGATTATTATAAATTATGATTTAAAAAGGACCTTTGATGACTTTTTCAATGTTTTGAATAACCAGGGACTAGATTTGACAATTCTTGAAACTCCAGGGACTGAAAGTGACAATTAAGTAAACTTTGTTCGTTTTTCACTTGTTTTCAGTCTTTTTGTTCCTGAGTTATATAAAAACACATTTTTGATGATATTGGTAACATTTGTGTGTTTTTGGACGTTTATGTGGGTTTAAATCGGGTAAATTATATGTGTTTTTAGACACATATCAGGCGGGATTTGCAACTGAGTGGATTTACAATGCCTTTGCTGGGAAAAATCTTTATTCGAATACTTTACTTGTTAAACAAACTCTATGAACTCACCAACCTCGTGTTGACACTTTAGCATGTATTTTCAGGAACTAAGCAATAGCACGCTACTGGAGGCTTTTGGCAGGGCATGGCATGGTCATAGAAGACTCTGATAAAACATTTGGGACCGCTTAACTTATTTTATGGGCCAACTTCCGCACCACTTTTCATAATGTAAATTTAACACTTTTGACTTCCCAAATATATTCTAAATGATTGATGTGAAAACCGTTCTTTACACTTGTGTTATGATACCAATTGAGTTGCACCCCAGCGATGTGTAAGCTTCCGCTGGACCCGATTTTGGGGGTGTGACAAATGTGTATAGTACAGTCTAGGCTCAATAGGCTTGCTGTTGGTACTATATGTCATCAAGTCCCCCCAGTCTAGTTCGTTTATTGAGCGCGGCCTTGTTGCCTGCGTGCAGTGAATGTTACTAGATTAAGGTTCCCTTGCGGTTTCGCTTCCTTTGCGGTTGGTTGTTCTTCCGCGACGTTTCGTTATGCTTGTTAGGTGAGGTTTGTGACGTGGGTCTTTCCTGGCCTTTCACCTTCTGATTGATTTGACAGAGTGGCCCCTTTATCTTACTATCATCCTCATCTTTTACTTTTAATCTCGACCGTTAAGTCAAACATCATTGACACGCGTAATCATCTAGGATTAACTTGAATTAAATATACCGTGGGTATAAATACCCGATTTGGTTTTACTATTCTACTTCTTTTTTTCCACTGTTTTCGCCATTGTTAAAACTTCGTCAAGCTTTTAACTGTCTTCCTGTGTCGCACTTTTCTTCGAAGGATTTTTGAGTTTCCAGGTTAGATTTCGATACTTTTCTTTCCGTTATGGGTAGTATCATAAACATTAAATCCATTCTTTCTCAAAAAGCGCTTATCACCTTATGTGATAAGTTTCATATTCCCCAGGAAGTTCATCCGCAAATACCGGATCCAAACCAAACCATACATGAGCGACCTTCTGGGAAGATTGGTGTTTGTACCAGATTTTTTTAGTATGCCAATTTCCGGTTGCCTTTGTCTATCTTTCTTGTTGATATTCTCATATACTATCACATTAATTTATCCCAATTCTTCGTTATAGGAGCGGCCAAGGTTTCCCATTTTGAAATTTTGTGTCGCGTCCATGATATCGTACCAACGGTTGGGTTGTTCTGTTGTTTTTATGTAAAGTCCAAGAACAAGGGATGGTTATTGTTTAGTAAGCTTTCTGAAAATTCGGGTGTTTGTTATACGAAACCCCTAGATTCCTTTAAGAGTTGGAACAACCATTTTTTCTGGGTTGATGTTGAATCCCAGTTGAACTAGATCGAATTCCTTAGCTTGTAAATGTTTAGTTATATTAGATAAATCTAACACAACTATATTAGAAACTGTGTGGTTGAATGTATTAAAGATTATGCGGAATCTAATCTTTAATATTAAGAAGAATTGTTAATGAAACAATAAAACAATGAACATATATAATTCAACAAACAAATAAGCACCAATATTATTAATAATAATACGAGTACTCTCAAAGTATTAGGGTTACAAAACCTTTAAGCTAAGAATGATATGTTTTTGATACGGCTGAGATATCAAAACCTATGCCCTAAGACCTCCTTTTATACACCAAGGAGTCCTACTCGGCTTACAATACTTTCCTAAGTATATCAAATCTTTTCTTTAAATATCTAATACATATCTAATAAGCAGTACAAACAAAAACACCTAACAGTACTAACTTACACTAACAGTTGTAACTTTGTAACCAATAGTCTTAACTTTGAACAACAGTCTTAACTTTGTACTAGCAGTCTTAACTTTGCACTGGCAGTTGTAACTACTTAGCATATATTCATTGAAGTTCCTTAGCAGCACTAACTTCATCTGAGCAGTTGTAACTTTGTTTGAGCATCAGTAATACCAATATGAGCAGCAGTTGATCAAACAACATCAAGAAGGCTTTTAATCATAACAATCCTCCCCTAAACTTGATATTCTTCTTCAAAATCATCAAGTTTCTGCATTCAAAGCTTAATAAACACCAGGAGGATGCTTCCAAACACTTCATATCTTCTTAAGCTGTTTCAGGATGAACCAAAGAAGCTGATTAGCCATTTCACTGTCATATTCAAGTTCAAGCTTCTTTACCAACATCTGAGAAAGTGTAGGTGGTGTAAGGGGATATTTCTTCTCCACCAACATGTAGACCTGCTTAGACTGCATCATCAAGGAATGAACTCCACAGGAGTCATATAGCTTCCAGCTCAAAACTTTATATCCATGCCGAGCCTTCCATATTTCATCCACTACATGTGGTTCAAACATTGTTTTCAGATCACCCCATAACACATAGTCATAGTCTTCCACTGGCCTTGTTGACCCATACTTGGCTTTTACCAATTTCCACAGTGTTTCCAAATCTTCTCTGTCAAAACTCTTTAGCATCTGACTGAAGATGGTAAACACCTGAGATTTTCCATCAGCTCTTATGATTTTCCAGTACATTTTCTTTCCTTCTTTGTATATCTGCCGGTCAACAATCCCTGGAGGCTTAGTAGCCAAAGGTACAGCATCAGTTGGTACTTCTTCATCATCAGGAATGATTTCCATGAACTGTTTAAGCTCTGCTATTTCTTTGTCATCATCCACCTTTTGCTTCTTTGTAAACTCTTGCTCCAGCTCTATCCCTGCTCTCTTTTCACTGCCTTCCACCAGCTTTGTTCTTAAGTCAACAAATGTGTTTACCCTTTTCATTGTTCTGTCAAACATCTCTTGAATATTTTCAAAACTCTTATGTGTCAAAGATTTAAGCTTCCATCCTTCCATGTTCTTCAGATAAGTACACATTATCTTTCTCTGTTGAGCTTTTGTCGGTGGCTTATTCATTTTCTCTTCCACTCTTTTAGCTGCAAAGTGCTTTCTCCTTGTCTCTAAGAGTTGTACAAACAATTTAGCTTTTTCAGCATCTGACAACTCTTCTTGTTCTTCTGCCTGCATTCTTTCAGCCAATAGATGATCAGCATCTATCTTTGCCTGTATATCATCCTATGTGTTCATCAAGGCAATGTTGGCTTCTTCTTCTTTTTCAGCTTTCTCTCTTTCAAGTCTTTCTTCTTCATCAAATTCAGCTTGTAATTTAAGAGCACCTTCTTCATCAAGCCTGATTTGATCTTTCTTCTTCACAGGTTCTATCAATATTTCTTTACCTTTGCCTTGTGATTGTTGTGAAGTCATTGTTGTTGTAGACTTACCCAACTCTTTGATAACAACCCCTTTCTCCTTAGGTTTTGTGCTTTTTAAAGCTTCAAGTGCTTAAGCCATAGTAATATCATCATCAGTAGTTGTTGTAGCAGAACTAACATGAGCAGCATTAATAATCAGCTTAGCAGTAGTAACAACATCAAAATCAACTAATTCTTCAACAACTTCTTCTCCTACATCCAACACCTCCCATCCAGAATCCTCCCCTGTTTGGATTCATCCTCACCTAAACTCTCTTCATCACTAGAGGATTCTACCCTGCTTATAGCACCAAATTTGTATAACCTCTTTAGCCCATGAGTTCTTGACCTCTTTTTCTTTTCAAGCTTCTTGACCCTCTTCTTCAAACTTGTGATCTCATTTTGTTGAGAGGATGTTGTCTTCTTCAAATCAAGAACCTCCTTTTGTAAATTGGTACACAGTTCTATCAATTCATTTAGTTTCATGTTATCCTCATCACTTCGAAGTGTGTTACCTCTTGCGAGCAGTGAATCATTGGATTGTTTAGATACATTCTCAAACATAGTTTGAGCAATTGTATCCCCCATGGTTTCTTGGCACCAGGGACCACCACCTGAACTAGCTCCAGGGGAACTAGGTTCATTAGGTGTTGCCTTGGATTGGGTCTTATTGATGTTACCACTGTCCTGCTCTGCTTCTAAGCTAGAAGCAGTAGTGGCAGCCCTCACCAAACTGTCACCCCACTCCTTATGGACAGCCTCATCTGCAACAATGTCTGTAGGAGCACTAGACTGAGGTATCTCAGTGTCCTTTCTTTTAGGCTTCCTAGGTTTGTGAGTCTTTTGAGGTTGAGTTGATGATGGTTGTAAAATGGTGGGTGTGTGTTGGGGATCAGTGGGTATGGCTGAACCTTCACCCATTTGTGGTTGGTTTTGTACCACCATTGTTGGAAACAAAGGTGTTACATTACTAGAAAAACCTTTGCCTACCCTTCTCATATTATAAAAAATCTTTTTAGTGTGAGAGGGTGCAATATATATCCTCTTATGAGTTGGCTTCGTACATTAAAAAAATTTCAGACAAATTATCCAAGTTTCTAACCATACTATCAAAAATCAATTTTGAAAAATTAAACTTCTGGTTTGAAGCTAAGCAGATAATAGCAGATGCCATAGTACTACTAAACTCATTCCAGGCAGTAGTCTTTGGACTTAGACACTGTAAAATAGTATGAATTAGAAATTTTCATTGAGGGGATAAGAATGCTTTATAAAAAGTTAGTTTGTCAGAAAGTTTCTCATACCCCATCAATGCAAGTTGTTCAAAAATGGTATAATTTGGGAAACAATTAACACCTTCATCATCTGCTAGTCGAAGATCTCTTCTAACAGATGATTCAGTGACAATTATTGCCTTGCCATCTACTACGGCATGTAAATGTACTTCCGTATTGATTGTTTTGGCCACAACAGTAGACCAGAACTGTTCAATACAGGAAACATATATAGTGGGATTAACAATGAATGCATACCTTATAGGGTGTGCATTCAAAAAATAAACTATTTGTTAAAATCCATCACTTTCTGTGGGTTTAGACAAAAATGCGACCATGTTATGTGAATCAGCAAACTTTAGATTCACCATTGTCTTGGGTTTTGAGATTGGATGATAAAATTGAGTTAGGGTTTGTAATTAGAGAGTATTTTGAATAATGATATCGATTAACTGAAGGATTGAAGGATTTAAACCCTGAAACGATGTATTTATGAAATAGTACCCTGAACAACCCAGTAGTAGTAACCCAACAGTAGTAAGTTATGCCTAGCAGCATTAACTTTGAGTCACCAGCATTAACTCAAATTCCATTCCAAACAACCTTTTCATCATCAATCTAACAATTTTCTTTCCTTTTCCTGCAAAATGTTAGTCCAAAAACCAAAAAAAACACAAGCCATAACAATTTTCATAATGATCACTATATTGATTACACCTAACAATAGTAAGTATGACCAACAGCAGAAACTCTTAATGACTTGAATAACAGTACTAATTCATACAAAACTCTACAAAAACATAAAGAGATAAAAGACTTTAAAGATTTAGCATTCCAATACTAGCAACCAAATATTGAAATCTGCTAACATCAAAAGCTTTTGCAAGCAAATCTACAACATTTTTGTCAGTATGGATTTTGACCATTTGAATCAATGTCTGATCTATATATGCTTTGTTTTGGAATGAAAAACAGGATTTTTAATTATGCAAATAGTACTGTTATTTTCAATAAAAATCTTGGTATGCATAAAATTGTACCCATAATCAAGTAGTTGATTCTGAATCCAAAGCACTTGTCCACAACAACTTGAAGCAGCCACATATTCAGCTTCTGTTGTGGAATTTGCAACCACTGTCTGTTTGTTGCACTGCCATGATATTAATCTACATCCAAGGAATTGACAATCTCCTGTTGTAGACTTCCTATCTAAGCTTGCTCCAGCATAATCACTGTCAGTGTATGCTACCAAATCAAAAGGAGAATCTTTTGGATACCAAAGGTCCAATTTTGGTTGTGTCACTGATGAACCCCTAGATTCGGGTCCAGCGGAAGCATACATGTCGCTGGGGTGCAAATCAATTGGTATCACAACACAAGTACAAAGAACGGGTTTCATCACAATCATTTAGAATATATTTGAGAAATCAGAAATGTTAAATTTACATTATGAAAAGTAGTGCGGAAATAGGCCTTTAAATAGGTTAAACGGTCCCCAAATGAATATCAGAGTCTTCTATGACCATGCCATGCCCTGCCAAAAGCCTCCACTAGTGTGCTATCGCTTTATACCTGAAAATACATGCTAAAGTGTCAACACGAGGTTGGTGAGTTCATAGAGTTATGTGTAAAATGTAAAGCGTTTGAATGAAGATTTCCCAGCAAAGGCATTGTAAATCCACCCAGTTCCAAGCCCCGCCCATACAAGACTTGCAACCTGTGTGTTTACAACCCACTGCCAAATATGATTTTGTTTAAGTGAACATCAAATGATGTATGGACCACAAAAATTAAATGACCAATATATTCAAAATATATATAGAGTTATATTTAATATATCGCTGGTTATGTTATTATGAACGCTTGTTTGCCCTACCTGGGTCAACACAAATGATGGTGTGGTTGCTTGCCCTAACCGGGTCAACACAAATGATGAAACTCTTGGTTGCCCTAACCGGGTCAACATAATTGATGGAACGCTTGGTTGCCCTACCTGGGTCAACATAAATGATGATACTCTTGGTTGCCCTACCTGGGTCAACATAAATGATGATACTCTTGGTTGCCCTACCTGGGTCAACATAAATGATGATACTCTTGGTTGCCCTACCTGGGTCAACATAATTGATGATACGCTAATCTCAAAAATGGTTTTTAAAGCATTTGTATAGGTAATATGAAATAGCTTAATGTACTAGTGTCCATAAGTAAATGATCAAGGGTGAAAAATGTAAACAAAATACTTCCGAGCAACGACTCAAGTATTTTAACCACTCAATAATGTTTGAAAGACAACTCACGTCTCAAGCAAAACAAACATGAAGTTTAAAGGTAAAATAGGCATAAAGTTTAATGAAAAATGAGCATGTATTCTCCCCCAAAACAGTTACAAAACGAGTAAAAGGAGGGGCTATGAAAATAACCGAAATCAAAGTGCACAATCAAGTGAGAAAATGAAGAAACAACAGCGAGAATTCAACAATCAACCTATATATATATATATATATATATATATATATATATATATATATATATATATATATATATATATATATATATATATATATATATATATATATATATATATATATATATATACGCTCGCCTTAGCTTCTAAAAATAATGATACATTTATCTCTATATGCCATGTAAGTTGTAACCTCAATTATGATTGGTACATAATGTTTAAATAACTTTCAATGTTGAATTTGCCCTTTAAAATGATTACAAATATGAAATATACTTATTACCCAATTTCAAGTTTTAAACCATGTTTTGACTTTAAGTCCAAATTGAGTCATAAGGGTCAAAAATAAGTCCAAAGGTTCAATCTTTAGTCAAAAGGTTCAATTTATGTCTAAGGGTCCAAAATATATTGGTGGTTCAAAATAAAAGTTCAAAGTCCAAATATACAAGTTATAAACCTTTTGCATCTTTTAGTTTCAAATCTGATGGAATTTGTATACACTTAGTCACTTTCAAAAATTCGTATCTCCCAAACCATAAGTCTAAAAAATATGTTCTTTATATCCCTAGCTTCCTCTATGTCCCTACTTTACTGTAAAAATATGTTTACTCAAAATTAACCAAGTATAACCACCTTTTATAATTTTTGTTTACAAGTCAGTCCCAAAGATTATGCTGACTGAGTTTTAGGTCTTGCCAAAAAGGCTATATCTTGAAATCTACAGACCCTATGAAGGTTAAATCAATTGGAGATGATAGCCCTATTTCTCTAGATCAGGCTACATATTTGCTATTTAAAAAGTTTTGCTATAAAACTTGAGTTTTGCCCCGAATGGGAATAGTACATCAGATCTGATTATTTTTGCCACAAAAATCATATCTTAATCATCGGGTATCGTCACGGGGATCACCACCCGGGGAAATGACCACAAAACATAGATCTACAACCGCATATTTTTCCCTTAGGCCCAAAGTCTACTGATCAGTCCAGTTAATTCCGTTTTTACCCTTGATCAGAATACCATTTTGGAAGTTAAGTCCTTTTAGGGTTTTCTTGTAGTTTTAAAGTGTGTACCAAGTATAATCAAGCATAAACAACCTATGTAGCATATAAATCACATAGTATGACATGAATATCAGTAGTGAAATGAATGAAAACAATGAGGGTTGGTTCCTTACAAAAGATGATGAACAAGAAAATCAAGAAAAAACAAGAACAAGCTAGCACCAATGGATCTTCAAACTTGCTTCAATCTTGGACTAGGAAAAATCAAGCACCAAGATGTGTTTGGTATTAAAAGCCACAAAATTTAAGAGAGAAAGAGCAGATTTTTGAGCTAAAATATGTTGGTGATATGTTCTATGTGTTGTTTTTGAGTTTATATATGGAAAGATAAAAGGTGGAGGACATGTGTGAAGTGTTAGGACATATTATCACCTCACCAAGACAAGTGTCCATGTGAGTGTATAATGACCAGCCAACTCATAGGGAGGGGGGAGGTGAGTGGGTTATTTGGTGATTTATTTAGATATTAGATGTGTTGTGTAGTGTAGGTTGCTCCCGGTACTCAAACGTAGGGTTTTTAAGACACATAATGCAATACCGGGTAACGTAAAATTTGTAAAACTTCTAAAATATAAAAAAAAAAACTTGTTATCATGACCCATTTTAGTAATTTAGATGAGTAGTGAGATCATTGGAAGGATTAAATATAGTTAAAACCTAAAAACGAATGTTTAGAATACGTAAAACGTAAAAGGTGCAAGGTTTACGTAAAATGGAAAAAGTGAACAGTGACCTTTAAAATAGAATTGTAAGGAACCAAAATTGTATAAAAAGTGTAGACTGGACATTGTCTAGTGCCGGTTGAATTAATTGTACGTTAACCGCGAGTTGTTACCAAAATTTGACGAAATCGTGAAATGAAATAGAAACTGTGAAATATAGAAATTTTTGAATAATAGAAGATTATAATGGAATATTAAACCCCTAATAAGATGAAAACAAATAGAAATTCCAAGTACGGTTCATGAATAGATAAAAATGCAAATGATCGCTAAACCGGGTACTATTTATGCATAGCTTGCAAGAATAAAATGCCACAAGGATGATATTTTTATAAAAATATCTCATTTAACTTAAAATGACCTAAATTGATGATGATGATACTGATGACACATGAATACGCAGCTAAACCATACTGGTTACGCGCATTTGAATACCCGTAAACCTAGTTTACATAATGATGAATGAATGCCATGAATAGTGATTGGTGAATAGTAAATGATGAATAGTAACTTGTCGAGGTTTGGAAAATGACCCGGAATTACGAGTTGTGACAGGTTGACCTTTTTAGTATCTAAAAATCCTTTTCACAGCATGAAGATGTGAAGCCTTTGGATTGACTTGGTATCTAGCACAGGCACACACTGCATACATGATATCTGGTCATGAAGTTGTAAGGTACATTAATGAACCAATCATTGACCTATACATATGAACATCCACTTCTTCACCATCTTCATCCTTGAGCAGAGGCTTTTGAGTTTCCATTGGTGTGCTTGCAGTCTTGACTTCTGTAAACGCAAATTTCTTTAAAATTTCAGCAACATATTTATCTTGACTAATAAATATGCCATCCTTTTTCTGCTTCACTTTTAATCCCAAGAAGAATGTAAGTTCTCCTATAGAACTCATCTGAAATTTCTCATGCATCAACTTCTCAAATGCAATGCATAACTCCTTCTATGTTGAACCAAAGATGATATCATCCACATATACTTGGACTAGCAAAATATCACCTTTATGCCTTTTGATGAATAAGGTCTTGTCAATTTTTCCTCTTTGAAACCCATTATCCAACAGATATGTTGACAAAGTTTCATACCAAGCTCTAGGTGCTTGATGTAGTCCATACAGTGCTTTTTCAACCTTGTATACTCTATTTGGAAAGTATGGATCTTCAAATCCTAGTGGTTGACATACATACACCTCTTCTTCAATCTTCCCATAGAGAAAATCACTTTTACATCCATTTGATACACCACAAAATTTTTAAATGAAGCATAAGCTAGAAATAGTCTAATTGCTTCAATTCTGGCAATAGGGGCAAAGACTTCATCATAGTCAATTCCTTCTTCTTGTGTGTACCCTTGAGCAACCAATCTTGCTTTATTTCTTATCACAATTCTTCTTTCATCCTTTTTATTCCTGAAAACCCATTTAGTGCCTATAGCCCTTTTTCCATTAGGTAACTCCACCAAAGTCAAGACTTCTTGTAACTTGAATTGTAGAAGCTCTTCCTGCATAGCCTCTATCCAGCTTGAATCCTTCAATGCTTGAATTACATTTTTGGGTTCTACTTGTGATAAAAAGGAAGCAAACAAGCAGTTTTGAAGGTCTTTATGGTTTGTTCTTTGTTGAAGAGTACTAACAAACCCATGTTCCTTCAAATGCCTTGACATCTTTCTTGTTTGTGTAGCTGATTGCAAATCTCCAATCACTTGATCAAGAGGACGATCTTTATGAATTCTTGTAGTTGGAGTAGGACTGTCTTGGATTGTTGTATCCAAATTTGTCATGTCATCCACTTCAGCATCATCTTCATCACTACTTGAGTAGTCAAATATGCTAGTATCTTCCAAAGCAGGCATTTGTGGATCAAATGGAAGTTCAATGCTTATTTTTTCCACCAACAACATTAACTTCTATGCCAGCAGCATTAACAGTTGAACTAACAGTATTAACATTGTTAGTGTTGTTTCCATCACTAGCAGTATTAACATTATTAGTGCTATTAGTGTTGTTAACATTATCTTCCTTCTCTTGATCATCACATTCACTTTCTTTTCTTGGATCTTCATTAACCTTATTTCCATCATCACTTGAAGGTTTGGATCCATCATCTTGAGAACTCTTTGGATCTTGGGAGAATGGTGGATCAGCAGTCCATAATGGTAGCAAAATGTAATCTTTTAAAGGTTCTGTCTCCTTGCTAGCTTGACCTGCATAATCACTTGCTTTTGTACCTACAAAACAATTAGACTGTGTACCTACAACAACTAGCTCATAATTCATTGTTCTTGTTAGTGCATCAATATCAAATAGCCAATCTGGTCCACTACCTACAACATTAGGTGTACTCTCACTAAACCTACTATGCAAGTTCTCTTCCACTATCCTTGTTCTACTATTGAATACTTTAAAGGCTTTACTATTCAAAGAGTATCCAACAAAGAAACCTTCATTATCCTTACCATCAAATTTGCCTAAGTGATTTATGGTATTGAGAATGGTAACAGGACACCCAAATGGTCTCATAATACTTAAAGTTGGTGTTCTACCATGAAAAAGTTCATATGGGGTCTTGTTATGAGGCTTAACTACTAACATTCTATTTAGCACATAGCAACCAGTACTAACTGCTTTTGCCCAAAAAGTAGTTGGCAACTTAGAATCAGCTAGCATAGTCCTAGTAGCCTCAATTAGTGTCCTATTTCTCCTCTCAATAACTCCATTTTGTCTAGGAGTTCTAGCTACACTATTGTTAGCCATTCCTACATAAACAACCATAATCTTAGAGAGAGAAAGTTAGAGAGAGAGAAAGAGTGGAAGGAACTTATGAATATGAATATGAAAGTTTATTTCCAAAAGAACCAACACCCTCTCCCTTCAAGGGAGGGGTATTTATAGTGTTTACAAGATAAGAGGGTGTTGCCCTAGTTGTTCATGGGCTTGGCCTATGGGCTTACTACATACGCCAACCCTTTAAACTAACAATTATAAGCCTATTACTTAACGACCTATTACAAATAATAATGACCAACACTTTAACTTATAAAGTGTTCCTAACAATCTCCCCCTAAGGGTTGGTCATCATCATAGGTCATTTGACGTCTTTAACTTCTTATGGTTCAGACATCTCTTTAATCTTTGTCTCTTGTTCTTGTGGTTGTGATCTTGTGTTGGTTTTGCCTTGACTTCATCAATGTCTTTACTCTTGTTGTCTTTAAGTCTTTTTCCAACTTGCTCATACATCTTTTGACTTTGAATCTTCATACTTGTGGAGTTCTCCTTTCATAGCTTTGATCCTTGTCTTTAATCCTTGTTTCAGAACTTTTGATCTTTATCTTTGAACTTTTATTCTTTGATCTTGACGTAGAATCTTTCACAACTTTGTTTTGATCTTTTGTTGAGAACTTTGTCTTTCGTGATGTTGGTATGAGCATGTGGATCTTGAGTGTGAGTAGATGAATCATGATGGTAAAGGTCTTTCCCTCCAAGGTTCATTCATCGGTAGCGGCATGGTTAAAGGTTAGCAATAAGCACCAATCGATCATGGTTGACTTTTCTTATAGAATTGACCACTACGATTGTTTTATTGATGAATTTCTTGATTTCATTCACCTTGATCGGGCACATCAGCCGTCCGAATCCCGTTAGGGACAATTATCAATACTATAGATAAAATCCAAGTAAAGACCCACGTCTTGAGGACTCGATTCGTGAAAGGAATCTCCTTAGCGGGATTTCTAGCCCTTACAGGTTCGGATGTCGAGAGTAATATCTAGTCCTTACAAAGGCTGTTCCTGAATTGGATACCCTCAAGAAGGCTTACACGAATATACTGAAGTATATCAACAATTCAGGTGAGTCGCTGAAGTATACATAAGTATTACTTCACGACTGTAGACCGTTTGTTACCATCTCAAGGAATTTAGAATCCCAATGTCGATCGTTGTGACAAGAAATCATTTTTAAAATCTCTCAAAGTGTTTATATTATAAAACATATTTTGGTAACACTTTGAGATTTTTTCATCTTTTGAAGATACTCCCCCTTCAATTATGTTTACGTTGCTAATTAAAGAGGTCCATTGTCAGTTTTTAGGTGACAACTAGCTCTAATAACCAACTTGAAGATATTACCCGTCCGGGAACGTATCCAAAGAAAATCTCTCGATTTGGTACCTTTTGATTCGTCAATTCATAGGTGATATATGAGTTAGACTCGATATGGTACATTCTACTTTGATAAATTCCTTTTGGAGACACGCTTATGTTGCTAGTTAAAGAGATCCATTGTCAGCTTTTAGGTGACAGCTAGCTCTAATAACTAACTTGATGTTATTACCTGTCGAGGAATAAGCCATTTCGATTACAAACTTTTATTTTATCGTCAATTCATGGGTTAACTCTGAGTAACACTCAATATGGTACATTCTACTTTGACAAGTCCTGTTCGAGACACGCTTACGTTGCTTAGTTAAAGAAATCCATTGTCAGCTTTTAGGTGACAACTCGCTCTAATAACTAACTTGAAATTATTACCCGTCGAGGACAAGTCATTTCAATTACAAACATGATTTTACCGTCAATTCGTTGGTTAATAATGAGTTAAACTCTTATGAATTTTCATTTTGATCAACATTGTGGGATGTCCAACATATTTTAATCGCTATTCTCCCCCTCAAAAATTGCTTATGAAATGTTGTTTTTGATAAAACTGTTTGATTAAAATATGCATTTTGAGGATTTGTGGGAAAATACCTAGAACTTGTAAGATTTTGAGACAAAGATTTGTTGTTTTAAGAAGCTTTCGCTCCTTATATTAGGATTATTGCACTGAAACGTACAACAATTTCCTTTCTTTAAAAGTACGGGTTATGCACTGAAATACGTACATAAGCCATTGTGTAACAAAAATTGGTTTTCTTTCAAAATACTCCCTCTCAAATACTGAAATGTATTCGAGAGATAGTCTTCTCAAGTAGAATCGTGAACGAAAAACAAAACTTGATATAATTCTACTCGAGGTTTTTAGAAAACACAATTAAATGTTATATATATAAAATGATGAGAGTGACGATTTAGAGTTATTACAGACATTGTTCTAATGTTCTAGAAATACTAACTAACTCTAAGACTACAAGGGTCATTCAGGACGACGAAATGTGAGAATGTTTGGCTCCTTTGCTCTTCCCCCAACGTATCCTTCCAATCTTCTCATTTGAACCCTGTGCTTCAGCATGTAGTCAATGCGTGCTAGGAACTTTACTGCCTGCTTCACATCATTTCTGCTCCACATCATGTGTTGCAACCAACCTTGCTTACGGCCTTCTGTGTGGTTCTCAAGAATGTTATCAAGCTCAGCCTTGACATTTATCAACGTTTCATCGCTGAACTTGTGAATGTCTTTATATCCCATAAACTTTTTGTCTTCCGAATCTAACATATACTACACCAAATGGTCTGTTGATGAACTTGTATGGTTTCCTTTCTGCAATGCCTAGAGGCTTAAAATCTGGTTGAATGAGGTTGAGTTGTTTCTGGTAGCTTTCAACACCTAAGTGAGCATCTTCGACTCTTGTCTTGATCACAATTCTACGGATGTAAAGAAGGATTGAGTTGACGATGTCGTATTGAAGACTTCTAGGGAGATGCTCGAGTTTTCCTTGAACCTTTAACAAATACATATCTTCGATATCATTTAGATTCAGTCTTGGATAATCTGCTTCATTAAACGTGTACTCATTGTCATCTGCTCTTTGAACCATGATTTTTGTCATAAAGTTATACCCATATCTTGATTCAGTTTCAACACTCTTGATGGAGAGAACTTTTTGCCTGTAATTCACCTTGTGTTTCGAGGTGAAGGTTAACTTCCATTTGTAAAACCATTTGCGCATCTCTGGCCAGTGAAAAATGCCTAAGACTGCCTCATCATTTGTTGGGAATTAAATATTCTGAAGTTTAAGTATCGGGAAAATCTCTTAAGTGATTAAGTCTGGTAGCAGTAGAGTTAAGTCTGGTGAGTTCCAAAGTTAAGTCTGCTGGTTATCTGCTGGTTAAGTCTGGTCGTTGAAGTTAAGTCTGGTGGTTAAGTCAAGTGTTAATTCTGGTGACTAACAGAGTTAAGTCTGCTTGCTGAAGATATTAAGTCTGGTTGACTGAAAGTCAATAATACACGGTAGATAATATCTTACCCCATGTGCTCAGTCTTTATCTTATATTATCAGAGCAAGTTGTAAACTTAGATACATGTTGTATCTTAGTTACTGACATACATTAGCTATCAAGTAGCTCGATAAAGTTTGACAAGACTTAACATCATTGTAAAGATCTTCTTGGACAATAAAAGAAGATCTTAGTTTAGTTCTAGTTATCAAGTGACAAAAGTAACTTCCAATTGTAATAACTGTTAAGAACAAAGAACAAACACAAACAATATCACAAGCCATAGAAACATAAGATTCAAGGTTGTAACCCTAGTGATAACTCAAGATCACTCGTATTATTATCTTAATAATATTGAATCGTTTGGTGATAAGCTTTCGTTGTTCATTGTCATATAACAAACATAACTGTTCCATTTCCATAACCATAATAACCTTCTAAGTGTGATTAAATAGATTTCGTATACTTAATCATATTCACTCAATATATCATACACACAAAGTTGCAAAGGTTTAACCACCTTACAGTGTGTTCGAATCCTAACAAGTGGTATCAGAGAAAGGCTGATATAGTTGATTTAGAAGAAAAAGCTTAAGAAATGGATGTTCAAGATACTGCCACAAATGTTGCTGCGAAGTTGCCCATGATCAAACAGAATGAGTTTGAGTTATGGAGGTTGAGAATTGAGCAATATTTCATGGTTTAAGATTATGCTCTTTGGGATATCATTCTGTATGGTGATTCATTTACACTAGGTTATACAGATATTATTCTTGAAGGCAAAACTGAAAGGAGAAGGAATACTGGACCAGCTAACAATGATGAAAAGATACAGAAGAGGAATGATCAAAAGGTAAGAAACTTATTGCTTATGACCATTCCTGGTGAACAAATGCTATCCTTTAGCAAGTATCCAGATGCAAAAACTCTTTTTGAAGAGATTTGTGCATGGTTTGGTGGTAATGAAACTACCAAGAAAACACATAAGACATTGCTAAAACAACAATTTGAAAACTTTAGTTCAAATAGCAATGAATCACTTGATAAGCTGTTCTCAAGATTACATAAGCTTGTCAGTCAGTTAGCTGTGTTGGGTGTTGAGATAGCCAAGGAAGATCTCAACATGAAGTTTTTGAGAAGCCTACCTGATGAGTTCCATACTCATGTGGTTGTCTGGATGAACAAACCAGACATTGAAACCATGAAACTCAATGATTTGTTCAACAACTTCAAAATTGTTGAACAAAGTCTAAAGAAGTCTGGAATCTATAGTACTAGTTCTGGGAATGTGGCACTCTTGTCATCTCCTAGTATTAGTAAATCAGAAGAGGTAGATGAAGATGAAGGTGTTTCTACTGCTATCTATAGTGGTCCTTCTACTAGTTCACAAAAGAATGCTGCTAGACTTGGAGATCTGGCATTCTATGTATTCATGTCTAGTCAAACTAGTGGTTCTCCTCTAACTCATGAAGATCTTGATCAGTTGGATGATAATGATTTGGAAGAGATGGACATCAAATGGTAGGTTGCTTTACTTAGCATGAGGGCTAAGAAGTTCTGGCAGAGAACTGGTAAGCAGATTACCATTGATGGTAATGAAACTGCTGATTTTGATAAGAAGAAAGTAGAGTGTTTCAACTGTCACAGGTTAGGACACTTTGCTAAAGAATGTAGAAACCCAAGGAAGCAGGACAATAGAAGCACATGGTATCGGCAAGAGAAGAAGAAGGAAGTCACAGTTGAAGAACCAAGGGCTATGTTAGCCATAGATGGTGTTAACTATGATTGGAGCTTCATGGCTGATGAAGTGGAAGCACCAACAAATGTTGCACTGGTGGCCACTGAGACTGCTTCAATGGCCTTTTCTGATTTAGAGATAAATTCCATAATTAAATGTACTGAATCATGTTCTGCTCTAAAAGCTTATGAAGATCTTAAAAAGGGATTTGATGATCAACTAGAACAGTTATATGATGCATTAGCCAACTTAGGTAATCATAAAAGAGGTATATCTGTTGTTGAAAAACAACTTGTACATTTTCAAGAAAATGAGTCTAAGTTTACTGATGACATGAATGCTCTCCAAAGAAAAATAGATTTTCAAGCTGAAATAATTTGTTCAGAAAGAGCATCATTAGCTAAAGCCCTAAATAACAGTGAAAATGTTAAGATAACAGTAGATGCTTTAGCTTATGACTCAGAGGGAATTAATAAAATTTGGGAAGCTCAAGTAATCAATAAAGCTAAGTTTGGTTTAGGATACAAATCTGTTCCTCCACCATACAGAGGTGTTCCTTCACCTCCAGGTATTGACCTAGCATACACAGGTTTTGCTGAGTTTCAAGAACCAATTATGGAATATGGTTCTAAGTCTACTGAGGGTCCTAAGATAGAAAAAGTAAGTGAGAGTTTAAATAAAACTTCACTTCCTAAGGACAAGGTGTCCTTTGTTAAGAAAGGAGATGCTATAGTTGTTGAGGATAGTACAACTGATAGTGATGAAGATGAACAGGTTATGTCTAAACCTGAAAAAGTTAAGAAAGCAGGAACAAAGGTTCCTAAAGTGGTCAAAAAGGATACTGTTAGGCCTAAATCAAACATTAAACATGTTAGGCAACCAGTTAGGTATTGTGAACAATACAGATCCACTAGCAAGCCCAGAGGTAACCAAAGAAATTGGAATGGCCTCAAGTCTAACCAATTAGGTGATGACTTTTCTTTTTATAATAAAGCTTGTTATACATGTGGTAGTTTTGATCATCTTGCTGCTTTCTGCAACAAATGGGTATCTGGGTATGAAAACAATAAAGTGAACTACAAAAGGCAAACACCTAAACCTCACCTTCACTCTAGTTCTAATGTTAACAGAACTAAACCCAAAACAGTTTCTGTTAAGTCTGGCTTCAATAAAGTTAATTCTGCTAGACCATATATGACTGTTTACCCAAAATCAACAGCTAAGGGTGCAAAAACATTTTGCAAACATGCATCAAGGTTGTTCAAAGGCCCATTCATTCAAAGGCAGTAGTCCAAAAAGAAGTTTGGAAAATTAAGGGTTCAACTACAAAACAAGCAGTTAATTCTGCTAGGCAAGCAGTTAATTCTGCTAGGCAAGTAGTTAAGTCTGCTGCTAAGGGAAACAGGGCAAATGCTGTTAAGGCCTCAGCATGTTGGATTCTTAAATCCAATGTTGCATCAACTGTTCTAAAAAGATTAAATTACATTGATGCAAGAGGCAGATCCAAGTCAGTAATGGCTTGGGTCCCCAAAAGAAACTAATACTTCTCATTACTGTGCAGGAACATTCAATTGATAAACAAGAGGATCAAGGATACTCAGATAGTGGATGTTCAAGGCACATGACAGGCAACAAGTCCTATCTTTCTGATTTTCAAACATTAGATGGTGGCTATGTTACCTTTGGAGGAGGTGTTGGTGGCAAAACTTCCGGTAAAGGTACCATTAAAACTGGAAATTTAGATTTTGAAGATGTGTACTATGTACAAGAGCTAAATTTTAATCTTTTTAGTGTCTCACAAATGTGTGACAAAAAGAACAAATGTCACAAATCATAATTTCAGGTCATTTTCCTAACCTCGACAATTTACTATTCATGAGTTACTATTCATTATTTACTATTCACTGATCACTATTCACATTTTACTATTCATCATTTTCGAGGTCAATTTGTGATTTTGAGAAACTTTCAAAAATTTTACTATTCACGTGACACTATTCATTCCCGGAGAAAATTTCCCGTTCATAATCATCATTCATTTCTTCGTAAACCTAGTTTACGGATGTTTTTAAATTCACGTAACCAGTACGGTTTAGCTGTGAATTCATGCATTTTCAGTAAGGACACAAAATGTAGACTAGAGGAGTCTGCATATCATCAGTAACGTCATCAGTATATTAGGTCATGCATGGATATGCATTATTTCAATTTACGTATGGTTATTTATTTATGAGTAAATTACACCGTTCGTCCCTGTGGTTTGGGGTCACTTGCATTCAAAGTCCCTATTTTTTTTTTTTGCTTTTTTCGTCCCTAAATAGTTTCAAACGCACGCTGTTGGTCCCTAACTCAAAATTGACATAACGCCGTCTGTTAACTACTAAGAAAGGAAGGGTAAATTGGTCTTTCTACCTTAAATATCCTCCAGTCATCCATCTTCCTCATGTTTAAACCATCTTCCTCATCTTTAAACCCACCAGACATCACCATCACCAAAATAAATGTAAATATATTGAGGAAGGTGCCAATTAAACCTGGAAAAGTTTTTTACATCAACCATAGTCAAGACTAAAGTCTAGACTAAACTGAACAAGCTAAAACAACAAAGACTTGGCACATATAGCCAAGTAGCTAAACTGAAACAATGACTAAACAGATTCCAGCAAATAGCAAACACAAAATAAAGGCGCTAATTCTACCAGGCACATAGCCACTCCTACTCTCCAAGATCTTCAAATGCACAGCTAAGAAAATAGCATCCAGACAACACATCATCAGCACACAGCCACTTCAGGAGACCAATTCCTTCAAGAGACCATAGCCGTGATATCCATAACAGCACAAGAGCCTCATCAACAGACAAGCTCCAAACTTCAAAACTCCAAGCAGTGATTCTGCTCAATACGTTCACTAACTTGGCTAATCTATCCAATTTTTCAAACCTTTATGTTCTTGTTTGTCTTCCTCCATACAACTTTAAATGCTATAGAGTAGCAGATTCTCGAATTTTTCATAAACAAATTTCTGAATCAAACTCACAAGTCACAACAAAAACAACAAATGTTCAAACCAAACCCTATCACCACCCCTAATTCCTTATCTCCGGCCACAACCACCACCATGGCCTCATCCACACCACCCATTTTAACCTCCATTAAACCCCATCAATACTACCATATCCCCATCCTCTACGACCCCACCAACTACCACAACCCACCACCACCATCGAGAAACACACTATCACCACCGTAAATTCCCCATCAATCTATCACACATTAGTATCTCAAACCACACAAGACACAACACACTTGAATATTTTAGGCCACTGATACTCCCATCTCTTTCTTACTTAAGGCCAACCACTCAATTAAAGACCACCCTTATTTAAGATTGTCATCTTCGGTCTTATATCACATCATTCCCTGAATAACAACTGACCCGTATCCCATATTCCTTATAAAACCACAAAATAAAACTACTAAATTCAATCTCAGCTGCCCTAATTTTTACCAGAAGCTCACCGCGTCTCCATTCATGGTAGTGATAACCTTAGTGACCACTACCATTTATCCTCACGTTACCTCCACAAAACTATTATTAACTAAAACCACAACATCATAAACACTTTTTACCTTCGTTACCATTATTCAAATCTCTTTTACCTTCTTCACAAACACTTTTACCTTTTTGATTTGGAGTGTTTTTTTTGTGTGTGTTCAGTTTTTATTTTTTGAAGAATATGTGATTCATGATCTTTTGTAGATCGATTGGGTTTTCCTTTTTGATTGAGAGTTATTTGATGATAGATCGACTGGATGTTTTTATCTTTTGATAAATTTTTGTGTTTGTGATGAGAGTATAGGATCTGGGTTTTGGTTATAGGTTAATGACGGGATTTTTTTGAGATGGAATAGATCTGGTTTGTGATATGTCGATATGGTGATGGTTGTTTTTTGTTTGATGTGGATCTGGTTTTTTGACTTTTTGTGAGGTGTGTGTTTTTGTGGGTTTTTGTGAAGGTGATAGATGTGAAGGTAGAAAGACTAATTTACCCCTGCTTACTTATCAGTTAACAAACGGCGTTAGCCAAATATTGAGTTAGGGACCAAAAGCGTGCGTTTTAAAATATCTATGGACGAAAAAAGCAAAAAAAAAAAAAAAAAAAAAAAAAAAAAAAGGGACTGAGAATGCAAGTGCCCCCAAATCACAGGGACGAACGGTGTAATTTACTCTTTATTTAATTAACGTTACCACTCAGTCATTACTACTAACATTATACCCAGTACTCCCGACAATGACCCTAGTACATTTTCATACTAATTATAATAATATAAAGATTATATTATTACTTTACCCGGTGTTTTTAAATCAATTGCTATATTTTCCGTTAGGAGCTTATAACTCCTCGGTTTACGATAATTTGACCCGATAATTATTCCGACACCCGATTCTTCTCAGTAACATGATTTTACAAATTTTACAACTTCGTCGTAATTTATTTTAACTCGTCATGATTTATTTTAAGATAACTCGGTACCCGATAACACCTAAAGTATACATTGAACTACACTAATACTTCTATTATTAGACAATATCTACCTAGCCAATATTTTCTTCCCTTTTTCTTCCAATAAGGAAGCCCCCCCATGCCTACTTTCACCAATTTCTCTACTAAACCATGCTTCATTAATTGTCCATGTTTCTTTGTCTTTGTATTATATTTTCCTAACATATTACAAGTAACACTTCACTAGCCATTTTAGATCAAACACTCTCCATTTTTTTCTCTACATCCCACAGCCACAAGGAGAAGAAGAAGAAGATCCATATAATTTTTCAAGATCAAGTGATAATCTAGTCCTTTGTTCATTCCTTGTTAGGGTTTTGAAATAAAAACCCCAAGGTTTTAACCATTTTCTCATCAAAACTCATCCAAAATTGTAAGTAACTTCAAGAACATCTTTATGATCATTTCCTACTTTTATTTACTTCATAAGTTTATGTATTTTCAAGTTAAATTAGTTTAAAAATGCAAGTTACTTATGTTTTGATACCACTTTACTTTTAAACTATCTCTAACACTAGATCCACAAGTTTTATTAACATCCTCATGAGATCCACCATGATTGGTGATGTTTAGGACCCCATGACACCCTAAGAAGGTGTATGGTAGGATTAGAGTACTTGCGGAGTTGATATGAAATGGTTTGATTAAGTTTAGAACCAATGAAATGAGTATTTAACAAAGTAGTAAAGGGTCTGATCAAAAGCGCCATGTCTGGAAATTTCAGTAAACATTGAACTATTTTGGCCTTCATATTTAGAAAGTACTTTCAAAATCGAAAAAGTGGGCGCTTGAATGAGTAAAAACCGACTTATAACGAAGGAGATATGAATTTTTCAAGTTAGACGACGAAAACTATTTTCTGAAAATTTGTTTGCTGTTATCCGAACTTTAAGGGACGAAACGAGGCGTTAGCCGTGATCTAGACGAGCCGAGCCACTAAAAACATGTTGGTTCATGTTATGATGAATCCGTGGATATAAAGAACGTAGAAAACGAGCTTATAACGACCGAGATATGAATTTTTGAAAGTCGACGAACCATTATTATTTTGACAGCCCATTATAAGAAAATGTTTCAAGTATAAAAACTAGTATTTTTACAAGTCACTAAGTTGATAGCCGATTATCTAATTGATCAAGGCGCGGTTGATCAAAAGTTAAATATAACGATATTTAGATATTGTTACAAGGTTTATAAAAACGTCGAGTTTGATCACTAACACTTACCGAGCAGTATTTCACGACTAGTTTTACGAGGCCGTTTGGGCGTAATTTCACAAGTCATAAAAAGTGATGTTTTGTGACGAAAACGCTATATCTACATATACAACACCGAACAAGGATCGTGGAGTACCGTTTCACCATATTTACACGAAAAATAGTTTATAACTTAACGAGACGTCAAAAATGTATTTTTCGACGAAAGACGTTATTTTCAAAACTAACGAGTGGTATCGATAACATACGTATTTGCATGTGTTACATTGTATCATTGCTTACCATAGATCATATCATTCATAATAGGTCGCGGTTAGAGACCAAGCTTCATTTCCATCATATCCACTATTGTTATTACTACTTTCATATCAGGTGAGTTTTCATAGCCCCGTTTTCAATATATTATTTCATTTCAAAATTCTCGGGGGAGAATACATTGCATCAATTATTTCTTTATGCGGACCAAAGTATCAACTCATTTACATTGCTTAAGTTACCATCATTGCCAATTTAAAGTCACCTTTTATTTATCATGGACCGTTAATTGTGAGCAAGCGAAGGTGAGTGGATAGATCTATCGAGGGTGACGCCTCCGTTCGGGTTGGTAGCGCCAACTAGTCATACGAACGCATTTCATTTCATTTCATTCATTCAGAGTGTTAGGCAAAACACTCCTTTTGGGGCATTTATTTCAGTCTAGCTTCGGGGTCATGAGCTTAAGAGCTAATGTATTATTTTTATGTGACATTTTTGTCATACACCTTTATACTTATGGTTTCCGTACAACATTTTATTTTCATAAACCTATGAACTCACCAACATTATTGTTTACCTTTTTAGCAATGTATTTTCAGGTAATTAAGGTATTCGCATGTTGCATTGCATATGGCATATTATGGAGTCGCGGAGCCGACGCATCTCACTTTACATTTTATGCACTTATCTATCGTTTGATTGTAAGAACTTGATTTTCCGCAAACATGATTCACCTTTTGGGACCTAAACTTTGTAACTCTGAATGTTTTAAATAATCAAACGATGTATTTTCTAAACGACACTTTAGGTCGTTCAATATAACTGCAACTGTGGTGCTATGTCAGTCACGCCCTTGGAATTCCATTCCGCTGCAATTCACGTAATTTGGGGGTGTGACAGATTGGCATCAGAGCAAGGTTATAGCGAACTAGGTTGTATCTTGGACCCTAGAGTATAACCACATCATCATAGTATCTCATCATTTCACCGTAAGTGCATATTCATTATACATGCAGTTTCATACATACATCATTTCATCATAACCTGCATAATGTAAGTGGTTATTTACTTTCATTTTACGTCAATCGTCATAGAGATGTCTTCACCCAACCACCCTATAATCATCCTAGCAGACTTGGATATCGAGGATGTTTTTTTTCATCCACTCATACACCTACATCACCACACTCACCATTATTGGAGGATAATTTCCACCTATTGGAGGTATTAGCACTACCTGAGCCAGACTTAGAAGATGCTATCAGACATGACACCACAAATTTTGAAATTCAGGAGACTGCCCGTGCCTTCCCACCACCACCATTGTCATTCCCACATACCAGGAATTAGACGACACCTTGTGGATAATACCAAGATCACAGACTCAACAGGAACATCAACAGATTCCCCAAGAATGGTTTGGAATCTACACTATCTCAGAAATGATCGATGTACAACTTTAGACCCCACATCAAGACTCATCCTGACCCAAAGATGCCACAACCTTGGATTCACCCAGAGGAACACTAGGGAACCCTTAGACTAGACTTATATATTTACTAGCTTTTACTATTATCCTAGCCACGGGATGTGTGGCATAGTTCAAAGAAACTTGTAGTATTTTGATTGTTGTACAACGAAATCACCAAGTATTGACTCTACTATATGGATATGGTTGTGCTATCTATGATATCGGTTCATGTAGACCGAAATTTTCATTTTATATATCCACGTGTGTTATGATTATACCTATGATATTCCGTGATCTCATCTTGTTGTGATTTCACTTCTCTTATACATGTCATGTTTGCGTTTATGTGGGTATGATGATCTTTACTACTTATAAGTTCTCATAATCTCTTATGATTTTGATGAAGTTAGGATTAAGCAAGCCACTCCAGACATGACACAAGCCACTGTTGAGCAAATCATTGCCAAGGACTTAGCCACAGCCCTCACCAAAGATCTTACTCATGAGGAATTTATGGGTTGCAATCCCCCCTCCTTTAGCGGATCTGAAGACACAAAAGGACTTTTCAAATGGTGCGAAGAAATAGAAACAATATTTCGATGTGGCGACTGCCACAAGGAAGACAAGGTTATGTTCGCCACTTGCACTTTTCGGGATCTTGCCCAGGAATGGTGGACTAAACATATTCAGATAGTAGGAGTCGACGCTGCTTACTCAAAATCTTGGGAGAAACTAAAAAGGATGATGACTCGAATATATTGTTTAAGAAGCGAATTACGAGCAATGGAACAGGAAATCCTAGACCTTACCATGGTAGGAGATGATGTTGACAAATACACTGATTGTTTTTACGAATTGACACGACTAGGCCCTGCAATGGATGAACCGGAAACCAAGAAACTTAAGTGGTATATCGGGGGACTCTCCCCTGAAATTCGTATGATGGTCGCTTCATTAGAACCCAATACCATGCTTGAGGCTATCCATATGGCAAAAGAGGCTAAGGAACACATAGCTTACACTAAGGCAGTAGGAAACAATAATGACAACAAACAAGAATGGGACAACAACCACAACAAGAGAAAGCGGGATGGCATTCAGGGTGGTAATGTTACCCCACAATCACCTAAGATACAAGAAGTGCTGGAAGCATGTGCTGTTGGGCCAAGTAAAAAGAAAGGATATGCAGGGACACTAACCAAGTGCATTAAGTGTCGGTTTCACCACAATGGACCTTGCCCCACTCAATGTGGAAACTGCCAGAAGGTCGGACACAAAGCCAAGGATTGCAAGGCTCCCACCCGTGTAATGAGCCAGAAAGTCATGGTAACCTGCCATGAGTGTGGAATAATTGGACACTTCAAGAGTGAATGCCCAGAGCTGAGAAACCAGAATGAATGAAGAGCTCGTTGAAATGTGAAGCTCGTCAAGATAACAACAACAATGACAATGGATAAGAACGAGGAACTTCTGCCCTAATAATAAACCATAGATAGAGCCTGCTAGGGTTGTATTTCTTTAAGTAGTCTATCTTAAGTACTTTCTTGTAACCTCGATTGTATCATGTACCTTTCTATCTAATGTGATCTCTACCTTTTATCATCTCCACGGTAATCACAACCTTCGTTTATTTCATTACCTATTCCAAGTACCCAATTTTCAATCTTTCTGCAACAACATACCGTTATCCTAGAAGGGATTAGGCAAATTTCGAATTGACTAGACTAGTACTATTTGATGCGTGGTTTTGCAACCTTACAACAGGTTTTACCTCTCGAGGGATCTCAAGAGGCTTACAACCACACCAGGCAGTGTACCTGACCGATGTAGTATAGTGTAGTGGTAAGTACGGGGGATTGATCGTTCTCCACAGGGAATAATGTTTGTTAGGTATGAAAAACTACTCTAATAGGTCTAAGGGTGAGAGAAGATTCTTTTTATGTTTTTATAATTTTATGAAAGCAAGTAAAATCTCGGGTTTGAAAGAGTGGGCGGAATTAGTTGCTAGTCAACTAACCCAAGTAACTACGAATGCAAATAAAATAAAATAACAGAAAATGAAAAGGTGGTAAAACTTATGTGGAGAGAAATGTGTTTACTTAGATTTCCTTACTCCCTAACTATGTTTTACCGGTTGATTAGTGTGTATTAATTGCGTGGATGACGGGTGTATTCCTTAATACCAATCGTGGGGTGGCGTACGTACTTCCCCAACTCTACAAGCTCCTACTTCACTCCTATGTCGAGCCGGCTAGGAAGCTCCTAACATGGGATCACTAGAATTCGCTCATGCATTAAATACAACCATAAAAACCTTTAGTACGCATTGGTTCATGTTTCTTAAGACGTTCAAGCAAGTTACCGAATAAGAAGTTAGCCAGTTTTCTTAAGCCTAACATAGATAAACAATCATCCAATACAACTAATAACACACTAATAACCAATAATCAATAGCTAGGTTTCATTAGATCTAAGCAAACACAAAGATAACCTAGCCTAGCATGTTAAACAAAAGACAAGAACAAGATAGAATCAAACAACACCTAGACATATTGAATGATTAATTGATAACTTATCTTCAATGTAACATGGAAGATCTCAAGGCAAAAAGCCTTGAAAAAGCTGCTAAATTCGTCTTAGGGTTTTTCACACACAAAGTTCCACAATAAGTTCCCCCCTAATGACAAAAAATTGCAAAACAATATATAGACTTTCAGATCTGACGGCGTCACGTTATGGAGTGTGACGCCATCACCTCGCCGCTTTTAGGGTTCCCGGATGGCCTTCTTGACATCGTCCCTCTTTAGCTCTCCAAAATCCGTTCTGGCTTATCAAGGCTTGACGCCGTCAGAATTAGGCGTGACGCCGTCCTACTTTAACTTATACCGTGACGACCTTGATCACTCCAAAGGGTGACGCCGTCAGAATTCCCATGCAAATTTCTCTGGCTTATCATGAGTAATTTTCATATCCACCACTTTTTCCAAGCCATGACGCCGTCAAGAACAAATCCTGACGCCGTCAAAGGTACTTTCCAGCACAATTTTGAGACTTTGCCGTTTTCTTCACTTTTATGCTCCAAAACGTCCAAAATGCTTCCTTTTCCAGATTTCTTCTCAAAAGTACCTAAAATGACAAAAGGAACGATTTAGGGCAATATTTGATCAAATAAATACGATTTAGGGCTTAAATAACCCCTTAAAAGCGGTACACTTTTCGCTTCATCAAATACCCTTACACTTGAGATTTGCGTGTCCTCAAGCAAATGCGCCTTTATTCTAATCAAAATACAAGTTAGGGGTCATTTAACGCTAATATAAAAGTAATTACAACAATTAATCGTTCCACTTTAATCATAATAAGCACGGAGATTACATACTAGCACCTTACAAGTAGTGTTTAGATACTCACATCTCTCAAGTGTCATCAAAATAAATCTCATAAATGAAAACGGATAATATCTCTCACTACCTGTCATAGCAAATAGATTACCATAGGCTTGGGAAAGGATCAAAAACCTCCTCCACTAGGCGTAAGCACCTAAGATAAACTATCAAGGAGGGCTTTTACATGGGTTATAACGTTAGGTGTAGGGATATGATAAACACGGTTTTGTTGGATAAAGGATATTTTACTGGTGGCGAGTTAAAGATCTTGATCAATTACATGTACTATACAATGTTGCTAAGCCAAGAATCGACTCAATCTTAAGCTAAAAATAAAATAACAAAAACATAAAACAAACATAAAATGAAACGGGATGGTAGTCCGTATGTTTTTTCTATTTTTCTTTTTCTCATTTTTTTGTATTTTTCTTGATTTTTTTTTATTTTTTATTTTATTTTTTTTTCTTTTTCATACACTCTTGCCCTACCATCCAAAATAATACATCATAGGGGCGTTGCATTCCCCTTACACTTGAACTTTTACATAACTTTACAAATAACTAATCTAATGACTCGGATTAAGATAATTGAAAAACTTGGAGTACTTTTAAAATATTTAGCACATATGGGGGTAATAAATGATGTTCTTCCCCATTACTCCATTACACTAGTACTTTACCCATGAGTCCCAATCGTCCCAAAACAATATGTACAAGGATATGACTCGACTTAGCAACCATGTAATCAACTAGATAATTAACTTGGGTTTAAACAAATGTTGTCACAATAATGCTCTAAAAATGAGTGCATACAAGGTAGGCTAAGGCGATTTGGGTGTACATTTTAGTGGGGTGTAAACAAATTCTTCCTTTAAGTAAAATGCTTAAAGGTCGAAACGAAAAGATAGGCTCTGAGGGGTGTACTAGGGGTATCGTGTACTAAAAATGAGTACAACGCAAAGGGTGTGGGAGAATTACTTGACCAATGTAGCCAACGTAATTATAACAAAAACACAGGTGTAAAACAATGGGTTAATCCTAATGCCTCTTATCATGTAGTAAATCTAACTACACGAATGGAGTCTCACTTGTGGCCTTGGAATGGTCCTAACGCAAGTTCTAGAATCTAAGTGCTACCGGTACACACATCATAGCATAAATGCTTTTCCTACCAATTCTTGGGGCGAACCTCACATATTTGGGGGTGGAAAATTTTTTAGTGGTACGGTTTTTGTGCTAGTCATATAACTCCTATCCATGAGACGCTCATTAAGATCAAAGTTTCACTCCTAAATGTTGTAAAAAATTTTAAATTTGGCACTAAAATTGCCCTAACAGGTATTTATCTCAGTTTTATTACACATCTACTATTAAACAAACAAAAATCAAGCGTAATAGCATTATCTAATCGTACTTTTACCCCCCCCCCTTACACTTAAGATGAACATTGTCCCCAATGTTCAAATAACAAGATGTAAAAGCATAAAGTAAAAGAATGAAATCAAATACTCCCCTGATTCGCTCGGTGGATAATGAAGTAACACGGTTAGATCTTCTTCCAAAGTAATGTTGAAGCTCCATTACTAATGCATCGCCAAAAGCTTGATTCAACAAACATTTCCTTGTCCAAAATAACCTGTTAAACCTGAGAAAACAAACACGAAAACCTGCATAACATCGGCGGGATAAACTCTATATATAAGGATATAATGCTTGTGGAATGATAATTTTGCAGATTCCTGGAGATTATAAGTTATAGATTTAATAAAAACTTTTATGAAAACAAAACTTTCAAAAATTTTCAGAAAATTAAACCTGACGCCGTCAGGTTGTAAATCCTGACGCCGTCAGAAATGATCTGACAGAATTCTCCTGTTAAGTTTCCGGAAAAATTTTGGAAAAAACTATACCTTACTTCCTGGAAATCCTGCAAAACATCATTATGACTCGATACAAGCATTTGACTCAAACAAATACGAATATGTATGTTAATTTATTATTATTACGATTCATGTTCATTTGTGTTCTAATAAACCGATTTAGATTTCCCTTACACTTAACTTTTGCAAAATACCTTTATATGTAGTTAAGACGAAGTTAAAAACAAGATAAAGCATTTTCACAAATTAGTTTTTGAACATGAATCAATAATAATAAAATTTAAACACACATACGGAAACAAATAAAATCAAACAAACAAATAAACACACAAAGCAAATAAAGCTTGGGTTGCCTCCCAAGAAGCGCTTTTCTTTATTAACGAGTCTTGTAGCTAGACTCAAAGTCCTTCTACCCTATGTAAGTGAGTTCGTCATCGAGGACATCTTTAGGGTTAAGCTTGGATTGAAGTTTCCTATTGGTCCGCTTTGTACAATATATCTTTTCAAACTTCTCTCCATCCGGGTCATACAATGTCATCTTAATATGCCATGACCCATCTCCATCTTTGGGTGGTTTGTCCCAATCCCACTTATGATCATCGTCCTCACAATTCCACTTATTCATACCTAGGTTAATTGGCAAAACTCCTAGGAAATCAATCATCTTCCTAAAAACTAGAGGGTCTTCAAACGGATCCAATTCGGTGTCCCTAGCCAAGAGTTGCTCTACCGTATGTGTTCGGTTCACAAAGTCCTCATCTAGGTAAAATGGGCGTTGGGGTCCTATGAAGTCTCTATCGATCCAAGGTCCATATCTAGATGGTCTCCTATTTGATTCTAACCAATGGGGTGTTGGTTCCTCACTAGTATCATAGGCATGTTTCTTAACATCATAGACTGACCAAGTATCACCTTCTCCTACCGCTATCTTAGATTCCTTACAATCAATCATAGCACTAGCGGTCGCCAAAAATCCTCTACCTATCAACAAGGGGCATGTAGGGTCGCTAACCATATCAAGGACGTGGAAATCGGCTAAAATGGTTAGTTTTCCAATGTGTACTAACACGTCCTTAACTACTCCAACCGGGTAAGCAACACTTCCATCCGCTAAGCCTATTATCACCTCGGTTTCTTCAAGTTTTCCTAGTTTTAGAGAGGTGTAGAGAGGTAACGGAAGTAGGTTAAGGCTTGATCCAAGATCGGCTAATGTGTCATAAGCCTCCGAATTACTGATCTTGCAAGGTAGAACAAATAAGCCCGGATCATCTAACTTCTTAGGTAGCTTGTTTTGAACAAAGGCGGTCCCTTTTTCGCCTAACTTGAGCTTCTTCTCATCCAACACATCAATAACCGGACTTTCAAGGTGGAGCTCCTTGAATTCATTGTCAAGGTTTTGAGTGGGAGGTGTTTCAACTATGTTGTTGACCAATTTGGATGTCATAACTTCTTGGTCATTTTGAACGACTTGGGTTTGTTTGAATCACGAGCTCATGGAATTGACCGAATAATATTGTGGACAAGAACTAGGAGACGTAACCGATGAGACGGCGTTGACGTTTAGTTTCGGGTTCTTGACCGTGTTGCTAGGGAGTGCTCCCATTTCTCGGTCATTGAGGGCTTTCAACAAAGTGTCAATCTTATTGGTCATCTCGCTTTGTTTTTGTTTGAAATCGGCTTCAAACTTGGCTAAACGAGCTTCTTGAGATGCCATAAATTGAGACATCAATCCTTCAAAGTTATCGGTACTACCATTGCCGGAAGGATTGTTGTTGAAAATACGGTTCGAGTTGGAACCGCTTGATTGGAAACGATTAGTTGGGTTGGAAGAATTGGTTTGTTGTGCGTTTTGGTTTTGTTTCCACCTAAGGTTCGGGTGATTTTTCCATGAGGGGTTGTATGTATCACCGTAGGGGTTTGGCTCGGGTTTGAAAGTGTACCACTTGTCTCCTGCTCCGTCGGTACGCGAGGATGCGTAGTCCGCAAAAGCTTGTTCGGGGAGTTCCATGCAATCACGAGTGTCGTGGGGACCACTACATAATTCACATGAAGAAGTGATTTTGTTCACTTGGCTTGAAGGTTTAGGAGCCTCGTAGGATTTCATGAGAAACTTGACTTGGTCTTCAAGTTCTATGATCCTACGGTCGGAAGTGCTTGAATTGTTCGAAGGCAAAGATATTGCCTTGACCGTTGTATTCAGATCACGGGGATCACTCCAACTTTCGTTGTCATAAAGAGCAAGATCCTCTAGGAGAGCCCATGATTGTTCCGCACTTAGATCACGTAGCTTACCACCGGCCGATTGGTCAATGGTTTGCCTCGTGTAGAGATTGATATGGTCATAAAAGATTTGGACTTGGAGCCAAAGTTCTATGCCATGGTGAGGGACTTTTTGGAGTAAGTCCTTGAATCGAGTCCATGCCTCGTAGAGGGTTTCGCCTTGATGTTGTTGGAACATCAAGATATCATTCCTTAGCTTGGTAGTTCTTCCTGGTGGGAAAAACTGAGCAAGGAAACGAGTAGTGAGATCATCCCAAGAGGTGATGGAACCTGCGGGTTGACGCTCTGGCCATTGACTAGCTTGGTCCCGCAGAGAGAATTGAAAGAGACGCAGTCGGGTCATCTCTCGAGTGGCAACATCAAGGTCTATAGAATCAACGATTTTGAGAAAGTCCTTGAGATGTTGGTTAGGATCTTCGGAACGAAGTCCATGGAATGCGCATCCGCTTTGCACCAACCGGATGGTGTCGGATCGCAAGGGAGTGACATTGGCTCCTTGAGTGAGCTCAATGGTGTTTCGATAGCCATGGTGGCTAGGACGGGAATACTCTCCTAAAGTACGGGCTCTAGGAGGTGGTGGTTGTTGTTGTGGTGGTGGGATGTTGGGATCGAGGATATTACCATCTTCCATGATGTCGGATGGTATTGGTTACGAACACAGAAACGAAGAAAAAAAGATAGACTAAAGAAAATCTAGAAAAATAAAATAAAAATCTCAATAGAAAGGAATCTAGTGAGTAGACCTATAAAATAAAAATTCAACCTAAACAATAACTATTCCCCGGCAACGGCGCCAAAAACTTGATGCGTGGTTTTGCAACCTTACAACAGGTTTTACCTCTCGAGGGATCTCAAGAGGCTTACAACCCCACCAGGCAGTGTACCTGACCGATGTAGTATAGTGTAGTGGTAAGTACGGGGGATTGATCGTTCTCCACAGGGAATAGTGTTCGTTAGGTATGAAAAACTACTCTAATAGGTCTAAGGGTGAGAGAAGATTCTTTTTATGTTTTTATAATTTTATGAAAGCAAGTAAAATCTCGGGTTTGAAAGAGTGGGCGGAATTAGTTGCTAGTCAACTAACCCAAGTAACTACGAATGCAAATAAAATAAAATAACAGAAAATGAAAAGGTGGTAAAACTTATGTGGAGAGAAATGTGTTTACTTAGATTTCCTTACTCCCTAACTATCTTTTACCGGTTGATTAGTGTGTATTAATTGCGTGGATGACGGGTGTATTCCTTAATACCAATGGTGGGGTGGCGTACGTACTTCCCCAACTCTACAAGCTCCTACTTCACTCCTATGTCGAGCCGGCTAGGAAGCTCCTAACATGGGATCACTAGAATTCGCTCATGCATTAAATACAACCATAAAAACCTTTAGTACGCATTGGTTCATGTTTCTTAAGACGTTCAAGCAAGTTACCGAATAGGAAGTTAGCCAGTTTTCTTAAGCCTAACATAGATAAACAATCATCCAATACAACTAATAACACACTAATAACCAATAATCAATAGCTAGGTTTCATTAGATCTAAGCAAACACAAAGATAACCTAGCCTAGCATGTTAAACAAAAGACAAGAACAAGATAGAATCAAACAACACATAGACATATTGAATGATTAATTGATAACTTATCTTCAATGTAACATGGAAGATCTCAAGGCAAAAAGCCTTGAAAAAGCTGCTAAATTCGTCTTAGGGTTTTTCACACACAAAGTTCCACAATAAGTTCCCCCCTAATGACAAAAAATTGCAAAACTATATATAGACTTTCAGATCTGACGGCGTCACGTTATGGAGTGTGACGCCGTCACCTCGCCGCTTTTAGGGTTCCCGGATGGCCTTCTTGACGCCGTCCCTCTTTAGCTCTCCCAAATCCGTTCTGGCTTATCAAGGCTTGACGCCGTCAGAATTAGGCGTGACGCCGTCCTACTTTAACTTATACCGTGACGACCTTGATCACTCCAAAGGGTGACGCCGTCAGAATTCCCATGCAAATTTCTCTGGCTTATCATGAGTAATTTTCATATCCACCACTTTTGCCAAGCCATGACGCCGTCAAGAACAAATCCTGACGCCGTCAAAGGTACTTTCCAGCACAATTTTGAGACTTTGCCGTTTTCTTCACTTTTATGCTCCAAAAACGTCCAAAATGCTTCCTTTTCCAGATTTCTTCTCAAAAGTACCTAAAATGACAAAAGGAACGATTTAGGGCAATATTTGATCAAATAAATACGATTTAGGGCTTAAATGACCCCTTAAAAGCGGTACACTTTTCGCTTCATCACTATTCTATGAGATTATCCCATATGTCCTGTAACCCATTCAACAGGTTTTAATCCCAATTATTTCATTACCGCTTGGTAAAAATGTTCCACATAACTTAACCCCGAGCTATATGCTACCATCACAGGGAATTATTACACAGGATTTTTAAACCATGTTATATTACCATCACAGCACAAATTGAGTTACTCGTATCCTACCAACAATTTACTTACATGCGAACCGATTTTTCTTGTTAAAACAAAAATTTCAGACTACCATCTTATCAAACAACACGTTGAGAACCATCTAAAACTTTTGAGAAACATAACATTACTTCGACTAAACCGAGCATCGCATCATTAGTCCTCAATTATACATAGCCTGATCACCTATGTCTAATTCAGGAAGGATCATGCCATGAAGGGAACAATTATCTTTTCAAGATTTCTAATAACAATTTTCATTCAAAATATTCCAAGAAAGTAAAGCTTTGTAAACAAGTAAACTTTTCATAAACATCATTATCGACAAACTCTCTCTGAGTACCTACACCCCATGTCACCTACTTATCAGTTAAGTTGGATTCTACCGTTGACCTTCCTAGGAGAAGCCCTCCAGCTATGAGGAGAAATTCATGACATGAGAAAACAACAAAAGGGTTTTGGAACCATAGACAAGGACTAGAAACATACAGTAAGTTGATTCGCATCGCAACAGAAAATGTAAGATCTCACGAGGTAATCCAAAACATTATCTTTGGCATAGTCACCAAATCTTATCATTTTAGAAGAATTAATTAGACCAAGTAGGACAACGAACCTAAGTCATGATCCAGATTAGAAAGGACCAAGTAAGTTGGATACACATACCTACAAGTCTCACCCAAGATTAACCTCTAGGCCTCATTCAACACCAGAAACGAAACATCAGACATTTAAGCATTCATGCAGACATACATACCCGACTGTTTTATCCTTTTGACGCTTACAATTCAAACGAATTTCTTTGAAATGCGTTTATACATACCATATACCTTGTAGGAAAATATCTGTCTGAAGTATCCATCTTGGCAAACAAACCCCTTATGGTCAGCCTTGACAAGACTACTAAGCGTTAAGAGATGTATAACACCAAACCTTGCTAAAACATTCCTATCCACCTCATGTCGAAGGCCTATCTATAAAACCTTGGGTCGTATTTGAAAACAGTCCAACATTGCATAACCACTTAAATTATCCAAACTTGAAAAATCCATTTATCCAGGAAAAATATTTCAAACAAAACACTCCATATCGAGAGAGAAATTTCATTTGTTCAAATTTAAAAATTCATCCAAACTTATAAATTCATTTATTCAATTTGTACAATTCACTTATTCAAACTTGCAAATTCATTTGTTCAAAGAAATATTTCAACCAAAACACTTTGTATCGAACGAAAGGCTTATTCATTCAAACACACAAAAAAAAAAAAAAAAAAAAAAAATTCATTTATTCAAACATGCAAATTCATTTAATTAGAAAAAGGTTTCAACCAGAACACTCCATATTGAGAGGAGGATTTCATTTATTCAAACTTGTGGATTCATTGATTCAATTCATTACTCAAACTCGTAAATTTATTTATTCAGAGGAAGATTTCAATCAAAACCCTCTATACCGAGTCAAAATTTTGAAAGCCAACCACCATACTACGACACTCCATACACTTAGAACCTTGTAATTGACAAACAATAGCATGGAAATTTTTTGATAAAGGAAGATCTAGGGAAACACTATTGAATAGTAAAGATCTTGGTAATGAAGACCAAGCGCCTTAGGTAAAAAGAGACTCATATCATGACACTTAGTGCAAAACACCAAAAATCAGAAACTGCTACCATAGCTTCATCCTTTCGCAAAAACCTTTCAGACGAACCTATCAACATGGAATTAGTCGAGACACATTGCACGAAATTCAAATACACTCGATAAGGGATAGATGATCCGGCAATTTCTTTAAGATATTTTGTTTCCAATCAGATACATACACGATCTACCATCCTCAGACCAACGAACATTGAAGAGGACTAGCCAAGCACTATAGGATGTACTCAGTGCCATATAAATAGCTTTGAATTATTTGGAGTAATCCTTTGACATTGACAGAGTTCACCTTCAACAGTAGCCATCACACGAGTGCAAGGACTGCACCCTTTAAAACACCTCATGGTCGAAGTACCAATTACCCATTGACAGACCGAATTTAGGAAGCCCCATTTCATTGGTCTAGAACTTAATGGTGAAACAACAAAGGAAATGGTACAAGTCAAGAATCAGTTACAAACAACAAGAGAACGATAGAAAAGTTAGGTCGGTGCATGACGCAAATCATTGGGATTAGGTGTTCTTAAGCAGCGAATCATTAGGATTCTAATTGGAGAACGAGTTATGTTGAAAACCTTTCCTTGGAAAGGCGTGATACAATTTTGGAAATACGGGGAAGTAAACCCAAGGTATATTGGACCATTTAAGATTCTAGCTAGAATCGGCCGACTGGTATACAGACTTGAGCTTCCATCAGAGCTCAGCAGCGTGCATAACACGTTTCATATCTCAAACCTTAAGAAGTGTCTTTCAGACGAATCACTTGTAATCCCATTAAAAGAAAATAAACTCGACTATAAGCTCATTTTCATAGAGGAACCATGCAGAAACCATGGACCGCAAGGTCAAGCAGTTGAAACAAAGTCGAATTCCTATTGTGAAAGTTCGCTGGAATTCTCGAAGAGGTCCTAAGTTTACTTAGGAACGGGAAGACCAGATGCGACTCAAATACCCACATCTTTTCACCGAGTCTACTCCAGAGACCAACACCAGCTGAATTCAGGGACTGAATTCCTTAAGGGTGGGTGACTGTCACAAATCGTAATTTCAGGTCATTTTCCTAACCTCGACAATTTACTATTCACGAGTTACTATTCATTATTTACTATTCACCAATCACTATTCACATTTTACTATTCATCGTTTTCGAGGTCAATTTGTGATTTTGAGAAACTTTCGGAAATTTTACTATTCATGTGACACTATTCATTCCCGGAGAAAATTTCCCATTCATAATCATCATTCATTTCTTCGTAAACCTAGTTTACGGATGTTTTTAAATTCACGTAACCAGTACGGTTTAGCTGTGAATTCATGCATTTTCAGTAAGGACACATCATGTAGACTAGAGGAGTCTGCATATCATCAGTAACGTCATCAGTATATTAGGTCATGCATGGATATGCATTATTTCAATTTACGTATGGTTATTTATTTAATTAACGTTACCACTCAGTCATTACTACTAACATTATACCCAGTACTCCCGACAATGACCCTAGTACATTTTCATACTAATTATAATAATATAAAGATTATATTATTACTTTATCCGGTGTTTTTAAATCAATTGCTATATTTTCCGTTAGGAGCTTATAACTCCGTCGGTTTACGATAATTTGACCCGATAATTATTTCGACACCCGATTCTTATCAGTAACATCATAATTTGACCCGTTAGGAGCTTTTAACTCGTCATGATTTATTTTAAGATAACTTGGTACCCGATAACACCTAAAGTATACATTGAACTACACTAATACTTCTATTATTAGACAATATCTACCTAGCCAATATTTTCTTCCCTTTTTCTTCCAATAAGGACGCCCCTCATGCCTACTTTCACCAATTTCTCTGCTAAACCATGCTTCATTAATTGTCCATGTTTCTTTGTCTTTGTATTATATTTCCATAACATATTACAAGTAACACTTCCCTAGCCATTTTAGATCAAACACTCTCCCTTTTTCTCTCTACATCCCACGGCCACAAGGAGAAGAAGCAGAAGATCCATATAATTTTTCAAGATCAAGTGCTAATCTAGTCCTTTATACATTCCTTGTTAGGGTTTTGAAATAAAAACCCCAAGGTTTTAACCATTTTCTCATCAAAACTCATCCAAGATTGTAAGTAACTTCAAGAACATCTTTATGATCATTAGCCATGATCTAGACGAGCCGAGCAACTGAAAACATGTTAGTTCATGTTATGACGAATCTGTGGATATAAAGAACGTAGAAAACGAGCTTATAACGACCGAGATATGATTTTTTGAAAGTCGACGAACCATTATTATTTTGACAGCCCATTATAAGAAAATGTTTCAAGTATAAAAACTAGTATTTTTACAAGTCACAAAGTTGATAGCCGATTATCTAATTGATCGAGGCGCGGTTGATCAAAAGTTAAATATAACGATATTTAGATATTGTTACAAGGTTTACAAAAACGTCGAGTTTGATCACTAACACTTAACGAGCAATATTTTACGACTAGTTTTACGAGGCCGTTTGGGCATAATTTCACAAGTCATAAAAAGTGATGTTTTGCGACGAAAACGCTATATCTACATATAGAACACCAAACAAGGATCGTGGAGTACCGTTTCACCATATTTACACGAAAAATAGTTTATAACTTAACGAGACGTCAAAAATGTATTTTTCGACGAAAGACGTTATTTTCAAAACTAACGAGTGGTATCGATAACATACGTATTTGCATGTGTTACATTGTATCATTGCTTACCATAGATCATATCATTCATAATAGGTCGCGGTTAGAGACCAAGCTTCATTTCCATCATATCCACTATTGTTATTACTACTTTCATATTAGGTGAGTTTTCATAGCCCCGTTTTCAATATATTATTTCATTTCAAAATTCTCGGGGGAGAATACATTGCATCAATTATTTCTTTATGCGGACCAAAGTATCAACTCATTTACATTGCTTAAGTTACCATCATTGCCAATTTAAAGTCCCCTTTTATTTATCATGGACCGTTAATTGTGAGCAAGCGAAGGTGAGTGGATAGATCTATCGAGGGTGACGCCTCCGTTCGGGTTGGTAGCGCCAACTAGTCATACGAACGCATTTCATTTCATTTCATTCATTCAGAGTGTTCGGCAAAACACTCCTTTCGGGGCATTTATTTCAGTCTAGCTTCGGGGTCATGAGCTTAAGAGCTAATGTATTATTTTTATGTGACATTTTTGTCATACACCTTTATACTTATGGTTTCCGTACAACATTTTATTTTCATAAACCTATGAACTCACCAACATTATTGTTTACCTTTTTAGCAATGTATTTTCAGGTAATTAAGGTATTCACATGTTGCATTGCATATGGCATATTATGGAGTCGCGGAGCCGACGCATCTCACTTTACATTTTATGCACTTATCTATCGTTTGATTGTAAGAACTTGATTTTCCGCAAACATGATTCAGCTTTTGGGACCTAAAATTTGTAACTCTGAATGTTTTAAATTATCAAACGATGTATTTTCTAAATGACACTTTATGTCGTTCAATATAACTACAACTGTGGTGCTATGTCAGTCACGTCCTTGGAATTCCATTCCGCTGCAATTCTCGTAATTTGGGGGTGTGACAACAAAGTTCTTTTCTGTGACACTGAATGTCTTGTACTTTCTCCTGATTTTAAGATGCCTGATGAAAGTCAAGTACTTTTTAAAATTCCTAGAAAGGGCAATATGTACATTGTTGACATGAAGAACATTGTTCCCAAAAAGGATTTAACTTGTCTTGTTGCAAAGGCCACATTGGATGAATCAATGAAATGACATAGAATGCTTGGTCATATTAATTTCAAAACCATAAATAAAATTGTTAAGAATGGTTTGGTAAGAGGGTTTACCTCACAAAAGATTTGAAATGATCAAACATGCATTGCTTGTCTTAAAGGCAAACAACACAAAGCCACTTGTAAGCCCAAGATTTTTAACTCTATCAATCAATCATTGTTTATGCTTCATTTGGACTTATTTGGACCTGTTTTAGTAAGTAGTATAATGCATAAGAGATATTGTCTTGTTATAATTGATGACTATAGCAGATTTACATGGGTTTTCTTTTTAGCTACTAAGGATGAGACACCTAGCATCCATAAGACATTCATTACACAGATAGAAAACAAAGTAGACAAGAAAGTGAAAGTCATTAGATGTTATAATAGGACAGAGTTTAAGAATAGAGTTATGGATGATTTATGCAAACAAAAAGGTATTAGGAGTGAATTTAGTGTTGCTAGAACTCCACAACAGAATGGTGTTGTTGAGAGAAAGAATAGAACACTAATAGAAGCTGCTAGAACTATGTTAGCTGACTCTAAGATACCTATAACTTTTTGGGCTGAAGCAGTCAACACTGCTTGCTATGTTTAAAATAGAGTTTTAGTTGTACAGCCTCACAATAAGACATCATATGAACTTTTTAGAGGTAGAACTCCTGCAATAGGATTTCTTAGACCTTTTGGATGTCATGTGACAATTCTCAATACCTTAGACCATTTAGGAAAATTTGATGGTAAAGCAGATGAAGGTTTCTTAGTTGGATATTCTCTCAATAGCAAAGCTGTTAGAGTATACAACTCAAGAACTAGGATTGTAGAAGAAAACCTACATGTGGAGTTTTTGGAGAATAAATCCAATGTAGAAGGTCAAGGACCAACATGGCTATTTGATCTTGAGACACTAACCAAATCAATGAATTATGTGCCTGTTGTTGCAGAAACTAATGATTTTTCAGGTTCACAAGCAACTGATGAGGCAAGGTTAGAAAAGGAGACAAACTAAGATCATGTATGGATGCCAATATGGTCAAGTACAATTGTGGAATCAACTTCAACAATTGGTGAATCTTCTTCTGGTAAAGCTAAAGAAGATGTTGAAGATGAAAGCCAAGAAGTTGGAGCAAAGGAACAAGAAATTAGTTCTGCTATCAATAATGCTGCTGAAACAGACTTAACTGAAGAAACAGATTTAACTGAAGAAGCAGAATTAACAAAGGAAGCAGAATTAACAGATGATGAGGTAAATTTGAGCAATCTCCCACAAAACTATCATGTTCCACTTACACCACACACAAGGATTCACAAAGTCCACTCCCTAGACAATGTGATAGGAGATGTATAATCAGGGGTGAAGACAAGGCAACAACTGATGTCTTCAGACCAAGAAGGGCTTCTTGATGCCCTTTATGCTTCAAAACAACATGAGTTTTCAAACTCTTGCTTGTTTGTATGTTTTCTCTCACAAGCTGAACCAAAGAACATTCTGAAAGCCTTAGATGATTCTAGCTGGGTAGAAGCTATGCAAGAGGAGCTTCTTCAGTTCAAGATTCAGAAAGTTTGGGTGCTAGTTGATTTACCTAAGGATGCAAAGGTAATTGGCACTAGATGGGTTTTCAAGACTAAAAAGGATGAAAGGGGCATAGTGATTAGGAATAAGGCTAGATTAGTAGCCCAAGGGTACACACAACAAGAAGGTATAGACTATGATGAAGTTTTCTCTCCAGTAGCACGACTTGAGGCAATTAGGCTTTTCTTAGCTTATGCTTCATTTTTAGGCTTCACAGTTTACCAAATGGATGTCAAGAGTGCATTTCTATATGGCACAATTGAAGAAGAGGTGTATGTCTCACAACCTCCAGGGTTCATTGATCCTGACCATCCAGACAAAGTGTACAGAGTTGTAAAAGCTCTATATGGCCTGCATCAGGCACCAAGAGCTTGGTATGAAACACTGGCTTCCTATTTAAAAGAGAATGGATTTCAAAGAGGAAAGATTGATCAGACACTTTTCATCAAACAACACAAGAAGGATCTTCTGTTAGTGCAGGTGTATGTGGATGACATTATCTATGGATCTACAAGGAAGGAGATGTGTTTGGAATTTGAGAAGCTTATTTATGATAAGTTTCAGATGAGTTCCATTGGGGAACTTACATTCTTTTTGGGCTTGCAAGTTAAACAGTCACATGAAGGCATATTTATTAGTCAAGATAAATATGTTGCTGAGATACTTAGGAAGTTCAACTTTGCTGATTCAAAAATGGCAAGCACACCAATGGATTCTGAGAAACAACTTCCAAAAGATTTAGATGGAGAAAATGTGGATGTACACACATACAGATCTATGATAGGATCTTTGATGTATCTCACATCATCAAGACCTGACATCATGTTCTCTGTTTGTGCTTGTGCAAGATTTCAAGTAACTCCAAAAGTTTCTCATTTAACAGCAGTCAAGAGGATTTTTAGATATCTCAAGGGTCAACCTAGGTTGGGTCTATGGTATTCAAGGGAATCACCTTTTGACTTGGTAGCATTTTCGGATAGTGATTATGCTAGTGCTAGCTTGGACAGAAAGTCAACAACTGGAGGATGTCAATTCCTTGGGTGTAGACTTATCTCATGGCAGTGTAAGAAGCAAACCATTGTGGCTACTTCAACAACTGAAGCTGAATATGTAGCTGCTGCAAGTTGTTGTGCTCAAGTCCTATGGCTTCAAAACCAACTTCTTGACTATGGGTACAATTTCATGAACACTGTCATTCATATTGATAATAGTAGTACAATTTGTATTATTAAAAATCCAGTACAACATTCTAAAACAAAACACATTGAAATTAGACATCACTTTATAAGAGACTGCAATGAGAAAAGATTAATTCAAGTTCTTAAAATTGCTTCAGAATACAACTTTGCAGATCTGCTAACAAAAGCTTTTGATGTTGGAAGGTTTCAGTACTTGGTAGGAAGTATTGGAATGATTAATACTTAAAATTTTCAATCTATGTATTTTTGTATATCAGTATGGTTAATTCTGGTGATTACTCAGTTAATTCTGGTGATTACACAATTAAGTCTGGTAGTTAAATTTTTGTTTGTACTGTTGTCTTTGTAAATTTGTACTAGCTATTACTTTAAAATTGTGTTATTTCATACAGTTAGTCATATGTTTATTCTAATATAAGACAAGTACTTTGTACATTGTTCTTTTGGTTTTAGACTAACAATTTCAGGTATGAACATCTGAGCACAAAGGAAAATTTCAAGTGAAATGGAAGCAGCAGAATGTTATATCAGTTGCTTACATAACAGGTTTATGATGGACTGAGTTTGGGAATTCTTAACAAAGGTTCACACCTAAGTTAATTAATTATTTAAAACATCTTTCTTGAAACCTGGTTATCATATTTCACATTGAATTGATGACTTAGTTGATCAGAAAGTAACTGATTCAACTCACTTTCTATCATTTTATACTTTTAAGTATAATGAGCAAGTCTAAGGACATCTGATAGAAAGAACAACTAGTAAAAGTGAATCTAACACTTGTGTTAGAGGCAACAATTGCTATGAGCTGGAAACCCTGTCAAGAAAGCCTTTTGAATAGGTTTATCTTTACACAGGCAGTTATTTATAACTGAAAACATTGGTTCTCACACAACCAGAGGTTGCTTTAAACCGAAATTTTGATTAAGTGTCTGTTATACACTTAATCCCTTCAAAATGGTTGAAAGCAGTATGATTTTTCATAATAAAATCATATGCATACTGCTAAAAGTCAAAATTTTTCTTAAAAGGATTTTTGGAATAAAAATGACTCAGAAAACCATCAACTGATGGATTATGAGTTATTGCCCCATGAATCACCTCTCATAGGAGTTAACACACCTAGAAGTGATGAGGGAAGCAAATTAAACTCTTAAGGAATTGATGGCTACATGTACAACATTGTCTGATAACAAGTTCTAAATGATAGCTCAGATGATGGGGAGAGAAATGTTTTAGTACATTGTGAGAGATCTTCCAAACAGGGGAGGAAATGTAATTTGCATCTCAGGGGAGGAAACATCTCAGGGGAGGAAATAAAGCCCAAGGAAGATTAACCAATGAAAGGGAGGAAAAGACAAAAGCATACAAGATGATGACATGGAATTTGAAAATGACAAGAATAGAGCTGATTCTGGAGTATTATATATATTCAGAAGGGATGAAGCATTCCAAAGGAGAAAGTTCTATCTAGGTCAAAGGAAGAGAGCTTTCAGTTTCAATTTCAGTTCACTACGTTTGTTCATCACTTGCAAAGGCATGCTGATAGATGATTTCACTTGTTGAAACAAGCATCCAAGATACACAGAACCATTGCCTCTTATAATTCCTCCATCCAAGGAAATTGCACCATCTTTTAGGGCAATGAATGAAGCCTGAAGATGTGTATTGATATTGTTGAAGTCAAAGATCAGAAAGCAGATGAGTTACTGAGTTAGATATTAACCTTTCAGAATAGAAGAAAGTTCAGTCCTAGGGTCTGACTATGAAGTATTTAAAAGATCTTCACAATTCCTCATTTAATTCAGAAAACATGTTGAAATGGATTCACATGTTTAGGGGAGGATTGTTGGGAATTAAATATTCTGAAGTTTAAGTATCGGGAAAATCTCTCAAGTGATTAAGTCTGGTAGCAGTAGAGTTAAGTCTGGTGAGTTCCAAAGTTAAGTCTGCTGGTTATCTGCTGGTTAAGTCTGGTCGTTGAAGTTAAGTCTGGTGGTTAAGTCAAGTGTTAATTCTGGTGACTAACAGAGTTAAGTCTGCTTGCTGAAGATATTAAGTCTGGTTGACTGAAAGTCAATAATACACGATAGATAATATCTTACCCCATGTGCTCAGTCTTTATCTTATATTCTCAGAGCAAGTTGTAAACTTAGATACATGTTGTATCTTAGTTACTGACATACATTAGCTATCAAGTAGCTCGATAAAGTTTGACAAGACTTAACATCATTGTAAAGATCTTCTTGGACTATAAAAGAAGATCTTAGTTTAGTTCTAGTTATCAAGTGACAAAAGTAACTTCCAATTGTAATAACTGTTAAGAACAAAAAACAAACACAAACAATATCACAAGCCATAGAAACATAAGATTCAAGGTTGTAACCCTAGTGATAACTCAAGATCACTCGTATTATTATCTTAATAATATTGAATCGTTTGGTGATAAGCTTTCGTTGTTCATTGTCATATAACAAACATAACTGTTCCATTTCCATAACCATAATAACCTTCTAAGTGTGATTAAGTAGATTCCGCATACTTAATCATATTCACTCAGTATATCATACACACAAAGTTGCAAAGGTTTAACCACCTTACAGTGTGTTCGAATCCTAACATCATTGTATTCGACAATTGAAGTTCTGAACATGTCACCGTTCTGTTCTTCGAAGCCTTCTTGAACATATACAACAGCTTTGTATTTGGTAAAAGATGTAGCATATCTTTTTTCCAGATCTGTGTTGCCATACATCAAATACTCCAAGTCATGATTGAAGAAATATGGCTTGGGTATCTTGGGATTGTAAGCATGACCAATAAGCGGTAAAGGTTGAGAGTAGTCATGAAACTTAAATGTGTCAAGTTCATGTAGAGATCTTGCGACGTCCGAATAGACATTTTCAGATAAGGCTCTAGCAACTTAATCGAGATTGTATTCAAATTCAAGTGGAGAAGTGAGAGAAGTATTGAATTGTGTGAACCCTGCTTTACGAATATTGACGATGTCGGATAGTTGTAGTTTCTGAATCTTCATTACTTGCTTTACTTTCTTCGTGAAGTCTACAATTAAGACCTCAAAAGGTACTTCTTCTTCTGGAATGTCAGGATACGCATCCACCATTTCTTCGAACCAATTGAACTTTTGAGATGATGGATCAATCCATTCGGGAGCTGGTTGCATAGGTGCATTTGATGGTGGTTCAGGGATTACTTTAGCTTCTTTATGGTGTGAAACATCCTCATGTGGTTCATCATCTACCGGTTCAGTAGATTGAGGTCGAAGTTCTTCATTAGCAGTAATGTTGACTTGTGATGATTGCAATCAAGGAGTCGGTACAGTCATTCTTGTGCGTTTGTCTTTTGGCTTGGCGTTGTCATCTTTATCAGAATCATCATCAAGACGCTTGATTGACTTGACCTTTTTGCACGATTCATCTTTCTTTTCAGCTTTCTTCATAGATTTAATCAATGCCTTGCGAAGTTCATCTTCCTCTGGATCATTCACAATTGCTTCAAGAAGTTGACCCTCGAGATCGGCAGCTGAAGGTTTTGATGGTTTAGTCTGAATAGTAAGAGTAGTACTCTAAAATCGATGTGGAACAATCCCTTCAAGTTTTTCTTTGACATAGTGTCTCATTGCAGATGGGAGTACCTCACTAAAGTGTCTTCGAACTTCACCAGGCAGATTTTGTTGGAATAACTACTCCATTGCTTCTGAGATGTTGTATTCTTTGAATTCATCTATGTCTTTCTGCTGAGCATAAACTTGAGTTTTCAGTAATTTGAGCTGTTCCTGAAAAGATTGTAATTGACTAGGCTCTGTGACTCCTGGAGTATCCTTTAGGGTTTGTTCGGGTGTTGGTTTTGGCGAAGGAGGCTTAGTCTTGGAATGTTGATCATGAGAAGATGCCACGGGAGATGGTTGTTTAGGTGGGGTCGGTATACGATTATCTCCTCCAGAATTGTCGTCATTTTGATCATCATCGTCTTCTAGATCGTCATCCTGGTCATCATCATTATCGTCATCTTCCTTGTCTTCATCATTGTTATCATCTTTGTCGGTTTCATCATCTTTCTCTTTTTTTTCATCATCATTCTTTTCTTCATCAGTTGCATCTTAATCAGATCCTGAGGGTGTGTGAATGAATTGGTATGATTCTTCTGATTCACCCTCAGAATTTAATAAAGTAGTATCCGTATCATCTTCAGCTTCTTCCTCAGTTAGGACTTCATCATCACCAACCTTTGACCCTGACCCTTCACCCTTCTTCTTTATCCTTAACTTCTCAAGATTAGCTAGATATTTTGCTTTGTTTTCTTGTAAGGCTTGCCTGAGTTGTAAAGTGTCATCGGGTGTGTCTTGATCCATTGGTGCTTTGCCTCTATTCAGATCTTCATCATGTTTTTCTTTCTTGACTTTCATGATCCGTTTTCTTTCTTCCCTTAAGTTCGTCTCATCTTCTTCATCTTCATAAGTTTCATCTCTGAGCCTTGGTTTCTTCTTAGTTGCTCGAGTTACTTTCTTTGTTCGAGTCGTTCTTGCTTTCTGTCCTCTTCCTCTACCTCTTCCAGAGCCTGTGTTTCCTTTTACAGTTATCCCCACCAACCCTGCCTTTTCAGCTTCATCATATCTAGCATAAGCCTCTATTGTCTTCACCACCTCTATAAGTAAGAAGTTTGGAATTCGGAGACCTTGGTTGGTGGTGTTAGTCGCATGAATTCTTACTCTTGAAAGAACATGATCCATATGCTCATAGTGATATTTGACACTTAGTCTTTCATCAATCTTTGGATTGTTGTTCATAAAGTGAGAAATGAGAAGCTTGGTGAATCGTGGAAATGGAATCTTGTATGTTTTCTACGCACAAATTGACGAGCTTGATAAACCATATCTTTCCATATATACATCGCATAGTCAAGGTGTGCGATGTTGATGACACCCCAGAAGAATTGCAGATGCTCGAGCCTAGGATGCTCGTGGCCAGTTTCTTTTCTCGTGACACAATGGCTGAGGATGGTGTAAATAGTCAACCACGGCTGAGGAAGATATCTTGTATCAACTTTGAAGTGAGAAGTGATTTCTTCTGAGGATTCGTCATAACCGATATGCTTCAGTGATTTGACAATCTGATCAAAAGAGGGATCTACCGAAAAGTGTTGACTCTTGTCAAAAACTGCAGGAGGAAGCCCAAGTACCGTGCGAAGAAGATGAACGTCGAACTTGATGGTTTTACGGTCAATAGTAACTGTCATGGTTTTTGTATCCTGACTGATGATTAATGAATGCCAGAATTGGTTGAGATACATATCTGGAACGCTTGCAGATCTGATTAGGACATGTCTGCGTAAGTGTCTCTTGAGTATCTCTACCATAATTTGACAAGTTGGGTGGCATGGGAGTTTCTCCAAATCAACCCGGTAATTGGATTCCCCTATTTTCCTTTCATCCCTCTCGGGTATCATCTCCTTCCTTGATTTTTACACTTGAGACATTGTGAATATGAAAACCACAAGCACCAACAAAACACAACGAGTTTTGCATATGCATGTTAGTGTTAGTGACTTAATTCTTAGCATTGAGAAGTATAATTAGATCACACAATAACATGGAGTAATCATGAAAACCATTTAGCCTAAATTCACAAGAAACAAGTAATCAATTTAAGTAAAGAAAAATCTTCAAGAAAATTTCATAGTTAAGAAAATTTTTA
>CP139501.1:65593926-65808926 GCA_021014915.2 Artemisia tridentata subsp. tridentata | reverse complement strand
TATGGCATGGCATGGTTATAGGATCAAGACACTCTGATATTTATTTGGGGACCGCTTTACTTATTTTATGGGCCTATTTTCTCACAAAAATTTAAAAATGTAAATTTAATACTTTTGTTAATGATTTATATTCTAAATGATTGTGGTGAAAAACCGTTCTTTGTACTCGTGTTGTGATACCAATTGAGTAGCACCCCAGCGACTTCATCTTTCGCTGCGACCCAATTTTTGGGGTGTGACAGATTGGTATTAGAGCCTCGGTTATAAAGAACTGGGTATTTTTAAAACCTAGACTATAACAACTTTTACGAAAACTTAACCCTATGACCGACACGTTCCTGCCTGCCAAGCTAATGCCTCACTTGTGATTTGTTTGCTGACATATTTGATGAGAGTTGTGTCTTATTATTGGATCAATTATACCCACTTATTTTCGTTGATTACTATAAGTATCTTCCATATAAGTATGCTTACGTATCGTACACGTCACAACATTACGCCTTTCCTTACATAATCTCATCATCCGACCTCGAGTTTTGTCACTTGCCTTAGTCTTTTGAAACGACTTTTAAATGTGAGGGTCATATTATTAGTATAACTGAGCTGAGTATTTCAAAATTCATTGAACTTCGGTGGAATATAGACTGATCACCTATATTCAACCAGGGACAGTGGGACATAGCCTGATCACCTATGTCTGACTCAGAGGTGAATTTTGCAATACTGAGAGTAGTTATAATGAAATTATGTTCGGGTTGGTTTTTGATTTTGGAAATGGTAAAGTTTTGCGTGTGTACACGGACATGGAATATTACTTCCACACACACAACACACTGGCATCACAACACCGCATGAACCGTAATGCTCCTGGCACCGCTATACTCCTCCATTATATGGAATTCCTGTTTGTCGCCGTCTGGCCGAAGTTTGCATCGGGTCGGGTTAGACCCGATTGGCACCGTTTGAACCCGAGTTACTTATTTGTAACCCCTTAAGAGCGTAATAAGCCTGTCTGAGCTTATTGGAGTGTTTGGAATTGATTTTGGCTACGTTTGGATTCGATATTTACTATGTTTGGATTGGTTCTGATTCTGATTGAATTTGGATTGTTTGATCTTGTGATTTTGGACGTCATCCTGGACTTGGATTTGTTATTCGGCCCTGTTTTCGTTGTGGTCTTGTTACAGTCGCCTCTACCCTAAGCTTTGTGCTCAACCGATGTTCTCTAGTCGAAGCTGTTCAGTCAATGTTGTACCTTCCGCTTTAAGTACTATGTACATTACTGATTCAACCAACTGAATTGCTAGTAGCAATCAACATCCTCCCTCAGAGTTGTACTCTGAACTTGCTAAACTCCCCATTTGACAGAGATTCCACGCCCAGCAGAAACTTTCAGACGTTATGGAGTAACCTGAACTGCGTTCCTTGGGACAATCACCTATTTCTCCTTTTCATCCCTCGGGAATACAGTTATCTTTTCTAACCTCTTATAAGATAATAAACTGCTTTGCCGTTAATTTACAAACTGCCTTTGAATTTTCAACCGACCATTTGCGGTCATCCTACAAAATGTTTTACTACTATTTCACGAAAATCAAAATTTTGATCTTACTACCATTTTATAAATTTTTGACCTTGCCACAATTTTATAAATGATGAAATTGGTTTTGTATTATCCTATAAGTTGCTTCAAAAATCATTTGATAAATCATTTTGTAAGACGATTTGTTGTTTTGCTACTATATCAGAAGCTAGACCTCTGGAGCGAATCCCGCATATCTACCTGAGTAATCGAGTGTGGCAATGGTTGGGATAGACACCTCCAGTTGGCCAAATTCTTTTATGACGATACCTACGACTCTAGTATTTCAAACGACACCGTGTGAAGTGTTTTGTGGTTGATCGCTGAATTGTTAAGTAGAAGTTGGAGATACCCAACTTACTAACCCTGAACTTGTTCATGAGACTACCGAGAAGATTGTTTAGATCAGAACGGAGTTGCAAACTGCACACAAATTGTCAGAAGAGTTATGCTGACAAATGACGTAAACCTCTTGAATTGAATCGCGAGGTCGCGATTCCGTTTAAGGAGGTGAGACTGTGACAACCCGTAATTTTCCAGGTCAACATTTATTTTCAAACTCCAATTTACGACTTTGAAATTTAACAAGAGCACTTTTCACGTATAACTCTTTAATTAAATAAACGTAAAACAAGAAATGTCCCTCTTCTGCACTAGGGCTTTAGGATATATTTAGTCCACAACGCTCCAGTACCTTGCTCCTACTCCGGTTCACAATTTTAAAACCCTAAAACAATTCCCATTTTCTTTAATTACATACGGTTGTCAATTCAACAAACGTTATTCGCGATTTAAATCTAACACCCGATATACCCAATTCTCCCAACGATTATTTCTAAGGTATTTTCATACTTCCTAAATGATTACCAAAGTTCCAAAAATATTTTCTTATGCCAAAGGTAAATTCTTTACATCTTACACTTAATTACGTATAACTTTCGTTAATCACCAAAACAACAACCAATACCTATTTTTAACACCTAATACATACAACATATACACTTTTGTATCAAAACAACTCATCTAATCCCATTTTATGTATTATGCCGCCCCCCCCCCCCCCCTCTTATGTCCTAAAGATATTGTTAGACAAAACATCATATGGCATTTATTAGCACCCAAAATCCTCAAAACATGGAGTCTTATTTCAAAAGGGTGGCTTGACCTCAATTTGTTCCCCTAGCCCCCCCCCCCCCCCACCCAATCGGCCAACATACATCCAACTAGCCAAATGATGTTTATTGACTTCACTATTGAACCTTTGAATACTTCTAGTATAAATAGACCAAACTATATTCATTTTTGCACCTAGTTAGTTCAAGTAAAGAAAAAAATATAATCACTTCCCATATATATACATACAAATCGACACACTATAAGGAGCAAGGAAGGAAATATCTTGTTTGTGGTTAAGATCAAGCATACTTAGGGTACTCTAGCAATGGTTTGGAACACTAATTCTTTGGTTAATCAAGTGTCTTACACTCTCATCTCACTAATCTCCTTTTGTAAGTAATCTTACATTGCTAAACTTCATGTTTTTCATGGCATAATGCTAGTTCAAGTATATATACTTAGTTATCACTTGGTACATGTTGATAAAGTTTTATATTCACAATGATCTTTTAACCAAAGGTTATGTTTTAAACAAGTTTTTAACACAAGTAAACTAGTTAGTAAAAATCTCGACAAGAAAGTGATGAAAACATCATATATATATATGTGTTAGTAAACTTGTGATTTTTACCAACCTTGATGATCATTTACATGAACTCTTGAATATTGTTAAGTTTATTGTTAGATCACTTTTGTTATGTTGATAAGTTGGGGGATGAACTAGGACTAGATTTGGAGTTGTTGTTAAGGGGTTATAATAGCTACACATTTGATAATGAATCTGTCCCGTTTTGGTTAATACAGAAAAATCAGTAGTGTGGTGACAAGTTTAGGCTAGAAATATAGAAAATAGACTCAATAACGAAAACGTAGCCGCTTGAATGAGTTAAAACGGGCTTATAACGAAAAAGATACGCTAGTTTCAATTTATACGACGAAAACTAAATTTTCAGAAAAATAGTTGAAGCTGTTAAGAATTTTGAGAGATGAAAACTGAGGTTAAATGGTATCTAGACTAGCCGAGACCTTAAAAATCCGATAGTATACTTAAATACCTTCGCGGGGATAGGTAAAACTTAAGAAACGGAGCTACGACGCAAAAGTTATGGCCTAACAAAAGTTTACGACGACATATATGTTGACATCCTATTATTTGGCTAATAGAAAAGCTGATGGAACATATTTAAGGTGGATTTTGGACACTTTAGGGTGTATTTTGGCTAAAATGACTTAAATGAAAATGGTAGAACATAATGTATACTTATTAGACGCGTTAGAGAATTTCAAAATACCTATTAACAAGACGATTAAAGTTTGATCACGAGTTTAACAAGTTACATTTTTTAAAAAGGGTGATTTTCTAAATAAAAGAACACATTGACGCAACTACATTTTTGACGTTAAATATTACAACAAACATGTACAAGTGATAAAGTAGAGTATGAACTTGCATGCACGACAGCTTTCCATGACCTAAATCATATCATTCATATTAGGTTGCGGGTAGTTTTCCGAGCCTCAATTCCGTACACCGTCTTTTTGTTATCGTATCAATTGTCCCAGGTGAGTTCATGGCCCATAGTTTTACTTGTTTATAACAGTTTTGGGGGAAGATACATGCTCGTTTTTAACTAAACTCAATGCTTTACAAATGTTTCTATGCTGTGAACTACCGTCTTACATGATTTTGGACATAAATGTGTGATGATACGATTATATGTTGTGACATGTTTTTTTGTGAGTGCCTGACGGTGCCACTGTTAACTCTCTGCTGAGGGCCTACAAGTTATAGGTTCAGTTGGTGTAACTGTTAACTCTCTGTTGAGAGCCCACAAGTTGATAGGTTCAGTTGGTGCAACTGTTAACTCTCTTTGAGAGCCCACATGTTGATAGATCTATCGGGGTAGCTCCCCACATGATATTAGTTATGAGTATGATGCACACCATAGGTTCAGTTGGCGCGTCACTATATGAGTGTGGTATCTGTATGATTGATTTTGGTTCGAGATGTTTTGAATTATGATATTGTTTGCGAATTGGTTTTGGAACTGTGATTTAGGCAGTGTGAGCCTATGTTGAACTTGACTTGTTGTGAATGATGTTTGAACTCGAAAACCTTTTGGTTCAACCATATTGCTTTAAACGAAAACCTATGAACTCACCAACCTCGTGTTGAATCGTTTTAGCCTGTATTTTCAGGTTCTTAAAGTGTTAGCTCACGATTGGCGGCGGTTGGTATGGCATGGCATGGTTATAGGATCAAGACACTCTGATATTTATTTGGGGACCGCTTTACTTATTTTATGGGCCTATTTCCTCCCAAAAATTTAATTATGTAAATTTAATACTTTTGTTAATGATTTATATTCTAAATGATTATGGTGAAAAACCGTTCTTTGTACTCGTGTTGTGATACCAATTGAGTAGCACCCTAGCGACTTCATCTTCCGCTGCGACCCAATTTTCGGGGTGTGACATACGGAGTACTACTTTTGCTAAGTTATTCAGGCTTTAAAAACCTAATCTTAAGCTATGTAGATGTTTATATTCAATTAGCAAGTGTCGAGCTTTTTCGACTCTTCTAAACCCGAAACTAAAATCAGCTAATCATCTTCTTAGTAGTCAATAACTGCAACAAAAAAGGTCTATTCTTGGTGAACTAATCTAAATACTGGACGTAAAAAGCTTATAAACATTCTTGGTGAAGACGGGTGGATAAACCTGATCGGAGACCCATTTAACGGATATTCTGTTATTCTTACTTGACGGTAACGACAAAAAATCCTATATTCTCTTTTTTGGGTAAAAAAAATCCCAGATTTCCGGCTAACCTAACCTGACACAAAACCAAGAATGACCCGTTTTCGCCCGTAAAGAATTATTGAAGTATCTTGGTCATTATTGGAGCGTTTGAGTTGAGGTTGTCTTGAATATGACGATGGTCCAGCCGCATGATGAGTATCTACAAAAAAAATAAAAATAAAAGCCAAGTAAGTTTTTTATCTTGAATGGTATAAAATAAAGAAAGCACCTGCTATCGATCATTTTCCTATACTTGATACTTTGCAAGCCAAAAAAATTGTTTAAAAACAACATACAGAGCTGTTAAATCTGTGTCCAAACACCCTTTATTTCTACTGTCCAAATAGCATATGAAAGTTGGTAAAAACACCCATTATTTCTACTGTCTGAATAGTGTATGTTTTGGCTAAAACTAAGAAAAAAGGCATAAAAACATATATTCAGATACTATAGTATAAAAGGCATATGGTGATTCATCTGATATAAAGGTTCACCAAAAGTTTCTACACCCATGCTTTTCTTATTCTAATTCTTAAACACAAACAAAACATTCTTCCACAATACCAGCATCATCTCCACTTTAAATCATACATAACATGTTAACTTACATAATAAGCAACATAAAATCATTTAGACATATAAAACGCAACATTATAATTCGGGCAACTACAATCATAGTGTTACTAAAATTTAAGGGACACTGAAAATTTTGACGTATTCAAGGATAGACTCATCAGGCATATCATGTTTGAAGGTAACTACATTAATGTCGCAAAATGATGGATAGACCTACATGATACTCATTAACACGTCCCCTCCATCCCAATGCAAAAAAATGCAACATCATCAATTTTGCAAGTATATACTGAAATACAGTTTGATCATTTCATATAGTGGATAAAAAACAAAGTTGGTTGCATGACTTATACTCGGTGTATAAAAATTCAATCGCTGCCATCTTTGCTATTAAGTAGAAAGATTGAATTTTTATACCTTTATTTCCATGTCTTCGGACATCGTGGCCAACCTAGCAAACCGAGCTGCTGCAATTGCAGACGGCAATGCTGGTTCATCAGCAGCCTCATGGCAATGGCATGTGCCATTCTGTGTCATTTCTCATACTCACTTTTACCCCGGTGGGTTATCTTTAGAACCTGAAATAAAAAATGAAAACTACTTTTTAAGATGCACAAATCCAGGTAATGTTGTATGTTAGGAATATGAATATTCAGTTGAAGACTCGGTCACCCCGAGTACTTATTAGCACATCATAGCTCGTAGGATAACTAGTAATATTATTAGTAGCTTAGTTATTATTATTAGTATTGTGGAGTGGGTCGGGTCTTTATCCACTGTCAGCTCGCTCCACAGCCCGCTAGGGGCATATTATGTAAGTACTGTAAATACCCTTTCCCACACAAGGGAAAGGGTGGAACTTCTCATTATTCCAATCTAATACACACATTTTTCTCTCTCTAAAGTTCCCACTTTCTCTCTCTACAATTCTTATATCATTCGATCCATATATGCTCTAATCTTGTGTTTATTTGTTAGTGAATATCCTACAAATGGTATCAAGAGCCATGGTTAGGTTCACATAAGGGTATATTCACTGATTCGTGGTGATTTAGGGCATATTTGGTTCGAATAGTTTATCTCTTTAATATCCATTTTGTGCTTTGGTTTGTTGGTAAAAAGTGTTAGATCTTGTACTTTATAGCTTAGGGATAGTATAAAAGTAGTGTTTGGTGCTTGGAATCACCGATTTAGGCTTTGTGTGGTGATTTTTGGGTGAATCGTGTGTTGGTGAAAAAGTGTTCATCGGTGCGGTTTGTCTCTCGGAGTTAAATTCTAAGTTGCAGTTTGTTTATTTTTGTACAAGTAAAAGGTGCGATTTGTGTTACCTCGAAGAAGCGGTTTGTCCTATTACCGGTTTTGGCAATAAACGACAAAACGCTTAGAAAGCGACGTGTTTGGCAGTTTGTGTTGTGCGGTTTGTGTCATGCGGTTTGTCTAAGACAGTGACAGCTTTGTCTTCTTGTGACTTGCGGCTTGTCTCTTGCGGCTTGTATCCTCAAAGTTGCGGTTTGTCTGTGCGGTTTGTGCTGTTTGTTGCTGTTTGTGTCTTGCGGCTTGTATCCACAGAGGTGCTATTTGTCCGTTGCGGTTTGTGTCCTTGGGGTTGCGGCTTGTCTCTTGCGGTTTGTATCCTCAAGGTTGCTATTTGCCCGTTGCGATTTGTGTCTTGGTGATTTTAGAAATTCCCGCGAAAGATTCGATTTCTCGGTTAAATCACAAGATCAGTAAAATCTCGTATTGATTATGGCCACCATATCAAACACCGCATCAGATGATATTCAAGCAGCAGGGTCTGATACTCGTTCACCTATGTTAGATAGGACGGACTATGAGTGTTGGGCACAACGAATTCGACTTTACTGCTTGGGAAAAGAAAATGGAGCAAACATCCTTAAGTCCATTGATGAAGGACCATTTCAGATGGGTACCACCAGAGATGCTATTACTACTGGTGAAGATGGCACCGTCACACTTGGAATTGACAGACCTCGCGAGTACAATGATCTTAATGATGAAGAAAAGAAGAGGTATGATGCTGACATTAGAGCTTCAAACATTGTCATTCAAGGTCTGCCAAAGGATGTATACAAGCTCATCAATTTCAACACTGAAGCTAAAGCTGTGTGGGGCAATGTTAAAATGTTGTTGGCGGGGTCAGAACTCACAAAGGAAGACCGTGAGTCACAGCTGTATGATGAGTTCGAGCATTTCAAAATGAACCCAGGAGAGACTATCACAGACTACTATGTGAGATTTCATAAGTTGGTGAATGATATGAGGATGATCAGAATGACTATGCCCAACATCCAACTAAACTCAAAGTTTGGGAACAACATGACTCCTGAATGGGACAGATTTGTTACTGCTGTCAAACTCAACAAAGGTTTAAGGGATACCAACTATGAACAGCTATATGCCTACCTGCAACAACATGAAAAGCATGCTGCCTACGATCGGGTGCTGAGAGAAAAGTTAAATCCTTCAACTCCAAATGATCCACTGGCTTTTATGACAAATGTTCTACCAACAACCCAATCATCATCCAACCCAAGCTATCATCAACTTCACTCACCAGTACCTGCTATGAGTTCTCAACTTGACTCAGGCTACTCTCAGACCGACAAAATGATTGACAACCTCACCAATCAAGTATCATTACTGGTTCAACAGTTTAAAACATCACTCCCTCAGACCAACAATCAGTTAAGGAATTCATCCAACCCACACAATCTAGCAATGGTGGAGGATGGGAAAATTGTGGTTCAAAATGTGCAAGGGAGAGCTGGAAGAAACATGGGTCGAGGTTATGTGCAGAATAGAGCAGGGAATGCCAATCAGGGGCAAGGGAAACAGATCAAGTGTTATAATTGTGGGGGGCTAGGACACATTGCCAGAAACTGCAATCAACCTAAACGTCCTCAGAACTCAGATTACTTCAAAGACAAGATGCTGTTAATGCAAGCTCAAGAGAATGGAGCTGTATTGGATGAGGAAGAGTTATTATTCTTGGCTGGTGATGGGGGAAATACCTTTGATGAAGATGTGGATGAGCAACCAGTTCAGGATCTAGCACTTAACGATCCTAACATCTTCAAGGTAGATGATTGTGATGCATTTGACTCAGATGTAGATGATGAACCTACGGCTCAAACAATCTTCATGGCTAACTTGTCTTCCTTGGTCTCATCTCCTCGACAAGCTGGTTCTTCTAATGCATCCGTGATATCTGAGGTACTAAGAATTTATGACACATATGATATAGTTGATGGACAAAAGAATCCCAACGAAGTACAACAGGCAGATGCTGCTGATTCAAATAATGTTGACATGGAAAATAGCAATATTATTTCATATGAACACTATTTGAATCACAACAACTCGCCTGATGTACCAGATGCTGAATCTTCTGTTAATAATGATGCTTGTGTTATAAGTAATGTGTGTGCCTTAGATAATGCGTGTAACATAGATAATGCATATGAGTGCCCTGTGAACAACTTGCCTGTCCCTGATGATAACTTGATCACTAGACTAAACATTTATAAAGAACAAGTGGCTATGTATGAACAGCGTGCTAAGTTTGAACTTAATCAACGCGAGCAGAAATTAGAAGGTCAAATGAGTATACTTATTAAAGAGTCTAGAGTAAGAGAAGAAACATTAAAACAAGAGTTGAATTCTTTGAAAAATCAGCTAGAACAGTCTGTCGAACAGAAACAGGAAGTACAAAATTGTATAACTACACTTAAGCTAGAATTCAAAGAAAAAGAAAAGGAACTCTTAAATGATTTTTCTAGACTCAAAACCTTAAAGAATAAGCTTGAGGATAAGTTGTACACACAAGACCAAACCAGACAGACTGCCCAAATGATGTATAAGCACAGAAAGTTAAGTGACAAGCATAGTGAAAGCAAAGTAGGTGAATCTAAAATAGCTATTCATGAGATTGCTAAGGTAGCCCAACCTGCATTAAATGATTCCAATGTGATGTTTATACCTAATCATGACCCGCCTGAGCATATCTACACTAAAGAGGAGGATGAGATAAGTGAGAGAACAAGGGAAAGAATGAATGAGAAAATGAGGGATCCCGAGTGCATAGCCAAACGAATAATAGTCAAGCCCCATGACTATAGTGAGGAAAATCATTTGACTGTGTTTGCTCCTCAAAAGAAGTTAACACCTGAACATATATTCTGGAAACAAGATAATGAAAAACTTAAGGAAGAAAAACTTAAGGCCAACACCCCTTTCATTAGAAAAGTTGCGTCCATAACGGTGTATCCTCCCAATACACCTAGGAATTTGGTGCCTTTGTCTCTTCCCACTGAATGCAAAACCTTAATTAGCTTATATGTGCTTTGGCAACTGTTTGCTGATTTCGATAAAACATGTAAGAAGAGAATCACACCAACCGGCATTACTGAGGGGGAAAGGTGTTTTGAACATGCAAAAAGGTGTTACTTAACTGAGGTCATGCCATTCTTTAAACTACTTAAAGAACATTTTGAAGGGTTGCAAACTGCCCTCAACACAGAAATAAAAGAAATGAAAGTAGTGTTTAAAGACATGGAAAATGAGGTGAATGAATATGCAATAGAACTTAAGAGTCGTGAGATTGAAAGAAAAAACATACTCATCACTAATGACAACTTGATTGCTAAATGTATTGCGCAAGATGTATTTTACACTGCTACTGATTCTGCATTGTCTGCTTGTCAATTTCATGAGTATGCTATTGCGTTAAATGTCACCCAGAATCGTGTTGTTGAGCTTGAGGGGGAGAATTTAAAATTGCTTGAAAAAATTCAAAATGATGACCATGATAATATGGTTAAACGTTTTTCAAAACTAGAAGTTGATTATCTAAATTTGCAAATGAAACATCAACATTTAAATGAAAAACACAAAATATCAAATGACAAGACATCCTTGGATGCTCCTGAATTTGATACTTATTTTGGATTAAGCGAACGAGATGAGAAAATTCAAGCTCACACGAACACGATTCGACTGCTGAGGGCCCAAATTGCCCAATTGAAATCCAACAAGTGTGATGTGTATGGCACCAATAAACCTTCGTCTTCAGATTCTCAGAATTTTCAATATCAAAACACCATAAATAAGTTACATCATGAAAATGAGTGTTATCGAGAAGAAAATTCTAAGGTGAAACAACATTTCAAAGAGTTATATGATTCTATTAAAGTTACAAGAAGCAATCACAATGAACAAATAACCTCTTTGACAAATGAAATTAAGAATCTTAAGGCTCAGGTAAAAGGTAAAATGCCATGCACCACTTGTAATTGTGATGCACCAAAGGCTACTGCTAGTAAAAGGTATGATGTTGATGTTGGGCGTATTCCATTTAACCTTAGAAATAATAGCTTTGCCCATCAAACATATCTCGATCATCTTAGAGAAGGCCTTGACACACTTCGTGAGGTAGTTGAAGAGGATAGAACTGAAAAGCCACTTGATAGGGCAGTTGTTTATGCCTGCAAACTCACGAAAAGGATTCAGGAAAACTTAGAATATGCCATAGGCTCAGTCCCTAATTTTAACAGCCATAGAGATAGATTTGTTGCATCGTCATCCACTGTTAAGAACAAACATGTAGCCTTTGATTTACCATGTACAACATCAGAACCCAGCACATCAAAATCAGGAAAACATGTGTTAATGAAACAAACTAATGTTCCCATCGTTACTTCTACAGGAGTGAAAAGTGACACCCAAGCTAGCGGGTCAAAGCCTAAAGGAAATACAAGGAATGATAGGACTACGCCAGCTAAGAGTGATCACAAGAAGAGTGTAGAAGCCCAACCTAGAAACAATAAGTTTGCAAAGACTAGATTGAATCGTGTTGATTCTAGTATTAAAAGTACTGTAATTAATTCGAATTCTAATGCGGTCTGTAAAACATGTGACAAATGCTTAATTTATGCTAATCATGATGAATGTGTTGTGTCATTTCTGATGTCTCATGCACCACCCCATGTTAATTATGTTAGAAAAACTGAAAGAAGTAAGAAAGTTTGGAAGGCAACAGGAAAAACTTTTGCAAATGTTGGGTATCAATGGAGACCCACTGGAAAGAAATTTGCTTTAGGAAATAAACATCCATTACCTAAGGTGAATAAACATAAGAATGTAAAAGTTAAGGAATGGAGACTAACAGGTCGAATTTTGCCCTTAGGAACACAATGCCTTCAGCATAAGTCATCTGCTGAACCTAGGGTAGATTCCACTATAGTAACCTCAGTGATTGATACTTCTGTTGCTCCTGAATTTGTGTGTGCTAACCAAACGGACCCCAACTGCACGTGGGGATCCACATATTTCAGTTATCCATCGTTGTCTATTTTCAAATGCAGGTCGTACAAATCTTCCTTTGGTATTTGGACTCAGGCTGCTCTAAACATATGACTGGGGATCGCTCACGGCTCAAGAACTTCGTGAAAATTTTTTATCGGGACAGTTAGATTCGGGAACGACCACTTTGGTGCGATTATGGGTTATGGAGATTATGTGTTCGGTGACAGTGTAATCTCAAGGGTATATTATGTGGAAGGATTAGGGCACAATCTGTTTTCTGTGGGTCAATTTTGTGATTCAGATCTGGAAGTGGCTTTCAAAAAACATACATGTTTCGTCAGAGAATTGGATGGTATAGATCTCCTCAAGGGCAGTCGGGGCACCAATCTATACACCATATCGATTGAAGAAATGTTGAAGTCCTCTCCCATATGCTTGCTTTCAAAAGCCTCTAAAACAAAATCATGGCTGTGGCATCGTCATTTGAACCACTTGAACTTCGGTACCATAAATAATCTTTCCCGTAAAGATCTTGTTAGAGGGATGCCCAAACTAAAATATGAGAAAGATCATCTCTGCTCTGCATGTCAGCTGGGCAAAAGCAAGAAACAAACCCACAAGCCTAAAACCGTTAACACCAACTTGGAAGTTCTTCATACCCTCCACATGGACTTGTGCGGTCCAATGAGAATACAAACCATAAATGGAAAGAAATATGTTCTGGTGATAGTGGATGATTATTCTCGGTTCACATGGGTAAAGTTTTTGAGAACCAAGGACGAAGCTCCAGAGGTTATTATTAAACTGATAAAACAGCTGCAAGTAAGGCTCGATAAAACTGTCAGAATCATCCGTACTGATAATGGTACTGAGTTTGTTAACCAACAACTCCGTAATTTCTATGAAAGTATTGGCATCACGCATCAGAAAAGTATCCCACGCACTCCTCAACAGAACGGAGTTGTTGAACGAAGGAACCATACTCTGGTGGAAGCTGCAAGAACCATGCTTATATTTTCAAAGGCACCGATGTTTCTCTGGGAAAAGGCTATTGCAACAGCACGTTACACCCAAAACCAATCTCTAATTCATCCTGTTCATGAAAAGACTCCCTACGAGTTAATTCATAACCAGAAACCAGATCTTTCATTTCTTCGTGTGTTTGGCGCACTCTGTTATCCGACTAATGATACTCAAGACTTGGGAAAGTTAAAAGCTAAAGCAGACGTAGGTATTTTTGTTGGATACGCACCTGACCGCAAAGGGTTCAGAATCTACAATAAGAGAACCCGCCAAATCATAGAAACCATTCATGTCACGTTCGACAAGCTGAGTGAGCAACCTGCTTCAGGACAAATTAGTTCTGGACCCGATCTTAAACTTTTGACACCTGGACCCATTAGTTCACAACTTGTACATAATTCCACGCCTGCGGATTCTTATGTACCACCTACATGTGAGGAGTTGAAGAAGTTATTTGATCCTATGTTTGATGAATACTTTGAGCCAACAAATGAAAGTATCTCAAGTACTCCAGCTGTAACTCCTATGGCTGAGGCTCAAGCTTCACAAGGCACAGAAGGCCCAACAGCTTCAGTATCAGTCAGTCTCAATGCTCCAGCTGCCAGTCAATCGCCTTTATCATCAAATACTCAATCCTCTCCAGTGCTACAAGAATCTGCAGATAACCATTCTTTGGAAGTTAATCCTTTTGCTCCTGTTGATGAAGTTCCTTTTGAAAACATATTTGCTCCTGAACCTTCATCAGACGCATCCTCTCTTGAAGAACACAGCACGGCTACATCAGTTCAAAACCCTCAACCTCACGACCATCTCAGAAAATGGACCAGCGATCATCCAATCGACAACATCATTGGCAATCCCTCGCGTCCAGTATCTACACGTAATCAACTAGCCACTGATGCACTATGGTGCTTCTTCAATTCCGTACTGTCCAAAGTTAAACCAAAAGATGCCAAAGAAGCAATGACTAAAGATTGCTGGTTCCAGGCTATGTAGGATGAAATTCATGAATTTGATCGACTTGAAGTATGGGAATTAGTGCCTCCTCCAGAGCTTGCAATGATCATTGCTTTAAAGTGGATCTTCAAAGTGAAACTTGATGAGCATGGTGATGTGTTAAAGAACAAGGCACGGCTAGTTGCAAAAGGGTTCAGACAAGAAGAGGGCATTGATTTTGAAGAATCGTTTGCTCCGGTTGCTAGAATTGAAGACATAAGAATCTTCCTTGCAAATGCTGCTAGTCGGAATATGATAGTCTACCAGATGGATGTCAAAACGGCCTTCTTAAATGGAGACTTAAAGGAAGAAGTTTATGTGAGCCAACCCGAAGGATTCGTGGATGCTGAACATCCTACTCATGTTTACCGCTTGAAGAAGGCTCTTTATGGGTTGAAGCAGGCACCAAGGGCATGGTATGATACATTTTCCAAGTTCCTTCAAGTGAACGGGTTCTCCAAGGGTGTTGTTGATCCCACACTATTCACCAGGAAGTCAAGAAAACATCTACTACTTGTTCAGATTTATGTAGATGATATCATCTTTGCTTCAACAGATCCTAGTGAATGTGATAGATTTTCAAAGGAGATGAATTCCAAGTTCCAAATGTCCATGATGGGACAAATGTCATTCTTCTTAGGATTACAAGTTTCTCAAAGTCCCGGAGGCATATTCATTAATCAATCCAAATACGCCAATGAGATCCTGAAAAAGTTTGGATTCGATTCAAGTGAGCCTGTTGACACTCCCATGGTTGATAGAACAAAGCTAGATGAAGATCTTTCAGGGATTCCAGTGGATAAAACAAAGTATCGAAGCATGATTGGATCTTTGATGTACATCACTGCTAGTAGACCAGATCTTATGTTTGCTGTGTGTATGTATGCTCGGTATCAATCCAAGCCAACCAAAAAGCATGTTGAAACGGTGAAAAGGATCTTCCGATATCTTCAAGGCACAGTTCATATGGGTCTCTGGTATCCTAAGGACACTGCAATGGAGTTAACGGCTTATGCTGATGCTGATCATGCGGGATGTCAAGACACTCGTCGTAGTACTTCAGGAGGAGCTCAGTTTTTAGGGGAAAAGTTGGTTAGTTGGTCTTCTAAGAAGCAGATGAGTACTTCCATATTATTTACTGAAGCTGAGTACATTGCCATGTCTGCTTGCTGTGCACAAATCCTTTGGATGCGTTCACAACTTTCAGACTATGGATTCTCATACAACAAAATTCCCTTATATTGTGACAACAAAAGCGCCATTGCTCTTTGTTGTAACAATGTTCAGCACTCCAGGGCAAAACACATCGACATCAGGCATCACTTCATCAGGGAACAGGTGGAAAAGGGAATTGTGGAACTATATTTCGTGAGGACAGAGTTTCAGTTAGCTGACATCTTCACCAAGGCTCTCCCAAGAGAAAGGTTTCAATTTATTCTCCCACGCCTTGGTATGAAGAGCATGACACCTGAAACCCTCAAGTGTCTTCAGGAAGAAAAGGAGGAGTAAAGGATTGTCTTCTTATATCCTTGTACATAGTTGTATATATCTTAAAACAAAAAGAAAATACAAAAATATAAAACCTATAAAAACCATAAAAATCGAAAAATCAGAAAATACCAAAAATAGTCCTACCTAGGCATGTCTTTTGTTTATCGATAACATTTACGGATCTAGAAATGTCATTCAACAATGACACGGATCTTTAAATGAAGCTCGAGCAGAAGTTATACTAATCAGTTAAAACATGTCTTAATGGCTTGCTATTTCTTCAGATAGCAACCCGCGCTATACTTTGGGGAAAGCTTGTCGCCAAAATGACAGCTGTTCCTCCAACTGGGTGATGTTCACCTGGGCATGGATTACTTTATATCCATGTTTCTTTGATCTGATGTACGTTTTAGTGCATCATTTCGCATATAAGAAGAGAAGTCTTCTTTGCTCAATTATCAGAAAACATTTAATCAGACACATTTTCTCCCAAAATTTTCTAACTAATTTAAATCAATGGGGATCACAATTCTCAAAGGGTTTGAAATTTTTGATCGGGGGAGAGAATGTGATTTAAATATGAAATATGATAAAATGTAATATTTTGGACATATATGTAAGCTCTCCCATATGTGCTAAACCATTTTGTATAACAATGCACATATTGAGGGGGAGCAAAATGTTTTGGATGTGGTAGTATGCTCTCCCATGCATTGATTAAGGGGGAGCAAAGGATTTGGCACCTCATGTGATCGTGACTCAGACTTAACCAATGAATTGACGATAGCTAAAAGTCAGTAGTCGAAAGGACATGTCCTGGACGGGTAATAATTTCAAGCCAGTTTATCTGGTGATGTAAGCGTGTCTCGCAAAGGACGTGTCTGAGTAGAATGTACCGATTTCGAGCTAGTTTCCTTGAATGTGATCTGGACGGGTAATAATTTCAAGCTAGTTCACTAGTGATGTAAGCGTGTCTCGCGATGATCATGTTCTTGGAAAATCAATCAATTCAAAAGTGCGAGCTTCACCTGACATGTGCAAATTTATAAAACAATTATTCGAGCACATATTGAGGGGGAGCATTTGAGAAATATAAAACTTTCAAGTGTTTGCAAAAATGTGTTTCAGAATCATGAACACTTTGAGAGATTTTTCAAAGATTTGGTTTATGGAAATCGTGGAAGTACACCAAAGACCGACCATTTTAATGAATGTATGGAGTTATAAGGATGGTTAGGTTAGGTACAAGTTCCCATGATCCCACCAGAGCCGGAGGGATCTACCCAGGGACAATCCACTAGTTAGTGTAGAAGTCCTTAGGTATGATTAAAAAGGAGAAAAGTAAGAATAAGGGAAGAGTGCCGACTGAGATGGAGCTAGTACTGGAACAAACCCAACAAGGTGCTAGTTATGAAGTCTCGGTAAGCACTGAAGGGGTTGAAGAATGAAAAAGAATTGTAAAGATAAAGGGTGAAAAGAAAGAAGCCCTCCTTACACTTTAGGCAGAAACCGGGTCAATACATATGCTGTCAGAATCACTTAGTTGATTGCTGGCATTGAAGACAAAGTATCATGGACCCAGTGATATGCTGCACAACCCTCCCTAGCCACTCAAGGTCCCTCAAAGGATTCTTGTTTCAATTGTCACGGAGTACAATACATTTCTATCGTCTCTCTCACTCCGAGTTAGATGATATTGAAAAGGTGGCAGTTCTCTCCAGCCTCCGCTCACTAAATCAAAACGCACTATCGAGTCTAGAGCCACGAGATACATAACAAGATCTCATAGGGACACGAATTATTTCTACACTGGTTGTTCAACATTAAGGACACCAGTTGTAAACTTATGGGTCCTACACAGATCTTAGCAATCTGCCAGAACATTTATGAGAGAATTTACAAATGTAATTCTCAATGATTGAATGGAAATTCCTGCCAGGGTCAACATCAAACAACCCTGAAAGCAGGTCACTTCGGTAGTTCCTTGTGGATTACGCTTAGTGGTCGCGGCGGTTTCAAACGGTCTACAGCTGTGGAGTGATCTCCAGCGACTCACCTAATCGTTGATTTACTACGGTAAGATCTTAAAAAACCCTTTGTGGGTTTTCGATTTAGGAATGGTCTTGGTAAGGATTAGAGAGAGTTTTCACACTATGCTGTTAACAATCTTGAAGTCCGAACCTGTAAGTACCGGACATTTTATTGCTAACTGTCGTATGCAGGAACTTCTGGCGGCTGTAGCTGTTGGATGCTGTAGCTGGTTGCAGTTGTAGCTGGTTGCAGAAAAGATGCCATTCCACCACCACATGTTCACACTACAACATCATCTTTAACAAAGAAGTCATGATCAATCGAAAAGACCTTCAACACTGCTTCCGCAACTCTGAAGCTGAAGATCATGATCCAGATAAGTGTGAGCATGTTGGCGCAACAAACACAATCCATCACCCCATATTCGCTCTACTCCATCATCATGTTCAATGAAGTCATGACAACCTAAATGACCTTCAACACAGCTTCTGCTAACTCTGATGCTGAAAGTCATGACCCAGAATAGAGTGAGCATGTCGGTTCAAAGAGTACCACATCACATTGAAACATACGACTGAAAGATGACATGGAAACACATGGTGGATGATAACTCCAAAGAATCAACAAAGATCATCCAAGACAGAAGAAAAAGTCATCTGAAGATTTGCTGCTGCACAATGATCAAGGATTGTGAAGAATCATTGTTTAACGAGCTATGAAGTCAAGAGCCATGGATGAAGTGCAAAAATTCAAAACATTACTTCAGGGGTGACCTCCCTTAGGGGGAGATTGTTAGGAATATGAATATTCAGTTGAAGACTCGGTCACCCCGAGTACTTATTAGCACATCATAGCTCGTAGGATAACTATTAATATTAGTAGTAGCTTAGTTATTATTATTAGTATTATGGAGTGGGTCGGGTCTTTACCCACTGTCAGCTCGCTCCACAGCCCGCTAGGGGCATATTATGTAAGAACTATAAATACCCTTTCCCACACAAGGGAAAGGGTGGAACTTCTCATTATTTCAATCTAATACACATATTTTTCTCTCTCTAAAGTTCCCACTTTCTCTCTCTACAATTCTTATATCATTCGATCCATATATGCTCTAATCTTGTGTTTATTTGTTAGTGAATATCCTACATTGTATAACCGACGGGTCGGATAGATGAAAATAGATATGTAGCTAAAAAAAGGAAATGGGGCAAAAGAGTTGAAAATGGACCCAAGCCTTATTTTTAAACTGATCCAGGCCTTATTTTTAAAGGAAAAAAACATTTTTAGAAACTCATTTTGGATCATTTTATTTCACATAAACCACATAAGATACAAGTAGGCAACACAAAGCAGTAATACAACACAAATACTTAAGACGCAATACATGATGCATCCTGAGGTCTAACATTTTAAACTTCTAATGTAGCCCATTTTTTTAATAAAACTAAAAATACGTACCGTTATTATTACAGTAGGAGGAAGCAAATGCTCGAATATATATACCAATGGCATGTTACACGCTAAGCCTTTAATGGAAGAATATTCGGTAAAAAGGAAAATGGTTACCTGAAAAAAGGTCCTCTCCGTGAGCGCCCCGTTGCTCAATCCCACAACAAATCTACGTCGGTTAAATCTCCCACAGTCACTATATTTGCTTCACCCAACAACGACAGACCAAAAGCCGCGACACCTACTATTTTTTAACACACCATCAGCCATCACAACCGAGTTAGTGGACATTAGCATACATGAAGCTCCAACTAATGTGTGATGACCCAACATCGGTAACGATAGGTACAACAATGTTTGCTAACTAAATTAAACACAATGACATATATTCAACCTGTATATAAATTGTATTTTCAGTGGGAAAACAAAATGACTACATGTTTCACAATAAGTGTATCTGCTATTTTTAAAGACTTATAATTAAATAGACGTTTAGTAGATACTATAATTATGTTTCCATTGGATTGGAATTTACTTGAGAACAGGCTATAAATTCCAAGATACATACTAAAACAATATTGCATCTATTATGCATAAAAGTACTCACTTGAGAATGCAGGATGAAATCCAGCTTCATTTCTAGTTTCTACTTTTGTAGTAGCAATCTTACTTGTATCAGAAAATGTTTTAGTTTTGACATGCATTCGATTCCTGAGCTCACCTCATGGTCTCTTGCCTTAGAATCCCCCATGTGCACCATAATTAATTCAGTAACCAAATAACAACATACCCTTGTGAAATTTAACTCTCAATTTTGCTTGCAATTAAACCTGCATTACAGATATGCAAATTCCATTATTTCCCACATAATCAGATAATTACACAAACAAAAGTAAAGACGGGGTCGTGCGAATTCGACAGCCGATGAACAAAACTTTCATAAATTGTAGTACAACACGTAAAACCTTTTTGTGATATTACACACCTTTTCAAGTTTCAAACTCCTTATGAATGGTGAGATACATTAGAGTGTCCATCTAAACAAATAGAAGTAAACTAATAAAGCATGATATCTGCATAATGCTCAAGTATTTACTGTGATTATGCTTCTAATTACTGTTAGTCTACTACTTACTTTAAATTTTTATCTGTCATGTAGGATTAAGTTGTATTTTTTGTCAGTCACACAATTTAGCATATGCCAATTACTAAAGCGAGAATAATAAAAAAGTCTTACAAATTTATAATGGTTTGCTTCTTGACTACGCGGTATTTTCTTCTTTCAACTATAACCTGAAATGTGACAGCCTAATCAGTAACAACATACCAGATCCATATACCCAAGGAATACAATACATAAACTTAAACAATAAATACATAAAGAAGGTACAAAAAGTTACCAAGATCACCAACTTCAGCAGCTACTTTATACATCATCACACCTTCATCTTTCTTTCCAGAGGAATCCAACGCCTTTTGAACGATCACCTTCAAACCAACCAACAAAATACAACAAACATAAGTGGAACAAAAACATTGTATACACTACAAAAATCAGACGATTAGAAGCCAAAGATAAAGATGCAAAAGGAAAAAACAATTAGGAACAACCAAGAATGAAAAGAAATCAATAAAATGATGTTGTATGGCTACAATTTGTAAAAATTAGGATACTGAAAAGTTTTTTTTACGGGCAATATTAAAATATGTATCGAGTTGTTGTAGAACTATAAATTAGTTGGACTAAAGTAATCAAGTACTATATACCACAAATGAAACAACAATATGACAATGGTAACATCAAAAGTCATGGAAAGGATACAAAATTAACAAAAACCACAAAGTATAACAACACCCTCCCCAAAAATTATTAAGGTATAATGGAACACCATTTATGTGCTTACTAAAACCTTTTAAAACCAAATAAATCAAAACAATATATACTGAAATGCAAAAAAATCAAAATACCCAATTCATTAAAACACAAACACAATTAAAATGTAATCTCAATTTACAATAAAAATCATAACTCTAACCATCTAATCTAAATTAAGTAAATAATTAGAATAACAAACCCCATTATGAAAGACCAAAAAAGATCATAACAATATCTAAAAAAAACTCTATTACCTGTTCAAAGCCAAAGGTTTCCGAAACCTATTCACCCGGAAAAACATATAAACGATCGTAATCACACATTCGAGGCTGCAATTAAACATAAAACTATGAATAAAAATACAAATTTTTATAAAAAAAAATTAACTGGAATTAAAAAAAAAAAAGAACCATAAATTTGGCTCACCCAAAAATAGTTTGTGTGTGTGCTTATGAAGAATCCAACCTTGATGTATCTCATATAAACCAAGCAAGAAAAAAGATGTGGATAGAAACAATGGGGAAACTGTATATCTAACATATGGCTTAACTACAACCACAAAAGGATTAAAAAATTGCCGTTACTATTGCTTTTAATGTCGCTCCCCTCACAGACGACTGTAGCTGCCACAAAACCCATTTGGTCGGATCGGTCAACGGTTAATCGGCGGCGGGTTTATTTTTCGGAGCAGCACCGGTCGGATCTGAAAGAAAGAAGAGGGATGTGAGTTATCGTAAATAGTCCGGGTCGGACAACAATATCTCACATTATTATTTGGGCTTGGATGGAGTGGGTCACAAATAACATTCGGGCTCCAACAACCCAATAAATGTTAGTTTGATTTAATTTTCCTAAGGAAAGAAAAATTTCACTTACTCGAAGGAGTTCAAATCAAATAATCCAAAGTAGAAGGAAAGCATGCCTTACTCAAAGATATTCAAGCTTACTCGAAGAAATTCATATTAATCAAAATACAATTAAGGACAGAAAAGGACCATGCAAGCAGCAAATAACTTCCTAAACATATCCTATAGCCCAGAAATCAAATCTAACAAACACATTGGCCACAAAATTTTTTATGCAATATGAATTTCTTCAACCTAAGAGCATATGATTGATCTTTGTTACAAGGCTTTAGGCGCATGATTTAGGGAAATATTTGAGCATTTCTAGACTCTCAAAACACATACACAAGCTCTCTAATTACAGCAACAAGAGAAACAAGCTAATAAACCCTAATTCTCTTAATTTCCATTCTCAGATGATAGTGATAACAATTAAGCACCAATTGAGCAAAACTAAGCATGGTATTGAGCATGAGAACTACTTTAATTAGACTAAAGCCTAACATATGAGAAATGCCCAATTATGCTCCTTTAACCCTAATTCTTCGAACAATAATTTAATCCACAGAAATCATACCAAACTTTGGGCGTGTGATAATCAAGCATAAATTAATGAGTATATCACTTACAATCGTGAAATGGTGAAGATCAAAAAAATTTAATCAAAAGAAAAATGGCAGCAGTTAGAGAGAGTGAATGTTTTTTGTGAGTTAGATTTTTATTTATTTATTTATTTATTTTAAATCTTGCTTTTATAGGGAAAACTTTGGTGGTTTAGCAAGTTTGGTCCCTCAACCCGTTTTACCCTTCAAGCACAGTCCCAAAGTCACCAATTTTGACAATTTTAACAACAGTCCCTTAGGTTTGTTGTTGTTTCATTTTTGGTCCAAACATTTGTTAAATTTTTGAAATTTACATTTCTCCCCCTTGAACTAACATATACTTTTGAAGAATTTTCACAATGATTTAATTCAAGAGATCACGAAAATTTTGCATAAAGAAGTTTTATTTTTGTTGAAGAATTTATAAAAGAGTGTGCGGAATGCATAACTTTTGCAAAACATTTCTCCCCCTAAAAATATGTTTTTGTTTAAAAATTGAGAAAATAGGTTGATTACGAACATATTTTGATTTCTTTTTGAATTCTGCACACAGAAAGAGATGATTATGGTTTTATTTATTATTTGTTATTATTTTTTTTATGAAATAAAGAGGAAAATCTTTTTGGATTTTATATGTTTTACATTTTTGTATTTTGTTTTTCAAAATAATTTTTACAAAGATTTTTGATGTTGGACGTTTTCAAGTTAGTTTGAGAAAGTTTTCCAGATTAGCTGGAGTCAAACACCGCATAATAATGTGATGGTCTAATTCAGCAAATCTTGCTGGAGGCAAGGCTTTGGTGAATAAATCCGCTAATTGGTATTGAGTACTGTAACACCCCCAAAATATCGCAGCGGAAGATAGTATCACTGGGGTATTACTTCATAGTTCACAGCACAAATTACAGAAAATGACTCTAAATGAGACGTTTTGAAATAAATTATCATTCGATTAAAATATCAGAGTTTACAAAGAGGTCCCACAAGTTTACAAAATGTACAACATAAAAGTTGTAAAGTTTTTCGAATGATAATATATGAATTGTCTTCAAAATGTTTTTCCGTGCGCTTTCACATGCCAGCTAATTCCTTTCGAACCTGAGATAAACATGCTAAAAAGTCAACACAAATGTTGAGTGAATTCATAGGTTTGTAAATAGTAGTGGACAATAAAGTTCATAGTATAATTGCAATGTGCGCAATCATCATCCTGATAGTTATTATTGCTCTAAGCTAATGGCACGCACGACTGATTGTATATATATATCACCGTACGATATATACAGTAAATAATTTGCCCCGTGTAGGTACTATGCCATATACCTAGAAATTCAAATATAATGCGTTTGTGATCTCCGCTGTATGATTAACACAAATAGGATTCATCAATCCCGATAGGCCTATCCACAATATTTGCGCTCACTCGCAACAACAAGTGATTAGTGGTCCATGATAAGGGGACTTTTAGCATAAAAAACTTAGGCATGCAATAAGACATTCAAGGCGAGCATTCAGTTTACAAGTAATTGTCCATAATAAAAACAGTAGCACGTATCTCCCCCAAAGAGTATATAAAACAGTTAAACAAAAGTTGGGGCTATGAACTCACCTTAGCGTATGGTGAATAAAGTAACACAAACAATGTCAAGTGAAGCACAACAGTATGGAATCAACATGACCTAATAAATATAAGCTCGTTTCAAAGTATGAAACTTGGAAAGTAATCAATGCGTATGAGTTTTCAAAAGATAATACGTTTTAGTTTTCGTGGAAGTTTCGTATCAATGTTTATAAAAAGTTTAGTATCTCATTCGTGTGCTGGTATGACGTCATAGACTCAAGACAAACGCACGCCAAAGTATAATATATAAAAGACACATATATATATATTATACTTAATAGTCCAATAATAGTCCAATGGGCGATCGCCTGATATCTTAAGTCCGTCATAAGTCTAATATATGTCTAAATAATATCTATTTTATACAAGTCCGAGTTATTTGAGTCGTAGTCCAATGTCTAAAGTCTGAGTCTAATATGTCCAAATCACAGTCCGTATAATAAAGTCCATCAGGTATATGTATTGTCGAAAATAATATGTCCATTATGTATCCGTTATGTCAAATATGTCCAAATCCGTTATGTATCCGTAAGATCCAATTAGTCATGTCCGTTATGTCCGATATTCCAATAATTTGTTGTATGTTTATTCCGATACATAATAAATGGAAGTAATATGATTCCGATAGCAGATGTATTGACCCGGTTTCTGCCCTAAGTTTTCATGGAGGGCTATTTCTTTTCACCCTTTCTTTAAACTTTTCTTTTTAATTCTTCAACCCCTTCTTTCCCTTTCTCATTTACTCTTTTTTTTTTTTTTTTTTTTTTTTAAATCTTTCCTAAGGGCTTATAATTCTAATCTACTGGAATTGTCCTTGGGTAGATCCCTCTGGCTCTGGCGGATCATTGGACATAAACCTAACCATAATCTCCTTATTACTCCATGATTATCTTAGATTTATCGATCACTTGCCATAAAATCTTTTTGTGAAAATCTCTCAAAGTGTTTATGAATAAAACACATTTAGATAACACTTCGAGAGTTTTACATTTTCTAAAATACTCCCCCTTCACATGTGCTCATGCATTTTTTGATATAAATATGCACATGTTGGGTAGAGTTCGCACATTTGAATAGATCGATTTTCAATGAACATGACCATTGCGAGACATGTTTACATCACTAGTTAGACTAGCTTGAAATTATTACCCGTCCCGGTCATATTCAATGATCATCTCTCGAATTGGTACATTCTACTCAGATAAGTCCTTTGCGAGACATGCTTACATCACTAAAAAACCAGCTTGAAATTATTACCCGTCCCGGACAAGTCTTTTCGATAACAGAAATTTAATTTTGTCAATTCGAGGGTTAAAATCTTGAGTCGAGCTCTTTTGAGATTCAATCCACGATCTTTAAACTTTTGATCACATTTTAATCACGTCCTAGTCAATATTAATGTTCAAAACAAGACATTAAAATCTTAAGGAGTAGATGTTGATGAAGTTGAGGGAGTTGGTGTGTCAGCTTCGATTGTGGTAGATGCATCTTGCGGTGGTGGTGGTGGTTGATGTTGTTAAGCGGGAGCAGCGGAACGTTGTTGTGATGCATTTGTCGAAGCTCCAACATAGTATTCATTATACATAAACTCGAAAAAATTATCCAGTTCTTGAGTTGTCGGCTTTTCAGTTGTAGTTTACTGAGCTCCTTGGGGTACGAGTCCTGAACTGATATGTCCAGAAGTCTGACTTTGTGGTGTGGGTCCTAATCCGATATGATTAGAAGCCATCGGGTTAAGCGCGGGTTCTAGAGCGAGTCTCTCAGAAGCCATTTGTGAAATCTCATCAAATTTCACATTCATCGTCTCCATAATCCTTTTAGTTCTTCTATTATACACCCTGAATGCCCTCGAGTTGTCTGAATAACCAATGAAGATACCAATATCACCCTTAGCTTTCAGTTTCCCCAGATCTTCTCTTCGTAGGATAGCACAAAGCACCAAATACATGAAGGTAAGAGATATCGGGTTTTCTGTTGTTCACTAATTCATGTGGGGTTTTATTGAATCTTGGATGGATTCGGGATCGGTTCTGAGTGAAACAAGCAGTGGCAACAGCATCAGCCCATAAGAATAACGGTGCACTGGAATAAATCAGCATTGTTCGAGCAGCTTCCGCAAGAGTTCTATTTCTTCTTTCAACTACCCCATTCTGTTGTGGAGTTCTAACAGCTGATGTCTGGTGAGTGATTCCAGTCTCTTCAAAATATGTTCTTAACTCCTGATTAGTGAATTCCGTGCCATTGTCAGTTCTTACAATCCTAACTGGAGCTTGAAGTAAAACTTGAATTCGCTTCAGAAAGGTGATGATGATGCCTGGTGCTTCGTCTTTTGACCTCAAAAACCTTACCCATGTATATCTTGAATAATCATCGACAATCACAAGAATATACTTTTTCCCATTGATACTCTCAACTCTCATTGGGCCACATAAGTCCATATGCAACAAATGTAACTTGTCAACCGAACTAGGTACGGTTTTGGGTTTGTATGTTGCCCGTTTGCTTTTGCCTTGCTCACAGGATGGACATGAGTGTTCTTTGGTGTATTTGAATTTAGGGATACTGGTGATGATGTTGTCTTTGGCAAGATTTGTTATGGTGTCGAAGTTGAGATGGGATAAACGTCTGTGCCACAACCAGGACTTAGTTTCGTCAGCTCTTGTCATGAGACAAATTGGTGATGAAGAGGCCATTTGGTTAATGTCGATAGCATAGAGATTGGTTCCACGATTTCCGGTTAAGAGATCATCTCCAATCAAATTCCTAACGAAACATGTATTCCTTCTGAATGCAACCTCTAAATCTGCATCACAAAACTGTCCGACTGAAAACAGATTGTGTCCCAACCCTTCGACATAGTAAACCGAACTGTTCCCATGAACTTCCATACAAAGTTGATCAACAGCTTCAGATTCCCGGTCATGTGCTTGGAGCAATCCGAGTCGACGATCCAAAGACAAATTTCAATGACCTGCAAAGAACAGATGGTTTTGTATATGGAAACCGTTTAACATTTGGTTCCATGGGGTTAGAGGTAACAGATGAATCACACTTAGAGATGGTTTCAACTTGAACTTTTGGAACAATTTCTGATGTGTCATTCTTAAGTGGAAACATTCTACCCGTTGGTTTCCATGCACAAAACTTAAGATGGTCTCTAGGAAATTTGCTACTAGTGGCTGTTCTAGCTAGTTTAATAAGTCTTTTGACATATCTGGACATAGCACTAGTTCTTGAAGACACATCTTTCTGTTCAGGCATATCATTCACATTCACATTATTAGAAACAATATCATCACACACATTTTCAGAAAAAGATTTCTAGCACATTAAACAAACAGAGTCATTACATGCACTTGAAATACTTCTTCCGTTTTATTATTGATTTCACTCTTAGATGCAGGCGTGTCACACCCCCAAATTTCGTGACTTGCAGCGGAATAAGTCATTCAGGGGCACGACTGGTCATAGCACCAAAGTTACAGTTATATTGAACGACCTAAAGTTTCGTTTAGAAAATACATCGTTTGATTATTTAAAAACATTCAGAGTTATAAAGCTAGGTCCCAAAAGGTGAAACAAGTTTTCATAAAACAAGTTCATACAATTCAAACGATGGATAAGTGCATAAAATATAAAGTGAGACGCGTCGACTCCGCGACTCCATGATGTCCATATACAAGCCAACATGCGATACCTTAATTACCTGAAAATACATTGCTAAAAATGGTCGACAAAAATGTTGGTGAGATCATAGGTTTATGTAAATGAAATATTGTACGGATACCACAAGTATAAAGTGTATGACAAAACAATGCCACATAAAAATGATACATTAGCTCTTAAGCTCATGACCCCGAAGCTAGACTGAATGAAATGCCCCAACTGAGTGTTTGCCAATCACTCTAATATGACAGAAATGAAATGCGTTCGTTTGACAAGTTGGCGCTACCAACCCAAACGGAGGAGTCACCCTCAATAGATTTATTCACTCACTCTCGCTTGCTAACAATTAACGGTTCATGATAATAAAGGGGACTTTAATCTAGGCAATGATGTAACTTAAGCAATGTAATGAGTTAGCATACTTTGGTCCGCATATAAAAATGGTGCAATGTATTCTCCCCCGAGAGTTTAGAAATCAATAAACAATTTAAAACGGGGCTATGAAAACTCACCTGATATGATATAGCAACAATGATCACAATGGATATGATGAGATGAGGCTCGGTTCCTAACCGCGACCTATCATGAATGATGTGATCTAAGGTAAGCAAATGAAATGATGTTACTCATGCAAACACGTATACTATTGATACCACTCGATTGTTTTGAAAGCAACGTTTATAGCCGAAAAATACATTTTTGACGTCTCGTTAAGTTATAAACTACATTCGCGTAAATATGTTAAAACTACACTCCATGATCCTTGTTTGGTGTTCTATTGGAAAATATAATGTTTTCGTCGCAAAACAATACTTTTCATAACTTGTGAAAATATATATCCAAAACAGCCTCGCAAAACTAGTCGCGAATTAGTGCACGTTAAGAGTTAGTGAGTAAATTTGACGTTCTTGAAAACCTTGTAACATTATCTAAATGTCGTGTTGTTTGACTTTTGATCATACGCGTCTTGATTAGATAGAAAACCGGCTATCAATGCGATAACTTGCAAAAATGTTAAACTTTATCCTTAGAAAATACTTTCTAATAGGGCTGTCAAAATAGAATAGAGTTCGTCGGCTTTGAACGTGTATATCTCGGTCGTTATAAGCTTGTTCTCTACGTTCTTTATTTCCACGGATTCGTCATAACATGAAATAACATAATCTTAGTAGCTCGGCTCTCCTAGATCACGTCTAATGCCTCGTTTGGTCCTTTAAAGTTCGGCTAACAGTACGCTTATTTTCAGAAAATTAGTTTTCGTCGTCTAACTTTGAAAAATCATATCTTCTTCGTTATAAGTCGGTTTTTAGTGATTCTTGCGGCCACGGTTTCGTTTTTGAAAGAACTTTCTGAATATGAAGGCCAAAATATACCAAAAGTTACTGAGTTTTCCAGTTTACACGTTTTTGGACAATAGCTATTTTAGATTGTTAAAAACTCATTTCCTTGGTTGTAAACTTGATCATACCACCTCAAATCAACTCCACAAGTTCACAAATCCTACCATACACCTTCTTAGGGTGTCATGGGGTCCTAAACATCACCAACCTTGGTGGATCTCATGTGCTTACTAGTGAAACTTGTAGATCTAGTGTTTGTGATAGTTTATAAGCAAAGTGGTATCTAAAACATAAGTAACTTGCATAATCAACTAGTATAACTTGAAAATACATAATCATATGAAGTAAATGAAAGTATGAAAAGATCAATGAGATGTTCTTGAAGCTTACTTGAGTACTTGTTGTGATTTGATGAAAAATGTATAAGAAACCTAGGGTTTTATCACAAAACCCTAACTAGGAATGAAATTAGAGCTTGATTATGATTTTAACTTGAAAATTTTATGGATTGATCTTGGTGTTCTTCCTTTGGCCGATCCAACAAGAAGAGAAAGAGAGAATATGTAGTGTATTTTGCTAGTGAATTTGATGTAGTGAAGTGTTGGTCTAATTAAATCAAAAGACCAAAAGACATAAACATTAAATGGGATGTACTTGTAATCAAGTGGCCTTATGGCTTAGGGTGGCTAAGGGGGGGGGGGGGGGGGGGGGGGGGCCCCCCCCCCCCCGGCAACATGGAGAAAAAGGAAGAAAATATGGCCAATTAATGTTCTTGTCTAATGGTTGCATGAGTTAGTGAAGTTTATGTGTACATTGGGTGTTACCGGGTACCGAGTTAACTAGAAATAAATCGCGATGATGTAAAATAAAATATGACGAAGTTGTAAAATGTGTAAAATCATATTCCTTGCAAGAATCGGGTGTTAGAATGATAATCGGATTGAAATTTCGTAAACCGACGGAGTTATAAGCTCCTAATGGAAAATGTAGCAATTGATTTTAAAACACCAGGTAAAGTAATAATATAATCTCTATATCATTATAATTAGCTTGAAAAGGTATCAGGATCATTGTTTGGAGTATTTGGGTTTACTGCTGGTAGAAATGACTGAGTGGTAACGTTAATTAAACAATTAAGCATACGTTAATGAAAATCACACAAACCCATGCATGAACTGATATGGTAATGATGTTACTGATGATATGCAGACTACCCTAGTCTGTATGATGTATCTTTACTGATGATGCATGAATACGCAGCTAAACCTAACTGGTTACGCGCATTTGAATACCCGTAAACCAAGTTTACGACATGATGAATGATGCCCATGAATAGTGATTTCCCTCCGGGAATGAATAGTGTCACGTGAATAGTAAAATTTTTGACGACTTCTCAAAGTCTCAAACTGACTTCAAAAATGATGAATAGTGATCGATGAATAGTGATTGATGAATAGTAACTCATAAATAGTAAATTGTCGGGGTTTGGAAAATGACCTGAAATTACGAGTTGTGACAGTCGACCACCCTAAAAGGAATTCAGTCCTTGAATTCAGCTGATGTTGTTCTCTGGAGTGGTCTCGGTGAAAAGATGTGGGTATTTGAGTCGCATCTGGTCTTCCCGTTCCCAAGTAAACTCAGGACCTCGGCGAGAATTCCAGTGAACTTTGACGATCGGAATTCGACTTTGCTTCAACTGTTTGACCTCCCGGTCCATGATTTCTGTTGGTTCTTCCACAAAGTTAAGCTTATCATCGATCTGAATTTCTTCCAATGGGATTACGAGCGTTTCGTCTAAAAGACATTTCTTGAGGTTTGAGACATGAAACGTGTTATGTACATTGCTGAGCTCTGACGGAAGCTCCAGTCTGTACGCTACCGGACCAATCCTTTCCAGAATCTTGAATGGCCCAATGTATCTCGGGTTCAACTTACCGCGTTTCCCGAATCGTATCACGCCCTTCCAAGGCGAGACCTTCAACATGACTTTGTCTCCAACCTAAAATTCTAATGGTTTGCGTCAAACATCGGCGTAACTTTTCTGCCTGCTTCTGGCTGTTTGGAGTCTTTCTCTAATCTGAATTATCTTTTCTGTTGTCTCTCTGACCAACTCTGGACCGATTAGTTGTACATCACCAACTTCGGCCCAACAAACTAGGGACCTGCACTTACGAACGTAGAGTGCCTCGAATGGTGCAGCTTTTATGATCGAATGATAACTGTTATTGTAAGAGAACTCTATCAATGGCAAATGGTTAGCCCAACCATTTCCAAAGTCAATGACACATGCTCTGAGCATGTCTTCCAAGGTCTGAATCGTTCTCTCGCTCTGACCATCGGTCTGAGGATGATAGGCGGTACTCATGTCTAACCTAGTTCCAAATGAATCTTGCAATGATTCCCAAAAATTTGAAGTAAAGCGACTGTCTATGTCGGAAATGATGGAAATTGGTGCACCGTGCCTTGAGACTATTTCCTTGACGTAAAGTCTGGTGAGCTGATGCATAGTATAAGTCTCTTTGATTGGAATGAAATGAGCTAACTTGGTGAGACGATCAACTATTACCTAAATAGCATCGTAACCTCCTGATGTTTTGGGAAGTTTAGTTACAAAGTTCATTGTAATGCATTCCCACTTCCACTGGGGAATCTCTGGTTGCTGAAGTAATCCTGATGGATTCTGGTACTCGGCTTTCACTTTAGCACAAGTAAGGCATTTACTGACATACGTAGCTATCTCTGCTTTCATATTGGGCCACCAATAAAGCTTCTTGAGATCCTGATACATCTTATCAGAACCTGGATGAATGGAGTACTTCGACTTGTGTGATTCGTGCATGATCAACTCTCGTATTCCACCATATTGAGGTATCCAGCTTCTATCCTTGAAGCATAATGTTCCATATGATCTATTTACTAAACCGTTTGCGTTATCTTGCATTCCTTTGAGTGTTTCACTTGGTAGGTTTTCTTCCTTGAGTGCCTCGGCTTGGGCCTCGAGGATCTTTGATGGTAGTGGTGAAATGATAGACATTCCCAAAGATCTGACTCTCAAAGGCTTGAGTCTCTCTTTTCGACTGAGTGCATCTGCCACAACATTGGTTTTTCCTGGGTGATATCTGATTTCACAGTCGTAATCACTAAGTAGTTCCAACCAACGATGTTGCCTCATGTTAAGTTCCTTCTGATCAAGAATGTACTGTAAGCTTTTGTGGTCTGTAAATACTACACACTTTGTTCCATAAAGATAATGCCTCCAAATCTTGAGTGCGAAAACCACGGCACCCAACTCTAAGTCATGAGTAGTGTAGTTCTTCTCATGCTTCTTAAGCTGACGAGATGCATAAGCTATCACTTTCTCGTTTTGCATTAACACTGCCCCAAGTCCTTTGTGTGAAGCATCGCAATATACCACGAAGTTTTCAATCCCTTCTGGCAATGACAAAATTGGCGTGGTGCAAAGTTTCTGTTTCAATAACTGAAAAGCAGTCTCTTGCTTTTCTCCCCAATCGTATTTCTGGTTCTTTTGTGTCAACTTGGTCAGTGGCTTAGCTATCTTGGAAAACCCTTCAATGAACCTTCTGTAATATCCGGCAAGTCCTAAGAATTGACGAACTTCGGTGGGAGTTTTTGGTGTTGCCCAATCTTTAACTGCCTCAATCTTTGCTGGATTAACCTGTAGTCCTTGACTATCAATGACGTGACCAAGAAATTGTACTCTTCTGATCCAAAAATCACACTTTGAAAATTTGGCGTACAGTTTCTCTTTCCTGAGCAGTTCTAAGATTTTTCTAAGGTGTTCTCGGTGCTCTTCTTCACTCCTTGAGTAAATCAAGATATCGTCAATGAATACGATCACAAACTTATCCAGATATGGCTTGCACACCCTGTTCATGAGATCCATGAACACGGCTGGTGCGTTGGTTAGTCCGAACGGCATTACCTGAAATTCATAGTGGCCATAGCGTGTTCTTAATGCTGTCTTCGGGATATCTCCCTCCCGAACCCTAAGCTGATGGTAACCCGATCTCAAGTCGATCTTGGAGTAATAACTGGAACCTTGCAACTGATCAAACAAATCGTCGATCCTAGGAAGTGGATAACGATTCTTCACCGTTAATTTGTTTAGCTCTCGATAATCAATGCACATTCTGATAGATCCATCTTTCTTCTTCACAAACAAAACTGGTGCTCCCCAAGGCGAGGAACTTGGTCTAATGAATCCTTTATCCAAGAGCTCTTGCAATTGGTTCGACAACTCTTGCATTTCTGAAGGTGCAAGTCGATAAGGTGCTCGTGCAACTGGTGCGGCTCCCGGCACTAATTCAATCTGAAATTCGACTTGGCGAGTAGGTGGCAGTCCTGGTAAGTCTTCTGGAAAGACTTCTGGAAAGTCTTTAACTGTTGGCACATCCTCAAGTCGCTTCTCCTCCGACTTCTTTTCTGTGATATGAGCCAAGAATGCATAACAACCCTTCTTTATGTATTTCTCTATTTTAATGCACGAGATGATGCTGAGTCTAGTCCCACTGCGTTCTCCGCGAACGACCAATGTTTCGCCATCATAAGGAAGATGAACAACTTTTTCATCACAGATGATTCTGGCATGATGTTGAGATAACCAATCCATTCCGATAACAATGTCGAAACTTCCAAGTTCTACTGGCATGAGATCTATATTGAACGGGTGATTGAGAAAATTAAGAGTGCAACCATGAATGATCGTGTCGGTGCCAACTAAACTACCGTTAGCTAGTTCAATGTGATATGGAGTGTCTAATGCGGTTGGTTCAAAGTTGAGTAATGGTGCAAATGCAGTAGAAACAAAACTTCTATCGGCTCCTGAATCAAATAGTGTGGATGCATAACGATTATTAATGAGGAACATACCCGTAACGACACTCGGGTCCTCCCTGACATTTTCTCCTCCAAGGACATAAGCTCTTCCTCTAGCTGTTCCACCTTGGTTATTGTTTCCCTGATTCTTTCCTTTTGGACATTTATTCTTGAAGTGCCCAACTTCTCCACATCCAAAACATGTTACTGGGGGCTTCTGATTATCGACCACAATCGGAGCTTTGCAATCCATAGTCGAATGACCAACTTTCTTACAGTTTCCACACGGATTCGGACAATTTCCAGGATTAAGATGGGTTTGACATTTGTTGCACTTGGGTAAAGTACCATTGTAACCTCTTTTCTCAGCTTGACCTGCAACATAAGCCTTTGCAGTTTCCTGTCTCTTGGGTGGTGGTTGAGTAACATTGCTACTCTGGTTGTTATCCCGATTTCTTTTGTTGTTGTTGTTATTGGAATTGTTTCGGTTGCTGTTATAGTTGTTGTTGTTTCGGTAGTTGTTGTTGGAGTTACGGTTGTTGTAGTTACGGTTACTGTTGGTGTTGTTGTTTGAAGCAGTTTCTTTCTTCACTATCTGAGCCATGAGTTTCTGAGACATTCTGATTGCCTCATCCAATGTTTGTGGGTCAAAAGAAATCACATCACCACGGATGTTGTGAGGTAATCCTCCAATAAAATTCTCTAATAGCTTCTCAGTGTCCGGAACCATTGTCGGACATAACGCTGCCAATTCCTGAAATCTCCTGATATAAGCCTCAATGTCATTACCTGCTGTTACTAGCTCATAAAACTCTGTTTCCATCTTTTTCACTTCTGTTCGTGGGCAAAACTTCTTTGTCAGCAACTTCTTGAATTCGTCCCATGTAAGCTTGTGAGCATTCTCCATTCCCATGGGCTTTGCATACGAATTCCACCATGACATAGCTTCCCCAACGAGTGTACTAGTAGCAAACTTGACCTTGCTGTCTTCCGGACAGTTGCATAGAAGGAATACTGATTCTGTCTTTTCAAACCATCGGATCATGGCAGTAGCTCCTTCAGTGCCTTTGAATTTTTTCGGATCACCACTATTGAAATCTTTGTACGTACACTTACGACCATTTGTACCATTGGTATTTGTTCTCCTCGCGGTTTCTGCCCGCGAAGCGGCTTCAGCAGCAGCTGCAGCTACGGCAGCTCTTTCTGTAACCAATGCTGCCTCTATACTGTCGGCAACAAGCTTTCTGACTTCAGCAGGTGTCATAGCAGTGGTGGCTCTTTTGGGTGGCATAATTCTTCACAATCACAAAAGATAACAACAATGAGAATCCACAATAAAAAAACGATCATCATACACAATATATACAACCACAACATGTATATACATCCACAACACGTATAAATACAACCACAACATGTATAAATACAATGAAACCACAACGAAACATCATAAATATAATCACAACGCACATGAATATAATACATGAAAATTTCGGTTACGCAGACCGATATCATAAAATAGCACAACGAAAATCCTGCATAGTAGAGTCACACTTGATATATTTGTTTGTATTACAAGCAAAAGACAACAATTACTAACTATGTCCCACACCCCGGGACTAGGATAATAATGTACAAGCTACATGATAATAGTCTAATACTAGGCACCTCCTCCGGGTGCTCCATCTAGCCTGCGGAAAATCCTCTGAAGATCCCTTGACATCGCAACAATGCTAGAGGATCATGTTGGTGATGATGCTTGAGCAATCAATGCTAGAGGATCATGTTGTTTTGCTAGCTTCTCCTTCCTAACTTCATCTGCCTCTTTCTGGTTTTGTTTCAAGAAGTCATACAGTTGATCATAGTTCACCTCATGAAGATTCTTTGTTTGGTTAACGATTGTGACATATCTTCCCCATTCCTCTTGAAGGTTGTTGATGAACTTGATGTTTTGAACAATTTTCCTTGGAGCCAACTTGTTCCTGATGAGCTCATTCATGAGAGTACAAAACCTTGTGTAGTAATATTCAATTGGTTCAGCCGGGGTGGATGTAAACTTCTCCCATTCAGTCAGAAGCTTGTTTTCAATGTCTTGTTGACCAATTTCAGTACCATGACAAAGCCTTCTAACTCGTTCCAACATATCATAAGGAGTTTCACAGCTGTGCACAACACAAAATATTTCTTGTGGTAAACCAAGTTGAATTAAGTGCATTGCCAAGTCATCAGCTTCGATTTGCTTCCAATCCTCTGCTGTGTATTCCTCTTCTTTTGGTTCACGAAAGTATGGTGCAACGGGAGGTGTTGAGTTTGGATTACCCGGTTCTTGAAGCTGACGAGGCTTGAAAGGACCTTTTTGGATGGAGTTAATCAAGAGTTTACCTTGTCCATTAGGTTTGGTTTTCATGTATCGAAGCATACGGCTTGTCCATGGAAGATAACTACCTTTTTCTAGCATTGGAGGACGGTTTTCAGCACCAGCTGCATGGATATCTTGTTGAGTAGTCATTGTTGATGTTGTATGATAAAGTTGATTCAGTTGATTCAGGATCGTTGCAAAGAAATAGGTGTTGTGGTTGTTGAAGGTTATGCTTTGATGTTGTTGTGAAGTCTTGGTTCTTTGTTGATGATCGTTGAAGTTACAATTTAGATAAACGAAACAAATTAAATAAAGTTACTAAATTTGACTAGACTATAATTTAGACAAGATCAAAAGTTAACAAATTCGACAAAAGTTATGTAAATTACAATTTAGATGAAGTGACAATTTCTATAGAAATTTCAATTTAGACCAAAATTTATAGAAATTATGGCAAAATTTCAATTTAGATAGAATTTATCTAATTTATATAAATTTGTAATTTATATAAAAAATCTAACTATTTTATACAAAATAGTAGATATCCGTTTGTCGAAGTATTTTACACACTTATACAAGCGAGAAAATACCGAGTTCGTAATCCTTGATGTTGTAGAAATTGCAAGTAGAATCAAATTTATAAAAGTTATTTAAGTTGAAAACGTTTAAATCAATTGCGAGGGCTGAATCTGCCAATCTTTGAAAGTTCACAAAACTTTCTCAATTGCGAAAAGGACTGATTCTGTCAATTCTGAAAACTTTTTGAAATGCGAAAACTGGTTGCCAGTTGCGAAAACTTTTTGAATTGCGAAAACTTGCCAATTGCGAAAAGCTAGAACCAATTCCGAAAACTTGCAATTGCGAAAGCTGGGTGAATTGCGAAAAACCCTTTTCTTTCGCAAATCAATTTCGAAAAACCCTTTTATATCAAAAATCTTATACAAGATTTTGATATTATCACAAGACGAAGATCCTACTTTTATCAAATTTCTTATACAAGAAACGTGATAAAAACCAATCCGCAACTATGAAGACTCAAACCTTGAACCTTTTTGTAGCACTTTTGTCGAGCAAAATTCTTCAAACCCACGTCAACAGCCTAAAGCTCACAACTTTTTCAATAATCCACGCGAAAACAACAAAAAGCTACAACCTTTTTTACTCTAACGCACGATAAACCACAAAATCTTCAAGCTTTTTGATCAAAACACACGTATTAAGAAAAAACACGACCAAAAGTACAAGCTAATGATGAAATAACGCAACTTTAAGTAAACACAACACAACTAGAACTATTTCCTTGTATGGCTATATGATACCACTTGTAAACCTAAGATAATCAACTCGAACCAACCTATCACTACAAACTAAACCTATATTAAGCTACTACTAAACCGTGACACTCTAAATAAAAGAAGTAAATATGAAGAAGAGAATAAGTATGCGTATGTAATAAACTTTGGCCGAATGTTATTAATACCTTGAGAGAACAAAGGAAATACAAAACACACACTACACACTTATACTAGACTAAGAGGCACACTAAACTTGTGTGAGAGTGTGGTATAAATAGGGAAAAAATGACGCCCTAGTTGTCTTAACTATGGGCTTGGTGGGCTTGTGTTGGACTTGGGCTTATATTCTTTACTTGAACATTTCTGTTACAAAGTCCAACACAAGCCATTACGTACTTGACATATCTACACGACACACTATTTAAAACAATTACAAATGACCATCACTTGACTAAAAATATAAATGCTATCACTTATACTTGGAGTAATATGGGAAATTAATAGTCAATCTTTCATATGCTGCTTAGACTACGGATATACATATCCGTGAGACATCTATATACAAAGTACATATTTTCTTGGTTTTAGGAACCCATGTCATTTGTCTAACACCCTACTGTACTCCCTTTTTAGTATATTGTGGGCTTTGGCCCATGAGCTAAACAAACATTCTTATTTCATTGTTGGGCTCCAAATCAATTCAACATTTTCTAAGCTTAAAAGAGTTATAACAGTTTCAAGCAGTTTTCAAAGGAAAGCTTAAGTCAAGACCACAATAAGCTTTGAAAATAAATAAATAAGTCACCAATAAGCCAATTCATGTAAACTTAAACTAATCCATAAGCTTTTAAGCCGAGACGAATGAGCTCAAGCATACACCCCTTGCGGGTTAAAACCATAACCGAACCAACAAACACTCTCAATAAATTAAACAGACTTATTCTATAACTTAATAAGTCATCTATAATCAAATAAGCTGTAAATATAAGTTCAAAACAACACCCGTGGGTGTGGCGGAAACAAACAAGCCAAACAACACCCGTGGGCTACCGACAACACCACCAAACGGACCCGAGTTTGGGCCGCGTTGGTGAGCTAACAAGTCAAAAGCCTAACACCCGAAGGTGTGGCTGTGGTGACCAAACTCAAACCAAACACCACCATGTGGTGTGGCTGTAAACCGAGAGCAAAAACAAGCACCCGTTTTGTGTCTTCCCTCTTGGGTTGTTGTTGACTCGCGACACCACAAACGCACACGCCCCTTTGGGTGGGTTGTGACACGCAAACAAACACCCTTTGGGTGGTTCCTTTTCAGTCGAAACACAACAAACCCGAACATCATTAAGCTGCGATTAAATAAGCTAAACAAAACCTTGTTATAATAAGCTAGAACACCTAAGCTCAAATAAGCTAAGAAGCAAAATAAGCCAAAACCAATCACCCCAGTGGGCTGTGGTGTGGTCTGAGACAAACAACAGTCAAACGCACCCTTTTAGGTGCTCTTGGTGGTGAGTCGAAGCTCAGCAGACACACCCTTTTGGGTCATGCTTTCCAGCCGAACCAAAATAGACACAAACCAAATCCAAACTAAAACCAAACACCTCCTTGTGTGGTTGTGATGTGTCGTGTGTAGTGCAAGTTTTAAATTTTTATAAAATCAATTTATCCGATTCTTTAATCAACACATACGAGCAAGTATACTCTTCCCTAGTAGTAAAGGTGGGTAAGTTGAGATCGTCCCAAGGGAATTGTGGTTTGGGTTTGAAAAATAAGTTTTGTCAAAAAAGATTGTCAATCCTTTTTGGTGTAAATGCTAAGGTAAACAAAAATCAATCAATCAAAAACAAATATACTTGTGTGTAGTTCCATGATAATTGTATAGAGTAATCTAACAAGTTGGGTGTGACTTGTAATGATGCACAGATTAAAATTGTGTGATTCACAATCAATGGTTTTTATCATGAGAAATCATCTCTAAGAATTCAATCTCCTAGTTAATTCCTTTCGGCCTTTGTTAACTAGCGCGATAATTCTATTAGACTCTTTGTTCTTTGAAAAGCATTTCTTATTCTAAGAATTCCTACGAATCCTTTCGGCCTTTTCTCGTGATGAAATCGTTTCCAAATCCATTTTAATGAGCTAATATGATGCTTGTCACACACCATAATCCATACTAATTCGTGCACTAACTTTTTGGCATAAAAATATAAAGAAAATCCTTTCGGCCTTAGTTAATCTTTAAAACTGTTTTTACCAACTAATTAAGCAAGATTAGATTTTATTTCAACAAACTCATAAAACAAGATATGATTTCATGCATCACTATGAAATAAGAATACTCCAACACTTATCACATCATACACACAAGTATAACAAAAATCACTCCATAACAATCATATTCAAACACAAGTAATCAACCACACTTTCATTCATCTTAAAGTAAAAGTAGTTCATAATAACTCAAACAAGAAATACCTAGTTGTGAAATTACAAGAACTAGAATTGTGGAACTATAGCAACCACTCTCCTCCAATCGCCTATGATCACACGTAAACAACTCCACACTTGGACACAGCTCTTGAGACTTGAACTCAAGATTCCCTGGACATTTTCACAGCAACTACAAGTTTCGGGCAATGATAATAAGTTTAGCAAGACTTGGTGTAAGCCTTACTAGGTTTTTGGGTTGTCACACTTTGTAAATTAGCTAAGGGTCCTTTAAATAAGTGAAGGAACCCTTATCCCTCAAGCAAAAACGTCACAAATCAGTTACTAGCCGAGAAATGATAAGCCACCATGATTATGGGGCTTAAATTCGTCATTAAATGCATTTTTTGTAACTTCAGCTTCCTCCAACCGATCGGTATTGAGGTCCATCCGATCGGTTGGAGCTCTCGGTAAATCCAAGTTTCCCCATCCGAATCGGATGCGGGCACCATCCGATCGGATGGGCCATTCTGCCATGCAAATATTATTTTGTCTTCTTCCTTTTCTCGTTACGTGCTTGATCCTTTGTTGTGCCACTAATTCCCTCCATAGAACTTGATCTTTTCTTGATATGTAAGCATAGAAATCTTGACTTTATCAAATCCTTGAATTCTTGTGTGGTTTCTTTCTCGTGATTCTTCAAATGTGCATAATCTCTTCATTTCTTCATCTTTTTATCATCTTTTCCTATACTTGGCTATATTTACTTGCATATACACTTTTTCATGATTTAGTAACAAATATACACAAATATAACCAAATATGATGCACAAATCTAACAATAACGTGACTAAAAACATGTTCATTTTAAGCGTTATCAAATCCCCCACACTTGAGTTTTGCTCGCCCTCGAGCAAGTCTAGCTTTCAGAAAACTAAACTCAATGGCTACTTCATTATGATTCTAAAAATCCAACAATTATCCCGAAGGAACAATTGTCATTTTAACTTTTAAATGTGAAAAATTCTTGAAACATAAACAAGTTAGTTCGAGCTTGATAACATCACTAAGCTCCTCTCATAGGATTTTTAAATTCACTCAACACTCAAGGGTAATTTTAATGGTATATCACTCAATTGCTCAGACATGAATCATGTTTCTTACCATAAGCTTGTACGAGTATCAAAACAACAAAATAAAACATCAAAGAGGTCTTTTATTCGGGTTTAAGGTTAAAGGGTTACGGCTACCTGGCTATTGTGCAAATATTTCATACAAGAATGTAATAGCTTGCGAACAACGAATTCTTGATTAGTCAAGTAACGGATGGTCACTAGATTGTACCTTTGGTTCGCTAACGACGTTATTTGCATAACGGATGGTCACCAAAACACGCACTAGCTTGCTAGCAACATTCTTCAACTATTCAAAAACCTGGATGGTCACTAGAACATCCATGCACTACATATCTAGACAAAGCCATTACTAAATCCGGATGCTCGAAAGCTAACAACGAATCAAGTAATTGGTAAAGGTAAGGATAAGACATGGGAATTATTTGTGATTCGTTTCTAATAAAAAAAATAAAACGAATAAACAAGAATCAAGTCCAGATTCCGTTCCCAACTCATTATACCTCAAATGATCACTCCCACCAAACTTCTTCGATTATCATTTCCCATCTCATACTAATTTCCATTCCTTACTATAGCTCATTGCTACTATTTTATTTTTTCATCATTCCATACTTTCATACTTCTTGCTATCTTTTTTTTTTTTTTTTTTTTTTTTTTTTTTTTTTTTTTTTAATAATACGTCCCCCCCCCCCCCCCCCCCCACACTTTGGATGAGCACACGCTACAAAAAATACAAATAAGAGTAGCGACCTCCTTCTTTATTGAAAAAACATATACACATACAAAGTGTGATCAACATGCAATCATAAAAAAGATAACTAGTTTCGAACTTCAATTGAACTTGATTCGGCCATTCGGGTAAGGCTAAGGTGTAAGGTGTAAAATCTTTTTGTACTTTTTTGGATTTAATCAAAAGAAAAGATAAGGCTCAGAAGGTGTAACTAAGGGTATCTAGCGTAAAAAAATTAACGCTAACAAATGGGTTCCAAATACTAAGGATAACTAACAAATGCGGTCAGCAATTTATTTATTATTATTATTTTTTTATTTTTATTTTTTGTAAACGGAAGGCCATTTGGTGTAAATCCTAATTTGCCTCTTATCATTTGAATATATTTTATTACTTGGAAGTAATTTTAACCGTAATGCATAACACGTACAAGTTCTAGAATCAACATGATCACCGGCACACTCATAACGAAATATAGAGCATAAGAAATGCTTTATACAAAAAGGCTTAAATCCTCACAATTTAAGGTGGGTTATAACATGTGCTAGCAATTGTTATCAATAACTCTCCTTCCTTGATTAAATTTCAAAAAATTTCAAATAGCCTCATTCTTACCATTGAATCAATCTCTATATAACTACACATCAAGGGCGAACACAACTCTAGTCACTTGAATTCCAAAATTCTACTAAAAATAAAAATTAAAAATCATACCAATTTTTCCTATTTTCTTCCCTCCCCCACACTTAAGTTTTGCATTGTCCTCAATGTAAATAAAATGAACTTAAAAGTAAAGGAAATGGGAAAAATTTAGATTAAACAAATAAAATGCTACCCGGAAAAGAAAATTCGCATAGGCTTATTTGATTTTTCGTAAGCATATGACTTCTTCCAACTCAAAATATTGATCAACACTAAGCTTCCGTTAACTTTTCCCCTACAAACACTATAGGCGAAACAAACAAAACAAAATACTAAAACAAACAAAAATAGTTCAAAACATAAATAATAAAATCCTACAAAAGTTAAGTTAAAGTAGTGGAAATAGAAATTATTCAACCAACATTGTTTTTAAAATATAACCATTTGATCAACCATCCCAGGTTGATCATCAATCATCGGCATCCATGTGTTCATCTCCATAAACCCGCTCATCTTCACTCTCATCATCATCCTCATAGTTCTCTTCATCATCAAAAACTGTAAACTTGGGCCTTTTCTTTCCAACACCGGACGAAGAACCTCCTACATCGTAGCTTGAACTTCCAACTGTAGGTACTCTACCATAAATTGGCACTGGATCGGGAAATGGAGCATATCCGGGATACGGATAAGTATAAAACAACAGATATTGGCCGGGATATGGTTCATACTGAATTGGGTATGGTGGAACATTTGGGGGGTTGTAGGGAGGTACCTCATAGTTAGCATCACTTGCCACATGTTGATGTTGTATGATAAAGTTGATTCAGTTGATTCAGGATCGTTGCAAAGAAATAGGTGTTGTGGTTGTTGAAGGTTATGCTTTGATGTTGTTGTGAAGTCTTGGTTCTTTGTTGATGATCGTTGAAGTTACAATTTAGATAAACGAAACAAATTAAATAAAGTTACTAAATTTGACTAGACTATAATTTAGACAAGATCAAAAGTTAACAAATTCGACAAAAGTTATGTAAATTACAATTTAGATGAAGTGACAATTTCTATAGAAATTTCAATTTAGACAAAAATTTATAGAAATTATGGCAAAATTTCAATTTAGATAGAATTTATCTAATTTATATAAATTTGTAATTTATATAAAAAAATCTAACTATTTTATACAAAATAGTAGATATCCGTTTGTCGAAGTATTTTACACACTTATACAAGCGAGAAAATACCGAGTTCGTAATCCTTGATGTTGTAGAAATTGCAAGTAGAATAAAATTTATAAAAGTTATTTAAGTTGAAAACGTTTAAATCAATTGCGAGGGCTGAATCTGCCAATCTTTGAAAGTTCACAAAACTTTCTCAATTGCGAAAAGGACTGATTCTGTCAATTCTGAAAACTTTTTGAAATGCGAAAACTGGTTGCCAGTTGCGAAAACTTTTTGAATTGCGAAAACTTGCCAATTGCGAAAAGCTAGAACCAATTCCGAAAACTTGCAATTGCGAAAGCTGGGTGAATTGCGAAAAACCCTTTTCTTTCACAAATCAATTTCGAAAAACCCTTTTATATCAAAAATCTTATACAAGATTTTGATATTATCACAAGACGAAGATCCTACTTTTATCAAATTTCTTATACAAGAAACGTGATAAAAACCAATCCGCAACTATGAAGACTCGAACCTTGAACCTTTTTGTAGCACTTTTGTTGAGCAAAATTCTTCAAACCCACGTCAACAGCCTAAAGCTCACAACTTTTTCAATAATCCACGCGAAAACAACAAAAAGCTACAACCTTTTTTACTCTAACGCACGATAAACCACAAAATCTTCAAGCTTTTTGATCAAAACACACGTATTAAGCAAAAACACGACCAAAAGTACACGCTAATGATGAAATAACGCAACTTTAAGTAAACACAACACAACTAGAACTATTTCCTTGTATGGCTATATGATACCACTTGTAAACCTAAGATAATCAACTCGAACCAACCTATCACTACAAACTAAACCTATATTAAGCTACTACTAAACCGTGACACTCTAAATAAAAGAAGTAAATATGAAGAAGAGAATAAGTATGCGTATGTAATAAACTTTGGCCGAATGTTATTAATACCTTGAGAGAACAAAGGAAATACAAAACACACACTACACACTTATACTAGACTAAGAGGCACACTAAACTTGTGTGAGAGTGTGGTATAAATAGGGAAAAAATGACGCCCTAGTTGTCTTAACTATGGGCTTGGTGGGCTTGTGTTGGACTTGGGCTTATATTCTTTACTTGAACATTTCTGTTACAAAGTCCAACACAAGCCATTACGTACTTGACATATCTACACGACACACTATTTAAAACAATTACAAATGACCATCACTTGACTAAAAATATAAATGCTAACACTTATACTTGGAGTAATATGGGAAATTAATAGTCAATCTTTCGTATGCTGCTTAGACTACGGATATACATATCCGTGAGACATCTATATACAAAGTACATATTTTCTTGGTTTTAGGAACCCATGTCATTTGTCTAACACCCTACTTTACTCCCTTTTTAGTATATTGTGGGCTTTGGCCCATGAGCTAAACAAGCATTCTTATTTCATTGTTGGGCTCCAAATCAATTCAACATTTTCTAAGCTTAAAAGAGTTATAACAGTTTCAAGCAGTTTTGAAAGGAAAGCTTAAGTCAAGACGACAATAAGCTTTGAAAATTATAATATATATTAAACCACAACGTAAACGGTGCCGTTTCATTCCTGGATTTCCCGCCAAAAATTACGGGCTCTTCTTAGGCTGCTTTTGTGGCCCACCCTCCTTCCGTTAGCCCGTTCCGTGCCTTTGTGTGGAGAAATAATTGATGGTTAGTTTGTTGCGTTAATAATTGAGGTTGGTTTGCTGCGTTTCTCTCGAACCTGCCTTTCTCTGTGCGTATCTTTTCGATCGATGTGTGCAAGTTTGGGGCTTTTGATTTATACAAGGTTTAGTGGCCGATTGGATGCTCATTGACGATTCCGGTGGTGAGAATTGTTGTTAATTAAATGATTGCTTGAAAACCCTAATTTTGGGGTTGATGTCTGCAATTAGTGGCTGTTTGGCTTTAGGCCTTTTCATTTTTATGGGGTTTACTTGCCGGTTGCCTGCTAATTGATGATTTAAAATGATTAGTTGGAAACCCTAATTTTTGGGTTTACGTTATTGGCTGTCGTTGTTTTTTTTTACTATGATTTGTGCTTTAATATATATAGTAATGGGTTTTGGTTGCCGTTTGGCTGCTAATTGATGATTTAAAATAATTAGTTGAAAACCCTAATTTGTGGGTTTTCGTTATTGCTGTGGTTGCTTATTTGTTCGGTCTAGATATTCATGAACATTTCTTTCTTGCTCTCTTCTCAACTGCTGAATTTGTGCTTCATTAATATAAATTATTTTTTACTACGCGTGGCTAGCCAACAATCATTTCTTGGCTAGGCAGTCACACCGACAATGTGATTGCAGCCAAGTCGGGTGGTTGACGACGCTACTTTTAACGGTCTTACATGAATGGCAGCAGGTTCGTAAAAACTTGAGGAATGTCCGTGTCTTGGCGGGCCAACATGCTATGTTTGCAGCCATGGCGGATACCTCGGCGTGTGCAGCTAGGCCATGAATTAACCTGAACCAATTTGGCTGGATGCAAAACATGGACGGATGGTAGAGTGCGATAGACAGTCGCCTCAGCAACCTCCATTTGCGCAACCAAGGCATCGGGTAATCTAATTTTCCACGTATATATATATTATAAGCCTATGATGACTGGTATAATTTGGAGAAAATGAAATAACTCATTCAAGATATTAGCACAAGTTGGCATGCCAAATACCGGACGGTGTAGTATAAACAATTACTATGCAACGGGTTTTATTTTTGCAGCCCTGTTAAAATCTTGGTGTTTGTGTCAACTGAAATCAATTTGCAGATCTGAGGCTAACTATTTACTTTAATTTTTGAGCTCAATGTTGGTAGTTCGTATTGGTTCTGTGTTTGCAGACCTGAGTTTGGATCATATTTTTTTATATTTGTATGGTGTTAGTTGTCATTGTAAGAGGCTATGATGCATGTTAGTGGATTCGAGTTCGATATAATTGAGAACGTCCGTATCTTGGCAAGGCAGTTTATTACTTCTGCAGCCATCGCGGATGTATCCTCTTTTTCGATTGTATCCCTATTTGAGCCTGTGATTTCAGTTAAACACCATTGCTAAACGACGTTGTTTACCATAATCAGTTACATATTTACTGATATGGGTTGCAGACGACCATTGGTTTGTCTGTTAAGGCGATGATGATTGTTTTCTGAAATATATCTTGGCACGGTAACCATACACAAACTGTGGTTGCAGCCATGGCAGATCTGAGCCTTATTTGTCGTAGTTTTTAGGCTTTATGTTATTCAAGCTTTTCATTTGGACATGAACGAGGAACGGTTTGGCTGCCAGGTTTGTTTCATTTCTCTGCTATACCGCCGTTTGAATGGCTGATGATTTACTCATGTTTGTTTTGTAGCATAACTTAATATCTATTTTAATATCTATTTTATGTCTTCTTTATTTTTGGCAGAAGCACGGGATCTTTTTCACCTAAGTTTCATGCGTTCTTCTCTCAGTGGGTGGTTCGATATAATTGAGATCGTCCGTATCTTGGCAAGGCAGTTTATTACTTCTGCAGCCATGGCGGATGTATCCTCTTTTTCGATTATATCCCTATCTGACCCTGTGATTTCAGCTAAACAGGACCACGGTGCCGTTTCTTCTCTTTTTTCCCCGCCTCCATCTGGCCTGTCCAGGTTTGTCCATTCTCGCCCGTTTGTGGCCTCATTTAGATGGTACGATGGTATACTGATGGTATAATGTTGGATACTTATGGTATAGTACTGATGGTATAATGGTAGAATTGTGTGTCCATTCCCCATTCCTTTTTCTTACTCTTTGGGTATCGCTTCTACCTAAAACTCAAGATTTTGTGCCTGCTTTTTCAAACAAGGCACAATGCACACCTTCAGTTGCACGTGTGCTATCATTAATAAGAAGGTTATATACCATACTCTTTTCTAATAAAATATACCTCTTCAAGCGTCGTTTGTATTGTCGTTTAGTATATATTGTAATTAAGGCATTTGCAAGTGTCGTATGAGTATGTTAAATTTTACTTGGCTATGATGATTGCTTGAATATGATGTGTTGATGCACTATGTGGACGGATGGCAGAGTGCGAGAAACACGCACCTCAGCAACCTTCACACGTGTGCCAGCGCACGAATTAATCTGAGCCCTTGGGTTTATGCGTTTATCTGACTCTTATTTGTTACATTTCTCTGGTATACCGCCCTTTTAATGGCTGATGATTAGGCGATGACGATTGTTTTCTGAAATCTATCTTGCCACGGTAACCGCACACGAGCTGTGGTTGCAGCCATGGCAGATCTGAGCCTTATTTGTCGTACTTTTTGAGGCTTTATGTTATTTAAGGTTTTCATTTGGACATCAACGAGAGCCGGTTTGGCTGCCAGGTTTGTTTCATTTCTCTTGCTCCCAATCCTGAATGTAAAAGCTGATCCAGGAATGAAACAGCACCGTTTCTTAATTGGTTTAATATATATTTATTCTCATCGGTGTTCTTCGGCATTTTATATGCACAGGAACTTAGATTCCAGTATGTTGCGTTTTACTTGGCTGTGATGATTGTTCGAATATGATGTGTTGCTGGACTGTGTGGACGGATGGCAGAGTGCGAGAAACACTCACCTCGGTAACCTTCAGGCGTGTACCAGGGCACGATTAAATCTGAGCCGACTTTTCTCTTTCTATAGGCGATGATGATAATTTTACAGCTATTGCGCTTATGCATTTATCTGAGCCATAGCGACGCTTATTTTCCGGATTCTGGTATGCAGGTATGACACAAAAACATTTGACAATTTTTAAGACATATTGCGAAATAAATAGTCATTTAATTAAAATTTAAAGGCTTCATCAAAATACTGTCGCTTTTATATAAAGGGTTACTTTTGTTCACATGAACAGGTTTCGATTCTCTTGGATTGATGACAGCAGTCTTGGTTTGTCCTGATGGAAATACCATCGAAGCTGAAGCAGCTGACGGGACTGTAACCCGTCATTACAGGCTGCATCAAAAAGGAAGGGAAACCAGCACAAACAGTATAGCCGCGATCTTTGTTTGGACCCGTCGGCTCCCCCACAGGTTAGCAAATATTAATTTGTTATATTTTGATTTTAGCCCATTATATGAATGCTTTGAAGAATATAAATTGTTTAATACAGGCCAAAGTTGGATAACAACTCTAGACTTTTGGATTTCACTGAGAATCTGGAAGCAGCTTCTCGACTCGAGCTTCAGTAAGTGTATGTAAATATTATTTACGTGCAGTGAGGCAACCAGGCTTCAGGGACTAATACCATATACAACCTAAAAAAGTCACTTCTCGACTAGAGCTTCAGTACGAGGTATGCAAATTTAAATGTGTCGTAGATGGAAAATGACAATTTACAGCATTGAACATGATTGTTGGTTATTGTAAAAATTGTCATGTAAATTATCATGTTCAATGCAGTAAATTGTCATGTTCAACGCTGTAATAGCGTGCGTGTGGAAAATAACAAGGTTTTGAACCTTGAGACCGTTTTCAGATTGCTTCAAAGATAAAATCCATTTATATGAATACATGAGTTTACAAAATGATTTGTTTGATGCAGCTATGATTATTAGAGGCCCTATTCTGCCCCAATTTTCCCCGACCCATTCTGATTTTTTTTATTTTATTTTTTTGTTTGCAGGGTCACGTCCTTTGGTATAAATGAAAATGTTATCTTTCCTACATATTAGAAGCATATGAAGAAGGTTTTGGGTTGTACAGTGTGATCGCCTCCCCGGTTACATCGTAAGGTGCAGAAGTTAAACTTGATTCAACTTCATGGCGTGATTGACTAAGGGTATGACTGTCTACTAGCTATATAAAATTATGAGCAATACGTAACATTACAATAAGACTGTCTTTGAATTGAAATACATGTAATATATCTTTTTTCGTGCTCTATCTTTCAGTTTGAAGATTGGTTGGTATCACTTTTCGGACTGTATTCAGTTGTTCATATCAAGGTTGGTTCGGTTCACCTCTCTTTTCCTTTTAGTTAATCTTTTACAATTAGTTATTTACTTTCGTAACAGCATACTTGCATATAAACTAAAGAATTGTTAATTATTGGTGGTAGAGAGTTGATTTCAGACGCTAAGAAGTTCAGTTAAATCTAAAATCGTTCTTAAACACGTAGCAATAACACTGTTTATTAATCAGTTATATCAAAGTCCCGTCTGCCACAAATATACCAACAGTGAAATCACAACTACAATAGTATTATTAAGAGAAATTTGTTTGATATAACTAGCAGTTTCGAAAAAAATTTGAATCACTTAATTCTTCACAAAGGATGCGTTTTCACATAATGTTCACTTTATCAGGCCTGCTATTGAACATGAGAAGTAGAGGCACGCAGACAACTATGAGCAAGGTCAAGTGATGGAAAATAGTTGATTTGCTATGGCTTGGGAAATGGAAAAGTTGCATGCTGAGATGGCTACTGCAGCAACATCGAATCCAAATCCAGGTATGCAGTTAGATGCATCTAAAATGAAATATACAGTCGTTTTTGCCCTCCATATACCTGTAGATGAATTATACATGTATATCCTGCATACTTGATGTCCTGTGAAAGACTTTTAGTTTACAAGTTATTGGCAAGTTCCCAAAACCTTTCAGAGAGGATGAATCCACAAAATTGATTGAAGAAACACGGTCACTTATGTTATGACCTTTTTATTTAACTTAATAAAGATGAGATTTTTATTGGGTAGAAATTATATTGTATGTTAGACAATAATGAGAGTTTTGGACTAAATAAGTTCTCATTAAATTGTTGTTTTTGTTAAAACAGCAACAGATGATGATGAAAAACAACTCCAGCTACAGCACCAGCAGTATTAGCAGTATGTATCACAAAACAATGGTAGGAATGTTGTTGGAAACACGAACGCAGCGTCGAGACCGACGCCTTTGTCAGCCTGGCCAACTTTGCAACAATCTTAGCAGCAGCCTCAGCCGCCACGTGGATCTGGAATGAGCCTCTTATAGAATGGTATTCACACGTTTAATGTACTTGGATAAGGGGCTGTGATGAGCATGTACGGGTTAGATAAAACTGAGATGCTCCGTACCTTGGCGAGGCAATTTATTACTTTTGCAGCCATGGCGGATGTATCCGCTTTTTCGTATCCCTATCTGAGCCTCCTGTACAACCATATGCACACCTCGTGCATCATGGTCTGCTGATGCTTACAATTATATGGACACCTTTTGCAGCCATGGTTTAATGTACTTGGATAAGTGGCTTTGATGACCATTGATCCGTGCTAAAACGTATATATAAATATTATGCAACGACGGATACACGTGAATAAATACAAATCACCCCTTTGTGAAAAAGGATACTTGCAAAAACTCACGTTTGTGTGTGTAGTGTGAAACCAGGTAAGTGATTACCCAGGTCGTGTCCCAACGAGGTGTGAATGGGCAATTGCTTGAAGTTTGAAATTAGAGTGACTGATGATTGGGAATAGAATTTTGATTGTTTAATTCTATTTTGACAAATGAGAAACAAATTCTCACTGAAATATTAAGGTTTGAACAAATTAACCTAAAAACGCGTAACGGGATTCTAAAAACGGGATAAAAACTGAAATTTAAGGAAATAACTTAAATAAGCTAAAAATAACCTAAAACTTATTTTAAAACTTAAAATATATTTATTTGACTTTTTATCTATTTATTATTAATTAATTACTATTTAATAATTATTTAGAACTAATTTAAATTATAATAAATACTAAATGAACTCTAATAAATATGAAACTTTTTCTAAAATTATTTTGTAAGTACAGGAACCTAAGAAAATTATAAAAATGAAAAGTGCTTAATGAAAAAGCTCAAAATAAGCCAAATGGCTTAAATAGAAGCTATCACTTTTTTTATATTTGATTTTTCTAAACTTAAAAGTGTAAATTTATTTTTCTTAAATCCTAAATAATAAAAGAAAATTTTAGAAATTAAAATTATATTTTTCTGATTTTTATTTTATTTATTATGATTTAAAAACTATTAGAAACTAATTAAAAAGATTAAAAATAGTAAATGACTTAAGAAAAATCTGAAAAATTCAAGGTAAATCTAAAATGATATTAGAAAGCTAGGAAAAATAAAAGTGGAGCTTATCTAAGCTTAAAAGGCTGTTTTGGGCAAATAAGCAATTTGCTAATAAGCCAAAAATAAGCTATAAGGCTCTAAAAATTACCAAATGCTCAGGAATAGTTTAAACAACTATTAGAAACTTAAAACAACTTAAAAATCACAAATAAGCAATAGAGAATAAGCTGATAAGCAGTTTGGTAGTTTCACTATTTATACAGAAATAACAGGTAAACACCCCAACTTTGCAGAGCAATTTTAAGCTGATAAATAAGCAGAAAAGTGAAATATTAAGGGGGCAAAAGCTTCTCTTTACTATAAGCTATACAAAAACACTAAAAGCCCCAATTTTTACACCCCAATTGAACTCCAATTGGACCTTAGATCAGATAGAACAGGAAAAACAAATCTGAATAAGGTTTAATCATTGAAATGGGGGAATAATGCAGACCTGATTTAAGCAACTAAATAAGCTAGAAAGTGAGATTTAAGCACAGAATCCTAAAGCCTATACTACTGGCTATAACCAAACTGAAAATCAAGACCTCAGCTTATGTGGTTAAGCCACAAACAAGCTGAGAACAGCAGCTTAAAATGCTGTGTTCCTCTCAGTGTGTGCTGAGTCTGTGTGAGCAGACTTGGTCTTAGTTCATTCAAGGCTTAAGGCCATTAAACCAACCTTTGGGAATTCATTTAACACACTAAATAGAACATGTAAATGCTAAAATTAAAGGTCAAATAAGCTCAGCTTATTGATAAGCTGATGTAGGCAGTTGAGCTTATGAAAATTCACCTAATGATGCCAACTACTCAAAACATTTAAAACAGCCTAAGATCTATCACTAACAGCTTTTCTATCTTATTTGATGCAAGATCAAACCTGATCATATGGTAAATGAACCGTGGTCTCTCTAAATGGCCAGAAACAAGCTTAAACCAAACACCCTTTAAAACACTACTTTTGCAATTTATGACTACAACTAACTGCTTAAAGCTAGAATATCACCTAATCTATGATCATCTAAGTTACTAATGATCTGAGAAGCTAAAATAAATTACAAATAAGCAATAACACAAACTGAACACAAATAAGCAGGAAATAAGCTAAAATTGGATTTTGAAACTTACAAGTGATCCAGCTGAAAATGAAATGAACTCAGTAACAACTCTCAACCCAGGCTTATCCAATAAGCCATGAAACACCCAAATAAGCTGATCAAATCAGCTTATTCCTTCTTTAGCTTAATTGACCAAAGTCAGTTGACTTTGGTTGACTTTTCTGATTTTCTTGAATTAGAACAGATATGAACTATAATAAGCTTACATCAAGCTATATTAAGCTTGTATAAGCTTATTCAAACAATAAATAAGCTCTTTTGATTAACACTAAACTTGATTCGAATTTAACAGGAACTTTGAAAACATGAATTTCATTAACTTGGTAAAATTGGTACAACACAGAAGTAATTCAGAACAAGTGACATGAAACAACCTTGAAATGATAATCAAACTTAAATTTAAACTGAAACAATGCAATAAGTAAAGTTTACACTACTAATGGTCTAAAAACGGTGACAAAGTCTTCTGTGTATCTTCTTTCCTTTAAATAGACATCTCAGAAGCTTCTGTGATCAAAACCGACTAAATCCCACCATTGGATAAGCTTTCAATCAATCTCATTCGTTCAATGTAATTTTGGCGGGAAAACAGTCAAGTGGTTATTTGGCTTCTTCTGAGCATGTGGGGGTGTAAGGGTGTGAAAGTATTCTCATTGGAGGAGGGGGGAGGTGGCAGAGATAAGGGTGGATGGTGGAGTGGTTTGGCAGAGCAAAACGGTGGGTGAGGGGTGGTATTTGGCGGGGTGGTATGAAGAAGAAGCAAAGTTTGACTTGGGTCAAACTTTGATTAACTTAGGGTGTACGGGCCGGGTTTGGTTTTTGGTTTTGGTTGGGCTTTTAGTAAGTTGGGCTGGGTTTATTATTAGGATTGGGTTAGGTTTAGAAATGGGTTGGATAGTGGGTTAGGATTAGTTATGGTTGGGTTTTATTTTTAGTTTAGGGTAAAAGGGTTAAATGGGATTAAATCACAAGGACCAAATTTGTAACATTTGGATTTTTTAGGGGGCTGGGTTGACAAATTTCCAAAGTTATCAAAGGGGTATTTCTTGCCAAGTGTGAATAGTACAAGGGCCATAGATGTGAATTTCCATTTTTGAATGCCCAGGGACTATTTTTGCCATTCTTTGAAAGTTTAGGGACTGACTCTGCCAATTATGCAAACTTTGCTCGTTTTTCATCTGTTTTCAATCCTTTAGCACCTGAAACCTATAAAAACACAATCCAAAGATATTTGCAGTATTATGTGACTTTTCTGAGTGTTTTTGGCTGTTTTTGTAGTTTAAATGGGAATAAAATGATGAGTATTTAGACACTCATCAACCATCTACATATCTGAGGCTAATTTTTTATTCCATCAAATTTCTGGAAAACAGTTACGGCAATAACAGCTTTAGACTTGCCGTTCTATTTTAAGTTGCTTTGTCTTTGGCTGAAACTGATATGTCTCAAATTAGTTTTAAGCTTTTCTTTTTTAGTGCAGCTAACTAATTATGATTTGCAGCTCAGAAGCAACAACCTGGGAGACAACCATGAATCATACAACGTACTAAGTGAGCAATAGAGCGGTTCCAGAAACAGGTAAGGACCATTTTACTTACGTTTGTGGCACGTCAGCAGGTTGTTAGTTTTTTTTTATCCCAAAAGGGTGAAATAGGTCGGAGGGGTTAACCAGGTTGAAAGTTGGACAAATTATATTCGAATTTATGTGTATAAAGTACAAACATCTAAATCATTTTATGAAAATGATTTTGAGTCTGATTCAGGAATTTGTACAAAATAATCTTTGATTCAATGCAAATACTTTGATTTTTAATATGGCCTCAGCTTATATTTTCTTTGTCTAAACTTTACAGGATACAATCTGCAACAACGAGATTTACCGTAGGAATTCCTTCCATAAGCTACAATGACAACAAATGCATTCAGAGTCACTATGAACTCACTCAACTTCAGTACCAATCATGAGACATTCTCAACTGAATTAATGTATAAATGTATGGGATCTATCACAGAGCTAATCTAAATTATAAACCAAGGCATCTAGTCCCTAGCAATACTTTTTGAAAATTTAATGGATTTTACGTCTCTTTACCAAAAACCATTACTTCTGGAGTAGCCAATGTTTTAGTATGATACTTTGGTACATTAATAACCAAATGATTTTGAGCAAACCATCAGCTGTCAACGGATTTGATTTGTCTTTACCAAAACTGTTTGCTTCTGGACTAGCCAACTCTTCACTATAAAAGATGTGGTGAGTTGAATACCATACAATTTTTGGCAAATTGTAAGCCATAAACGGATTTGAGACATCTTTACCAAGAGCCGTTTGCTCTCGGATTAGCCAGTCCTTATGTGGGTTAGACATGGCGGACTGATAACCATTTATTGCGTTCTAAGTGAGAAAAAAAAATTTAAAATTTTGGCCAAAATGGGGTTACTAGATGGTACATATGATCAAATTCGCCAGAATTCCCCCCATACTTAGAATTGAATATTGCCCTCAATATTCAAAGTACCGGCTATTATGCCGACACTTAGAACGTAAAAAGGAAAATTACTAATAGCCATTATTATATATACACACATTTTTTTTTTAGATATATATACATGGTAACAACAGCAGGGGCAACTCCCCCACACTTAGGTGATAGAACAGAGAAAGAAGACAGAGACATGGGTGAAAACCCATGTTTTGCTAATGTTTTTGTTCACCGAGTCACTTAGCTTGACTCGACCCCGCATTCATTGGTTCATGGGGAAGCAAGTGGAAGAAACAATCTCCATCGGACTTTCATTTGAAATGTTTGGATAAACATTGAAGTACTTGAAAGATCCACTCCGATGAGATACATCCGGCTCAAAAGAGATGCCGGGGTCAAAAACTTTGTTCTCATTCCCAAACGAGTGAGGGAAAGGACAAGCTACCTTATAAGGACAGAAAGGTAGAAAAACTCGAACGACATATGTGAAGTCAATATAATGGCGATCCTCAGAAGGAATTGTCACATATGTCGGAGAAAGATCAATATCAGATTTAAGAGTTGAGGTCACATCATCAAGTTTATGGATAATAGAGTCCTTGACCTCATCGTTTTCTAACTCTTCATCAAAGAGAGGATTTATTTTGATAGAAAAGCACTCATCATCAAATTCAAAAAGAGAATTTGAATGGACTTTGAGACTTTCATTTTGAACTTCCTCATCAGAAAGTGATTCATCATCACTAGAGGAAAAATCATCATTTGAATTGAAAAGGGGATTAGAGAAAATCCCGAAAGAATCATTGAAAAGAGGGTTAGAAAACGTCCCGGAAAAATCATCAGTAGTATCAAAAGGATGATCACTACAAATAGACAAATCACATTCACTGTCCGATATATCCTCAGACTCACTTGGGATTGGGATAAGGTTCTCAGCACTAGACTTTATGAATTCGTCCGATTCCTTTTCAGGAATAGTGCTAATATGCTCATCCCCCATAATAAGAGAGTCCTCGGAGTCCAAAGTTGGAAAGAATGATGTGTTTGAAATAGACTGAGGGAGTTGAAAAATGGATTTATTCAAAGGAATAGCACTCTCCTCGTTGTCTTCCTCATCAATATTGCTAGCATAAATACGTTCCATTTGCTCTTCTGCTAGCAATTCTGCAATAGTCTTGTCTTCCTGCCTTTTCTGGACAGGTGTAATTGCAGCTGATGAATTCTCGCAAACTCCCCACATAGAATCTTCATCATCGTCATCACAAATGAAAGTTTGACGATAATTGGAACTTATTCTGGCTGTTTGTTCTTCTTCAGCTAGAAGCTCTCCAATAGTTTTCTGATGAGGATCTTCTTGGGTAGGTTTAACAGCCAAATCATTAAGTGTACCCACAAAATTTTTAAGTTTTTGGAATACATCTTCGAAAGATTCTCCAAGAGGTAGCTGAGGCTGAGTTTGAATCGTTTGATGCTGTGGAGGCTGGTTGTGATAAGAATGATCATAATTTTCACAAAGGCCATGCTCATAGACAAGCGGGGTCCTCGTTTGACAATCGGATTCATAATGTGGACCACCACAGTACTCACAACAATACATTTGCTGTGACTGTGTAAAACCCTAAAATCTGAAAAACGTGTAAAAGACCAAAATGCCCTACAATCTTAAACTTTGAATAAGAAGCTTATGAAATGCCAAATAAATTCCAAACCTTCGGAAATGAACGAAATATGAAGCAAATTAAATTGTAATCTTACTTTTAACATTTTTGAGCTACAAAAATTATGAACACACAATTAAAAATATATGTGCCGATTAACACATATTAATATGTAATATAATTATTATTAATTCATTTAAAAGTACAAGATATGCACAAATCAATTAAGGGAGATTTTCTTGATAATCATTGACATCATGCCAACAATATGGACCGAGATTTTCTCCTTCTCCTCAACATCACACGGCTTCCTTAAATTTTTCCTTTTATCTATACCGAGTAAACCCTAAAACACACAAAACCTCTCTAAAAATCGTACGGGCTATGAAGAAATTCGTGGGATATTTTCTGATGATGATCAAGATCCATAGAGCATGGGAAAAATGGTTTGGAGGTCGTGGATCCCTTGGTTCGATCGCTAGGGATTTTTATGGCTCGATGGTTCATCCGAGAAGAGTAATTTCGTACACATGATCTGAGTGTCCAAAAAAACTGTTCTGGTATTTTCCTGCATCCCCTATATCATATAAGCTCTAAATAAAATGCTCAAACCGAATCATGCATGGTAACTCAATCGTAATGATTTTTGATGTATAAAACGTGTATAAAATCTATAAAATCGAATACGAATTTTCTGGGTGTGGAGACTATTTTTCCTAGACTCTACTCGACCTACACAACAAGGGAAAAATAGCCATTCGATTTGTTTGAGCCCATATGAACGTGTGTCGATTTTAATTATTATCGGATATTTTGATTCGTAAAAAGAAAATAAGAACTATGGCATACGATTTTAATTTTGATCTTTTGGGAATTGTTTTGGATGTTTAATAATGTGTTAATGATGATAAAATCATGGGTTCGTGAATTGGGGAATTCGATCATTCGAATTGGGAATTAAAAAGTTTACCGATATGAATTTTAAATCAAAAGGACTTGTTTTGTAACTTTTAAAACTCAAGGGTTATTTTTAGAACTTTTTTTGGGCTGTGTACTATTCGAATAAAATATAACTTGAGGGTGTCAAGTGTAATTTTTGTAATTAAAAGGATTAAAATGTTTTATTTGATAAAGTGTAAATCGATTTAGAAAATAATTAAATAGAGGGACTAATTATGTAATTTCTGGAAACTTAGGGTTGATTTGAGTAATAAATTATATTCAGGGGTTTATGTGTTATTTTGGTAATTTAAATGGCTTAATATGTAATTTTTGATAATTAAAGATTTAAAATGTAAATTAAGGGCTAAATATGTAAGTTAATTAACTTGAGGGACTTGATGTGTAAATTATGAATACTTAAGGGTATATTCGTATAACATAATGAAATAATTGTCCATTTTGTAACTTTGATAAATTAAGGGCTTAATGAGTAATTACGGATACCATAAGGTTTAAAATGTAACTTATGTAACTACAAGGGTATAAAGTGTAAACTATGAAACCTAAGGGACTAAACGAGTAATTCTGGATAACTTAAGATTGGAATAAGTTACTTATGATATATTTTGCTTTAAACCTCCACCTTTGGTATATTTGCATTTCAAACCCTAGAATATGAGAACTTGTCATGTTTAACCCTAAACTTTGGTAACTTGTTAAAATACACCCTTAAGCCATAATATGCTTTGATAATGACTTAACCTAAATGAGAATATGGAAATCTTACTAATTATGGAAACTTTCTAAATAAGGAAACTTTCTAAAAATAGAAACCTACTAAATATGGAAACCTACTAAAAATGGAAAGTTACTTAAAATGGAAAGGTTTGTAATTCTTTTCTACCCTTTAGGTGTGAAGAAGGAGAGGACATGATCCTTTGCATCTTATTCTTTTGGTTTGTGCTTTGCTTTGGAATAAGGTACAGATATTCTGCCCTTTTTAATAAGGTGCCTTCAGTCTCTTGAACTCTGATTTGATGTGACCCTGACCTTCGCTATGAACTTTGACATGTGAACCTTTGATATTTGAACCTTTGGCATATGAACCTTTTGATATGAACCATGTGATTTGAACCTTGATATTTGGACTATGATTATATGAACCTTTACTTTGATATGAACCTTTGACCTTTGACCCCAGTTTGATACCCGAGCCAAATATGTTTCCTAGCCATGAAGGTAACATGGCCATGTCATTGATGCACCAGTGGCATGACTCTAGTTACTCGAGTGATGTTGTACACCATCCCCATTATGATATGATATGAGCTCACTATGATATGATTTGAGATGGCCAATATGATTTGTTTGGGGGGCGTATGGATGCATCCTAGATATGTTATGATATGATATGCTTTGATATGATATGATATGGTGACTGGGGCTGGGTGCAATCCACTCCTTTCACAAAATATGGGAGTTAGCTACTCCATTTGAAGAATGAGGACACCCCTCATATTATCTGATTATCTGAGAGGTCTCCCCTCTATATGATTATGAAGATATGATATGATATGATATGTGATATGTTATGATATGGGCTCGTGGTGGATGACTGTCCTAAACCTTACTCTTTATTCCTTTTTCCTATATCTCATTCATTATGATATGTCTGTTCATTTCCATTTGATTTTGGTTTCCGTTTATTATATATCTGTTCACTGGGCTTTTTAAGCTCAGCCGCATTTCTTTTCCTGCGGCAGGTTTTAGTAGGAAGCCAGGAGCTTGGGTTTGCTTTGGGATGAGAGATTAGCTTTTGAAGACGATACCTTAGTTTTAGTATTCATTTATGTATGACTACGTAGATGCGGTATATTTTCCGTTGTAATATTGTAAACCATTTGTATTATGTAAGTCGTATGTTATGTTTGCCTTTGATATGTCACCATTTTCGTGACACTTCTACCCTTGCCGGGTTGGGGTGTTACAATTATGGTATCAGAGCCAGGTTTGCGACTTGTAGTACATCTACCCTTGGCCTGTGTAAGTTAGGACCCCTAAGTTTCCACTGTAGGCGCTCGTAGGATAACCTTTGCGAAGTTGCGTAAGATTTTTTCCTTAGGAACATAAGTTGCAACCGGTGAGGAATGGGTAGACTAGGACATCCATGTGAGTAGTATTTGCTTCCGCATCACTCTGAATCTTGCCTTTGCCTTAGTCATGCCTTATAAGAACGTTTGTCTTAGAAAACGAGGAAGTCTTACCTCCTTTCATATTCATGATGAATTTGTTATGTTAACCAATTTCCTTTGGAAGGATTTGATGTTGACATCTGTCCAGTACGGAATTGTTATCTGAGCATGCCGATGCTAATAACTGATATTCCTTACATCCCAACTCAGACAGTTAAACGATGTTCGTATTACTATCGGTGCACACCCTACCATTCCTATGCTATAAGCTAAACAAGATTCCAATCCTTTGAACTGTTCACTATCCTAACCTTCAATTTGACATATTTGACTTTGATATATTCTAATACCCTCCCATCCCACACTTTGATGAACCATGTACCTAAATTTGATATGTGAACTATCCGTATGATTTGACAACCACATTCGCTTTAAGAATCCGTTTCCCTTTAGATGTATTTGACCTTGAGGCCTCTTGATTATGGATTGATGGTTTTTGTAAAGCTATCATGGACTACAATATTTGAAATGTGACCTTTAACAATCTGCTTCACCATCTTTTGATATGATATTCTCAATCATTTGAATCTATTAAGATTATTGTTGCTATGAAGCACATGCTCCGATCTCTTTGATTTCCAATTTTCTCCTAACGCCTGTTAGCATCCATTCTTAGAAAGCTCCGGCACTTGAAAGTTTGTTGTACGAATTTCTGGTGCTTCTGATGAACCTTTTGAGATCCGTTTGGGAAGTAAAGTTTGCATTGAACTAATCTGAATTGGCAAAACCACGATATTGAAGAAGTTAAGAGATTGTAGGAACTGATGGGATATGAGTTTGTTCATTTCAGTGATCTCTTGAATGCTCTTGTTGAGTTATGAAGAAGAAAGAGAGAAGTGTGCGGCGGCGCACTGACCATCTGGATTTAACCGTAATCATTATTCCATTTCCGCGTATCAATATTTGATTCATTATATCTTTGAAACTCCGTAGCAAACGACCTTATTTGAGTTTGAAAGACGGAAGAAGCAACCACAAGAACATCTGAGAAGGAAGTTGACTAGTTGAGATTAAGTTCCGCGAAGCATTACAATTTGATTTGTGAAGAGAAAGATTTGTGATATGAAGTTTTTCCCTAAGAAGATTTCCTGAAGTTGCTTTAGTACCCGTGTGACCACTGTGAGTTTTGAATGATGTCAATCGTATTGACTAGAAGATTCATGTTTTCGCAAGTATTCGGACAATTGTCATAGCATGACAGTATGTTTGGGCTCAGAGACGAACGAGGAGCACGTTGACCATTTTAGTATGAAGTGAACCGACCCCTTTGTTCTAGAAGAATAGATTTACTTGACGATCAGAGATTGTAGCAGACAACACCACCAGGTATCCGAGGACTAAAGAGCTTTCACGAAAAGGACCAGGACTGAAGACCATTGTCGGAGTTAGAAACCTTGTAGAAGATGTACAGAAGAGGTTCGTGACAGGCGTTACCAAGAGAGAAGCATGTGAGGAGAAGACAGACTGAGATGAGACTCGATTATACCTCAAGCAGCACGTGGAGATTTCAGTTGGGCATCAAGACGACCAGACTGTAGAAGATGAGCTTTCAGCACATAAACCAGGAAGTCCACAGCAGTTGAGTTGGTGAATTTCGAATCATGCTAGAAGACCTGTAGGAGACACGCAACCTTGTTTCTCTAAGTCATTTTAGTTGTACTAAGATGGATTGAGAGCTGAAGCAGACTCGCAAATGGAGGAATGCAAGGTGATCACGTCAGAGATTCACGCTACCACACCGAAGTGTCCAGAAGAAGTGTCAAAGACTTGAGGAACCAGACTCAAGTTTATGATTTTCTTTTCACCCTATGATCGTATGATTAGACAAGAGAGCGACTACTTGGAATTTGAAAAGATCCGAGATCATGAAATTGAATGGATGGAATTTTGCAGTAAACGTTTGGATTTGGAAGATTTGATTGTTGTAAAGGATGAAGATATTGAAGACGTAATTCATTTTCTCTTAGACCACTTAAGTTTCCGTTACCTTTCGATAGGATCTTTTGAATGAGCTTTACCCTATTAGAAATTCCGTTCTGTGTTCGTTATGCATTTGTTTGGATGATGGTTTCGTTATGAGAAGGATGATGAATTGTGGAAGACCTAACGTTTCGACGACGAGTTTCATTTTGAGTTGTACACATTCCGTTACGCTATTTGTACGTTCAAATTCCTCCGATTTAGAATCCGTAGTGATGTTTGTTTTGGACCAACCTTAAGAGGTAGAAAGACTGATAGGTGGTTAAGATAAGTAGTTCTGTTCGCGACTTGAGATAAAGTATGACCATCATGATGGTATACTCATATGAGGCTGGTATTATGACGGTTCGCGAACGTGATAATACTTACGTCATATGACGCACCCTCATTGTGTTCATAGGATATTTCGAGGAGTACTTTAGAAACCTTAGAATTTTGATTAGAGATGTGAGAAATTTCGCATTTGTAAGATTTAGGTTCGTTCCACCTATATGCTTAATCTGTTTCGTCGTTATACGATTTGATACGTTTGGATTCTCGGTACGCGGTTGTTGACCTTTGTAATTCCGGTAAGAATCTTAAGTTCTGCTATAAGTTTCTTCCATTTGATATAAACTACAATTTATTTTCTGTACGATCTCATCTGATTTGTCTAATCGAATGCTATGGACGGCATATCCGTCACAATCTTGCGTATCCTTGTATCTCTTCTGAGAGAATATGATAACCATTCGTCATGTTTGAATATGATCCTTGCAATTTGAATTCCGTATGATATGTCAATTCTGGGAACTGAAGTTACTTTTGGATCGGCAATGAAGAGTCATGAGAAACAAGTCTTTTTACATTTCCGTTCGCTGTCCGTTGTGTCTTCTGTTTCGTTTCATCTCCGTTCGCAAAGACTCTTTGGAAGAACCACCCAGAGCGGGAAGCTACCTGGGAAACCGAGGAATCAATACGAGCTAGTTATCCGCATTCTGATCTAGTACGTCCCTATTTTGTTTTCGATCCTTTCATTTCTGATTCTTTGCAAATTTCGAGGACGAAATTTTTCTGTTAGAGGGGAAGAGTTGTAAAACCCTAAAATCTGAAAAACGTGTAAAAGACCAAAATGCCCTACAATCTTAAACTTTGAATAAGAAGCTTATGAGATGCCAAATAAATTCCAAACCTTCGGAAATGAACGAAATATGAAGCAAATTAAATTGTAATCTTACTTTTAACATTTTTGAGCTACAAAAATTATGAACACGCAATTAAAAATATATGTGCCGATTAACACATATTAATATGTAATATAATTATTATTAATTCATTTAAAAGTACAAGATATGCACAAATCAATTAAGGGAGATTTTCTTGATAATCATTGACATCATGCCAACAATATGGACCGAGATTTTCTCCTTCTCCTCAACATCACACGGCTTCCTTAAATTTTTCCTTTTATCTATACCGAGTAAACCCTAAAACACACAAAACCTCTCTAAAAATCGTACGGGCTATGAAGAAATTCGTGGGATATTTTCTGATGATGATCAAGATCCATAGAGCATGGGAAAAATGGTTTGGAGGTCGTGGATCCCTTGGTTCGATCGCTAGGGATTTTTATGGCTCGATGGTTCATCCGAGAAGAGTAATTTCGTACACATGATCTGAGTGTCCAAAAAAAACTGTTCTGGTATTTTCCTGCATCCCCTATATCATATAAGCTCTAAATAAAATGCTCAAACCGAATCATGCATGGTAACTCAATCGTAATGATTTTTGATGTATAAAACGTGTATAAAATCTATAAAATCGAATACGAATTTTCTGGGTGTGGAGACTATTTTTCCTAGACTCTACTCGACCTACACAACAAGGGAAAAATAGCCATTCGATTTGTTTGAGCCCATACGAACGTGTGTCGATTTTAATTATTATCGGATATTTTGATTCGTAAAAAGAAAATAAGAACTATGGCATACGATTTTAATTTTGATCTTTTGGGAATTGTTTTGGATGTTTAATAATGTGTTAATGATGATAAAATCATGGGTTCGTGAATTGGGGAATTCGATCATTCGAATTGGGAATTAAAAAGTTTACCGATATGAATTTTAAATCAAAAGGACTTGTTTTGTAACTTTTAAAACTCAAGGGTTATTTTTAGAACTTTGTTTGGGCTGTGTACTATTCGAATAAAATATAACTTGAGGGTGTCAAGTGTAATTTTTGTAATTAAAAGGATTAAAATGTTTTATTTGATAAAGTGTAAATCGATTTAGAAAATAATTAAATAGAGGGACTAATTATGTAATTTCTGGAAACTTAGGGTTGATTTGAGTAATAAATTATATTCAGGGGGTTATGTGTTATTTTGGTAATTTAAATGGCTTAATATGTAATTATTGATAATTAAAGATTTAAAATGTAAATTAAGGGCTAAATATGTAAGTTAATTAACTTGAGGGACTTGATGTGTAAATATTGAATACTTAAGGGTATATTCGTATAACATAATGAAATAAGTGTCCATTGTGTAACTTTGATAAATTAAGGGCTTAATGAGTAATTACGGATACCATAAGGTTTAAAATGTAACTTATGTAACTACAAGGGTATAAAGTGTAAACTATGAAACTTAAGGGACTAAACGAGTAATTCTGGATAACTTAAGATTGGAATAAGTTACTTATAATATATTTTGCTTTAAACCTCCACCTTTGGTATATTTGCATTTCAAACCCTAGAATATGAGAACTTGTCATGTTTAACCCTAAACTTTGGTAACTTGTTAAAATACACCCTTAAGCCATAATATGCTTTGATAATGACTTAACCTAAATGAGAATATGGAAATCTTACTAATTATGGAAACTTTCTAAATAAGGAAACTTTCTAAAAATAAGAAACCTACTAAATATGGAAACCTGCTAAAAATGGAAAGTTACTTAAAATGGAAAGGTTTGTAATTCTTTTCTACCCTCTAGGTGTGAAAAGGAGAGGACATGATCCTTTGCATCTTATTCTTTTGGTTTGTGCTTTGCTTTGGAATAAGGTACAGATATTCTGCCCTTTTTAATAAGGTGCCTTCAGTCTCTTGAACTCTGATTTGATGTGACCCTGACCTTCGCTATGAACCTTTGACATTTGAACCTTTGATATTTGAACCTTTGGCATATGAACCTTTTGATTTGAACCATGTGATTTGAACCTTGATATTTGGACTATGATTATATGAACCTTTGCTTTGATATGAACCTTTGACCTTTGACCCCAGTTTGATACCCGAGCCAAATATGTTTCCTAGCCATGAAGGTAACATGGCCATGTCATTGATGCACCAGTGGCATGACTCTAGTGTACTTGAGTGATGTTGTACACCGTCCCCATTATGATATGATATGAGCTCACTATGATATGATTTGATATGGCCAATATGATTTGTTTGGGGGGCGTATGGATGCATCCTAGATATGTTATGATATGATATGCTTTGATATGATATGATATGGTGACTGGGGCTGGGTGCAATCCACTCCTTTCACAAAATATGGGAGTTAGCTACTCCATTTGAAGAATGAGGACACCCCTCATATTATCTGATTATCTGAGAGGTCTCCCCTCTATATGATTATGAAGATATGATATGATATGATATGTGATATGTTATGATATGGGCTCGTGGTGGATGACTGTCCTAAACCTTACTCTTTATTCCTTTTTCCTATATCTCATTCATTATGATATGTCTGTTCATTTCCATTTGATTTTGGTTTCCGTTTATTATATATCTGTTCACTAGGCTTTTTAAGCTCAGCCGCATTTCTTTTCCTCCGGCAGGTTTTAGTAGGAAGCCAGGAGCTTGGGTTTGCTTTGGGATGAGAGATTAGCTTTTGAAGACGATACCTTAGTTTTAGTATTCATTTATGTATGACTACGTAGATGCGGTATATTTTCCGTTGTAATATTGTAAACCATTTGTATTATGTAAGTCGTATGTTATGTTTGCCTTTGATATGTCACCATTTTCGTGACACTTCTACCCTTGCCGGGTTGGGGTGTTACAGACTGATTCGGCGAATCATATGGATATTGGTCATACCTGAAGTTTTGATTACATGGATCTTGTTCATAGACAGACGTATTTCCTGCTTGACAATCAAAACTTGGGTGTGGACCTCCACAATGTTCACAAGAATATGTTTCCATCTCATGGTGTGGGGGTTGGTTAAGGAAATTGGTTGTTTCATTGTTTGGATTTTGGTCATAGACAAACCCGTTTCCCGGATTCACAATGCTACAACCATGGCAATTTCCACCATTAGGAGGTCCCCCACACTGTTCACAACCATAGTTGTAAGATGAAGACATTTGGGGCTGTGGAGAGTAGTCGGAGAAATTTGGCGGTTCATTGAAAGAATTTGGATCATAAGTAATTGAATTACTTGAACCGCAAAACAAACAACTTCCGTCTCGAATATCATTACCACATTGTTCACATGTACACCAATGACATGGCAAATCGAAAAGCGGCTCACCACAACCGACACAAGGAATAAAATCCGGAGGTGGGACAAGTGGTGTGCTCTGAGAGCTAGGAATTTCCACCACTTCCGTTATGGTCTCTGGTTCTTGTTCTTGATAAACGTGAAGATTAGGCAAGTCGTTCTTTTTAGTCACCGTTCTAAGCTCTGTACGTTTGCTTGACAAACTTTTAACCGTAAATCGTGAAAGGTTAGAATCGATTCTTGACGGTTTGTCACTAATAGCATGTATCTCGGGCTGTGAAGGGTAGTCAGAAGAACTTTGAGTATTATCGATGGAATTAAGCTCTCTTTCGATGGCTACTTCACACCAATAACAAGATCCTTTTGGTGCATGATTTCCACACAGCTCACATTTACACTTTGAACAACGAAGGCTGTCAATCAACGGGCTTTTACAATCAAAACATTTGTAGCCGAGAGACGCCATAGAAGAAAGGTATAAGAAGTTTAGAATCAAATGGATAGAGGGTAAAGGGATAAAGAATCAAAAAGGGTGAGAGGGAAAAGATGAATATTTTTGAGTTTTTGGTTTTTCAATTAAAACAAGATCGAAGCAAAATACAAGGAACTTAAACCTTAAATCGAACAAGCGTACGGTAGCTCTCTGACTGAAAAACGCACAGAGTGGCGGAGAAGTAAAGGTGGGCAATAAATGCTCCTTAAAAACCCGCTTCTTTCAGTTCGACAATTTAATGTCAAACTATCCTTAAACCTCCGTTATAGTTTGTTTATCAATCAAAGGTGAGCCGAATTCGCAAGCGACACAAAAGCAAAGTTTTTATCTTTGGTTTGGGAACTTATTATGATAATACCCAAGTTGAGGAATATTATATTAATTTTGCTTTTATCTTTTATTTTACAATAAAACAGAAAATGTTTTTGGGTTTTTGTTTTTTATATGATATTATATATATAAAAGAAAAGGAAAATATTTTTGTATTTTATATGGTTTATGGGAAATAGGAACTTCACAAGGAAGGATCTCAAATCACTAATCGCTTAAACTCTAAACAATATTGTCGCAACACACCTCCCCGGCAGCGGCGCCAAAATTTGATCCGTGCTAAAACGTATATATAAATATTATGCAACGACGGATACACGTGAATAAATACAAATCACCCCTTTGTGAAAAAGGATACTTGCAAAAACTCACGTTTGTGTGTGTAGTGTGAAACCAGGTAAGTGATTACCCAGGTCGTGTCCCAACGAGATGTGAATGGGCAATTGCTTGAAGTTTGGAATTTGAGTGACTGATGATTGGGAATAGAATTTTGATTGTTTAATTCTATTTTGACAAATGAGAAACAAATTCTCACTGAAATATTAAGGTTTGAACTAATTAACCTAAAAACGCGTAACGGGATTCTAAAAATGGGATAAAAACTGAAATTTAAGGAAATAACTTAAATAAGCTAAAAATAACCTAAAACTTATTTTAAAACTTAAAATATATTTATTTGACTTTTTATCTATTTATTATTAATTAATTACTATTTAATAATTATTTAGAACTAATTTAAATTATAATAAATACTAAATGAACTCTAATAAATATGAAACTTTTTCTAAAATTATTTTGTAAGTACAGGAACCTAAGAAAATTATAAAAATGAAAAGTGCTTAATGAAAAAGCTCAAAATAAGCCAAATGGCTTAAATAGAAGCTATCACTTTTTTTATATTTGATTTTTCTAAACTTAAAAGTGTAAATTTATTTTTCTTAAATCCTAAATAATAAAAGAAAATTTTGGAAATTAAAATTATATTTTTCTGATTTTTATTTTATTTATTATGATTTAAAAACTATTAGAAACTAATTAAAAAGATTAAAAATAGCAAATTACTTAAGAAAAATCTGAAAAATTCAAGGTAAATCTAAAATGATATTAGAAAGCTAGAAAAAATAAAAGTGGAGCTTATCTAAGCCTAAAAAGCTATTTTGGGCAAATAAGCAGTTTGCTAATAAGCCAAAAATAAGCTATAAGGCTCTAAAAATTACCAAATGCTCAGGAATAGTTTAAACAACTATTAGAAACTTAAAACAACTTAAAAATAACAAATAAGCAATAGAGAATAAGCTAATAAGCAGTTTGGCAGATTCACTATTTATGCAGAAATAACAGGCAAACACCCCAACTTTGTAGAGGAATTTTAAGCTGATAAATAAGCAGAAAAGTGAAATATTAAGGGGGAAAAAGCTTCTCTGTACTATAAGCTACACAAAAACACTAAAAGCCCTAATTTTTACACCCCAATTGAACTCCAATTGGACCTTAGATCAGATAGAACTGGAAAAACAAATCTGAATAAGGTTTAATTAGTGAAATGGGGGAATAATGCAGACCTGATTTAAGCAACTAAATAAGCTAGAAAGTGAGATTTAAGCACAGAATCCTAAAGCCTATACTACTGGCTATAACCAAACTGAAAATCAAGACCTCGGCTTATGTGGTTAAGCCACAAACAAGCTGAGAACAGCAGCTTAAAATGCTGTGTTCCTCTCAGTGTGTGCTGAGTCTGTGTGAGCAGACTTGGTCTTAGTTCATTCAAGGCTTAAGGCCATTAAACCAACCTTTGGGAATTCATTTAACACACTAAAGAGAACATGTAAATGCTAAAATTAAAGGTCAAATAAGCTCAGCTTATTGATAAGCTGATATAGGCAGTTGAGCTTATGAAAATTCACCTAATGATGCCAACTACTCAAAACATTTAAAACAGCCTAAGATCTATCACTAACAGCTTTTCTATCTTATTCAATGCAAGATCAAACCTGATCATATGGCAAATCAACAGTGGTCTCTCTAAATGGCCAGAAATAAGCTTAAACCAAACACCCTTTAAAACACTACTTTAGCAATTTATGACTACAACTAACTGCTTAAAGCTAGAATATCACCTAATCTATGATCATATAAGTTACTAATGATCTGAGAAGCTAAAATAAATTACAAATAAGCAATAACACAAACTGAACACAAATAAGCAGGAAATAAGCTAAAATTGGATTTTGAAACTTACAAGTGATCCAGCTGAAAATGAAATGAACTCAGTAACAACTCTCAACCCAGGCTTATCCAATAAGCCATGAAACACCCAAATAAGCTGATCAAATCAGCTTATTCCTTCTTTAGCTTAATTGACCAAAGTCAGTTGACTTTGGTTGACTTTTCTAATTTTCTTGAATTAGAACAGATATGAACTATAATAAGCTTACATCAACCTATATTAAGCTTGTATAAGCTTATTCAAACAATAAATAAGCTCTTTTGATTAACACTAAACTTGATTCGAATTTAACAGGAACTTTGAAAACATGAATTTCATTAACTTGGTAAAATTGGTACAACACAGAAGTAATTCAGAATAAGTGACATGAAACAACCTTGAAATGATAATCAAACTTAAATTTAAACTGAAACAATGTAATAAGTAAAGTTTACACTACTAATGGTCTAAAAACGGTGACAAAGTCTTCTGTGTATCTTCTTTCCTTTAAATAGACATCTCAGAAGCTTCTGTGATCAAAACCGACTAAATCCCACCATTGGATAAGCTTTCAATCAATCTCATTCGTTCAATGTAATTTTGGCGGGAAAACAGTCAAGTGGTTATTTGGCTTCTTCTGGGCATGTGGGGGTGTAAGGGTGTGAAAGTATTCTCATTGGAGGAGGGGGGAGGTGGCAGAGATAAGGGTGGATGGTGGAGTGGTTTGGCAGAGCAAAACGGTGGGTGAGGGGTGGTATTTGGTGGTGTGGTATGAAGAAGAAGCAAAGTTTGACTTGGGTCAAACTTTGCTTAACTTAGGGTGTACGGGCCGGGTTTGGTTTTTGGTTTTGGTTGGGCTTTTAGTAAGTTGGGCTGGGTTTATTATTAGGATTGGGTTAGGTTTAGAAATGGGTTGGATAGTGGGTTAGGATTAGTTATGGTTGGGTTTTATTTTTAGTTTAGGGTAAAAGGGTTAAATGGGATTAAATCACAAGGACCAAATTTGTAACATTTGGATTTTTTAGGGGGCTGGGTTGACAAATTTCCAAAGTTATCAAAGGGGTATTTCTTGCCAAGTGTGAATAGTACAAGGGCCATAGATGTGAATTTCCATTTTTGAATGCCCAGGGACTATTTTTGCCATTCTTTGAAAGTTCAGTGACTGACTCTGCCAATTATGCAAACTTTGCTCGTTTTTCATCTGTTTTCAATCCTTTTGCACCTGAAACATATAAAAACACAATCCAGAGATATTTGTAGTATTATGTGACTTTTCTGAGTGTTTTTGGCTGTTTTTGCAGTTTAAATGGGAATAAAATGATGAGTATTTAGACACTCATCAACCATCTACATATCTGAGGCTAATTTTTTATTCCATCAAATTTCTGGAAAACAGTTACGGCAATAACAGCTTTAGACTTGCCGTTCTATTTTAAGTTGCTTTGTCTTTGGCTGAAACTGATATGTCTCAAATTAGTTTTAAGCTTTTCTTTTTTAGTGCAGCTAACTAATTATGATTTGCAGCTCAGAAGCAACAACCTGGGAGACAACCATGAATCATACAACGTACTAAGTGAGCAATAGAGCGGTTCCAGAAACAGGTAAGGACCGTTTTACTTACGTTTGTGGCACGTCAGCAGGTTGTTAGTTTTTTTTTTATCCCAAAAGGGTGAAATAGGTCGGAGGGGTTAACCAGGTTGAAAGTTGGACAAATTATATTCGAATTTATGTGTATAAAGTACAAACATCTAAATCATTTTATGAAAATGATTTTGAGTCTGATTCAGGAATTTGTACAAAATAATCTTTGATTCAATGCAAATACTTTGATTTTTAATATGGCCTCAGCTTATATTTTCTTTGTCTAAACTTTACAGGATACAATCTGCAACAACGAGATTTACCGTAGGAATTCCTTCCATAAGCTACAATGACAACAAATGCATTCAGAGTCACTATGAACTCACTCAACTTCAGTACCAATCGTGAGACATTCTCAACTGAATTAATGTATAAATGTATGGGATCTATCACAGAGCTAATCTAAATTATAAACCAAGGCATCTAATCGATAAGAGGTTAGACCAGCGTTTCCATTATTTTACCAGATTTATTGAGTAATGTGTTATGAAATTTCTCTTGCTAAATCGATGTAGTTTATTTTTAAGGTTGTAAGTATCTTAAACGGCACTGTTATTTTATGATTAATTGATTATGCCAACACATGAATTTTTCATATTTTGGTTGATGTGTTGTGCCTGTATGTTCGAACTATGGCTCGGTTAATCTTTCCTTTCTTGCTTAATTGATTTTGTTTTTGTGATAACAGTGCATGCTAGAGTATATGTATCTTGGAAACTGTGGCCTGTTTGTAGTCACTGTCGTGCCATTAATCAGAATGCAACCACATGTATTTATAATTTAGATGTTGCTAGGTACATCTTCAAAACGATGTTCTATGGTGAAATATTTAGTTCTTTCGTTTAACTGTATAGTTGCTAGGTACATATTCAAAATGATGTAGTAACCCGCCACGATTTAGTTATTTACTACGAGTTTTTTACTTTCACAAACAGTTAGTATTTCGAATACGATAAAAAAAGAATCTCATTTCAATCCAGTAAGGTTTATTTATTAATATTATACAACTGTTTATTTTAATTATTTTTCAGCCATTTAAAACATTAGCCGTAAAGACAAAAAATATTAGAAGTGTAAATAAAAAAATCTTAGCCAAATAAACATTAGCACTTATATTGTAACGTTGCATTTATTAATATTATACAACTGTTTATTTTAATTACTTTTCAGCCATTTAAAACATTAGCCGAAAAACAGGCACGCCCGCAACGCGGCGTCAGTCGCCTATCTCGTAAATAAATAAGTCACCAATAAGCCAATTCATGTAAACTTAAACTAATCCATAAGCTTTTAAGCTGAGACAAATGAGCTCAAGCATACACCCCTTGCGGGTTAAAACCATAACCGAACCAACAAACACCCTCAATAAATTAAACAGACTTATTCTATAACTTAATAAGTCATCTATAATCAAATAAGCTGTAAATATAAGTTCAAAACAACACCCGTGGGAGTGGCGGAAACAAACAAGCCAAACACACCCATTTCTGTGGGCTAGTGTGGCTACCGACAACACCACCAAACGGACCCGAGTTTGGACCGCGTTGGTGAGCTAACAAGTCAAAAGCCTAACACCCGAAGGTGTGCCTGTGGTGACCCAACTCGCACCAAACACCACCATTTGGTGTGGCTGTAAACCGAGAGCAAAAACAAGCACCCCTTTTGTGTCTTCCCTCTTGGGTTGTTGTTGACTCGCGACACCACAAACGCACACGCCCCTTTGGGTGGGCTGTGACACGCAAACAAACACCCTTTGGGTGGTTCCTTTTCAGTCGAAACACAACAAACCCGAACCTCATTAAGCTGAGATTAAATAAGCTAAACAAAACCTTGTTATAATAAGCTAGAACACCTAAGCTCAAATAAGCTAAGAAGCAAAATAAGCCAAAACCAATCACCCCAGTGGCCTGTGGTGTGGTCTGAGACAAACAACAGTCAAACGTACCCTTTTAGGTGCTCTTGGTGGTGAGTCGAAGCTCAGCAGACACACCCTTTTGGGTCATGCTTTCCAGCCGAACCAAAATAGACACAAACCAAAACCAAACTAAAACCAAACACCTCCTTGTGTGGTTGTGATGTGTCATGTGTAGTGCAAGATTTAAATTTTTATAAAATCAATTTATCCGATTCTTTAATCAACACATACGAGCAAGTATACTCTTCCGTAGTAGTAAAGGTGGGTAAGTTGAGATCGTCCCAAGGGAATTGTAGTTTGGGTTTGCAAAATAAGTTTTGTCAAAAAAGATTGTCAATCCTTTTTGGTGTAAATGCTAAGGTAAACAAAAATCAATCAATCAAAAACAAATATACTTGTGTGTAGTTCCATGATAATTGTATAGAGTAATCTAACAAGTTGGGTGTGACTTGTAATGATGCACAACTTAAAATTGAGTGATTCACAATCAATGGTTTTTATCATGAGAAATCATCTCTAAGAATTCAATCTCCTAGTTAATTCCTTTCGGCCTTTGTTAACTAGCGCGATAATTCAATTAGACTCTTTGTTGTTTGAAAAGCATTTCTTATTCTAAGAATTCCTACGAATCCTTTCGGCCTTTTCTCGTGATGAAATCGTTTCCAAATCCATTTTAATGAGCTAATATGATGCTTGTCACACACCATAATCCATACTAATTCGTGCACTAACTTTTTGGCATAAAAACATAAAGAAAATCCTTTCGGCCTTTGTTAATCTTTAAAACTGTTTTTACCAACTAATTAAGCAAGATTAGATTTTATTTCAACAAACTCATAAAACAAGATATGATTTCATGCATCACTATGAAATAAGAATACTCCAACACTTATCACATCATACACACAAGTATAACCAAAATCACTCCATAACAATCATATTCAAACACAAGTAATCAACCATACTTTCATTCATCTTAAAGTAAAAGTAGTTCATAATAACTCAAACAAGAAATACCTAGTTGTGAAATTACAAGAACTAGAATTGTGGAACTATAGCAACCACTCTCCTACAATCGCCTATGATCACACGTAAACAACTCCACACTTGGACACAACTCTTGAGACTTGAACTCAAGATTCCCTGGACGTTTTCACAGCAACTACAAGCTTTCGGGCAATGATAATAAGTTTAGCAAGACTTGGTGTAAGCCTTACTAGGTTTTTGGGTTGTCACACATTGTAAATTAGCTAAGGGTCCTTTAAATAAGTGAAGGAACCCTTATCCCTCAAGCAAAAACGTCTCAAATCAGTTACTAGCCGAGAAATGATAAGCCACCATGATTATGGGGCTTAAATTCGTCATTAAATGCATTTTTTGTAACTTCAGCTTCCTCCAACCGATCGGTATTGAGGTCCATCCGATCGGTTGGAGCTCTCGGTAAATCCAAGTTTCCCCATCCGAATCGGATGGGCCACTCTGCCATGCAAATATTATTTTGTCTTCTTCCTTTTCTCGTTACGTGCTTGATCCTTTGTTGTGCCACTAATTCCCTCCATAGAACTTGATCTTTTCTTGATATGTAAGCATAGAAATCTTGACTTTATCAAATCCTTGAATTCTTGTGTGGTTTCTTTCTCGTGATTCTTCAAATGTGCATAATCTCTTCATTTCTTCATCTTTTTATCATCTTTTCCTGTACTTGGCTATATTTACTTGCATATACACTTTTTCATGATTTAGTAACAAATATACACAAATATAACCAAATATGATGCACAAATCTAACAATAACGTGACTAAAAACATGTTCATTTTGAGCGTTATCAAATCCCCCACACTTGAGTTTTGCTCGCCCTCGAGCAAGTCTAGCTTTCAGAAAACTGAACTCAATGGCTACTTCATTATGATTCTAAAAATCCAACAATTATCCCGAAGGAACAATTGTCATTTTAACTTTTAAATGTGAAAAATTCTTGAAACATAAACAAGTTAGTTCGAGCTTGATAACATCACTAAGCTCCTCTCATAGGATTTTTAAATTCACTCAACACTCAAGGGTAATTTTAATGGTATATCACTCAATTGCTCATACATGAATCACGTTTCTTACCATAAGCTTGTACGAGTATCAAAACAACAAAATAAAACATCAAAGAGGTCTTTTATTCGGGTTTAAGGTTAAAGGGTTACGACTACCTGGCTATTGTGCAAATATTTCATACAAGAATGTAATAGCTTGCTAACAACGAATTCTTGATTAGTCAAGTAACGGATGGTCACTAGATTGTACCTTTGGTTCGCTAACGACGTTATTTGCATAACGGATGGTCACCAAAACACGCACTAGCTCGCTAGCAACGTTCTTCAACTATTCAAAAACCTGGATGGTCACTAGAACATCCATGCACTACTCATCTAGACAAAGCCATTACTAAATCCGGATGCTCGGAAGCTAACCACGAATCAAGTAATTGGTAAAGGTAAGGATAAGACATGGGAATTATTTGTGATTGGTTTCTAATAAAAAAAAATAAAAACGAATAAACCAGAATCAAGTCCAAATTCCGTTCCCAACTCATTATACCTCAAATGATCACTCCACCAAACTTCTTCGATTATCATTTTTCCGCATCTCATACTAACTCTTCCCTTCCTTAATAGCTCATTGACTATTTTATTTTTATCATTCCATACTTTCATAGCTCATTGGCTATCCTCTTTTTTATTTATTTATTTATTTATTTTTTTTTTAATAATAATGTCCCCCCCACACTTTGGATGAGCACACGCTACAAAAAATACAAATAAGAGTAGCGACCTCCTTCTTTATTGAAAAAACATATACACATACAAAGTGTGATCAACATGCAATCATCAAAAAGATAACTAGTTTCGAACTTCAATTGAACTTGATTCGGGTAAGGCTAAGGTGTAAGGTGTAAAATCTTTTTGTACTTTTCTGGATTTAATCAAAAGAAAAGATAAGGCTCAGAAGGTGTAACTAAGGGTATCTAGCGTAAAAAAATTAACGCTAACAAATGGGTTCCAAATACTACGGATAACTAACCAATGCGGTCAGCAATTTTTTTTTTTTTTTTTTTTTTTTTTTTTTTTTTTTTTTTTTTTTTTTGTAAACGGAAGGCCATTTGGTGTAAATCCTAATTTGCCTCTTATCATTTGAATATATTTTATTACTCGGAAGTAATTTTAACCGTAATGCATAACACGTACAAGTTCTAGAATCAACATGATCACCGGCACACTCATAACGAAATATAGAGCATAAGAAATGCTTTATACAAAAAGGCTTAAATCCTCACAATTTAAGGTGGGTTATAACATGTGCTAGCAATTGTTATCAATAACTCTCCTTCCTTGTTTAAATTTCATAATTTTTGAAATAGCCTCATTCTTACCATTGAATCAATCTCTAAATAACTACACATCAAGGGCGAACACAACTCTAGTCACTTGAATTCCAAAATTCTACTAAAAATAAAAATTAAAAATCATACCAATTTTTCCTATTTTCTTCCCTCCCCCACACTTAAGTTTTGCATTGTCCTCAATGTAAATATAATGAACTTAAAAGTAAAGGAAATGGGAAAAATTTAGATTAAATAAATAAAATGCTACCTGGAAAAGAAAATTCGCATAGGCTTATTTGATTTTTCGTAAGCATATGAGTTCTTCTAACTCCAAATATTGATCAACACTAAGCTTCCGTTAACTTTTCCCCTACAAACACTATAGGCGAAACAAACAAAACAAAATACTAAAACAAACAAAAATAGTTCAAAACATAAATAATAAAATCCTACAAAAGTTAAGTTAAAGTAGTGGAAATAGAAATTATTCAACCAACATTGTTTTTAAAATATAACCATTTGATCAACCATCCCAGGTTGATCATCAATCATCGGCATCCATGTGTTCATCTCCATAAACCCGCTCATCTTCACTCTCGTCATCATCCTCATAGTTCTCTTCATCATCAAAAACTGTAAACTTGGGCCTTTTCTTTCCAACACCTGACGAAGAACCTCCTACATCGTAGCTTGAACTTCCAACTGTAGGTACTCTACCATAAACTGGCACTGGATCGGGAAATGGAGCATATCCGGGATACGAATAAGGATATTGGCCGGGATATGGTTCATACTGAATTGGGTATGGTGGAACATTTGGTGGGTTGTAGGGAGGTACCTCATAGTTAGCATCACTTTCCACATGTTGAATCATCGGCATGGAATAATCATAGTTGTAATTTTGCCTCATCATCATTGAATCTCTCCATAGTTCCCTACACTCTATCTCATTCAATTCACAGTTCCAATCTCCCCATCCCGAGTCAAAACTACCCGGAGCATGAACATTCCTAATTGGTGGTGGTGGTTGATACGGTTGTTGTTGATAGGGTTGTTGTGGTGCTTCATAAGGTGCGCCCATCGTTGGTTCTGTCCAAGCTCCCAACTTCCTTGTTTTCCTATCCAACGCCTTACCGAAACTTTTATCATCCCACGTCTCACTCTCCGTCATCTCTGAACATTTCTCCAATTCCTCATTCACAAAATAACCCAAATTTCTTGCCAACATAGTCACATAGTGACCTCCACAAATCACACTATTATCTTTTATCCCTGGTGCTCTTCTTGAAAGATACTCGGCTATTATCCAAGCCGCATTACCGTTTTTATCCTCCTCCAACAATTTCATTAGCCATATATCCGGTTGATTGCACTTATCCCGGCTACCTGTTCTGTGCAACACCCCCCAAGCGATCAACTTTTGCAAAATCTTCATAAGAGGACTCCTTAACTTGGATGAGTTCCTTCTACTACAACCTGGATCTCCCACTCTATTCCAATATTCCGCTAGACCCTCATAATCATTATGCTTTCTTACCAATCTCGCAAAATGAACTGGAAGCAAACGATGGTCAATTTCATCTTGATCATATAGACCAGGAATAACAGCAAACTCCGGCAAACTATAAACATGTTCCCTACCACAGAGCCTAAACCAGATACATCTATCATTCACAATGTCCACAATCTTCCTTTCAAAATAAAATGTGGAGAAAAACTCCAAACACCATTCTCGGTTAACATTCTCATAAATACTAAACGCTCTTTCCCACGAAAGATCTTCAAAACTATCACCATCTCCCTCATAAACATACGACATTCTCATCATATTTCTCAACTCAGTCTCACAATTATACTCCGTAAACAAACTCCAATCGACTAACCTTGGTTTAGCAATGGTTCTCCCTTGTAGCTTCGAAAGACGCTCCCGAAAAGCGTGCTTTTCCTCCTTGCTCTTAACCTTGCTGAACTTCAAGTTTTCATTACTTTCATGATTGAGAGTATATTGGACCTTACTCTTAGTATTCCTTTGCACATACTTTGTTACAATCGGATTCACTATTCCACTTGATGAACTCGAGCCACCTGCAAGATAACTCTGTAGAAAACACAAATATATGATAGTATAAGAGCATAAACACCAAGATTACATGATTTAGAAGTCGCAAAACTCGTTTGGAAAAAAAATTCATTTTTATTTACCGAGCCTTCCATCCGATCGGTATTAATCAATATCCGATCGGATGGAACAAATGTCCATGCTCAACCGATCGGTATCTACCCGCAACCGAATCGGTTGAGGCATTCTGTCTCAAAAAAAATTTCCTTTCCGATTTCTAATCAATTCCAACTATTCCAACTCTATCCTATCATGCATTTGATCGACTATCATGGTTCCTACATATCCCACTCGTCTCCAAACACGTTCATAACCTATTCGCATGATTTCTCAATTTTCCTAGATCATATGAACACTATCAAATCAAATCTCTTCCATTGATGTTCTAATCAACAATGCATCTTCCTAGAATCACTACTCATCTACTAAATAACATCTGGAAATCATCAATTGCAATCCAAATCGATTTAAAGTTTTGACCCATTTTAATCCAAAAATTCAATCAATCAATTCTTCCTCAAAACTTAATCAATCTATCTAATTCTTTTTGCAATGAATTCCTCAATCATTTACCCATCTATTTCACAAAAATTACATCTCAATTCGAAATATATCAAAAATACCCAAATTTCGACCTAATTCAAGAAATTCGAATCAAAATCTAATTAGGACAAATTTATTATGTTACTTACTTGTTTAGGTGCCATAGATGATTCTTCAACACTCCTGCAACACTTAATAGACTTCTAATGGTCGAATTTTTGAATCCCAAGTTTGGTGGATTGAGTGTGTGTGTGTGTTTTTTTTTGAGATTTTTGAAATCTTGAGTATATATATTTCAATCCATCCGATCAGTATTTGATCCAACCGATTCGGATTGAATTTTTGCAAAAACTTCACTTTTCTTTTGTCAACACTTACTCACACTTGTTAGAGCAAAAGAGAAGTGTTTTACTCTTCAAAAATACTTCTTTTAAGCATAAAAATACTTCAACACACTTAATCTTCCAACTTGTTTTTCAATTCTATCTCTACAACTAAAACACAACTTAACTCTAAAACTCAAAACATAACTTCATAAACTTAATAACTTAATAAACCAAGACAATTAAAACGGTCTAAACTCAAACTTAAACTTAAATGCAAACATTAAACTACTAAAATGCAGAAAAATTAAAGAGAAAACAAACAAAACACTAGCACAAGCTTTGTGCTTTTATTCTTCAAACTCTTGTCTTTCACCCTTCAAAATATTCGTGCCTCAAGATATCTTCATTTTGGAACTTCCTGGACAACTTTCGGTTAGTCATTTGCGTTTTAAACTTCCCTATAAAGTTCCTTCCATCCGGACAAACTATATCAAACTTCACATGCCATTCACCGTCTTCTTTCTCCTTCTTGTAAACACTAGCTCCTTCAGGTCCCCATTCCAAATTCTTCAATTGGACCGGTAAAGATCCAAGAAAATCTGTCAACTTGTTAAACACAAAAACATTCTTAAACGGATTATAGAAAGCCTCCATCGCTAGAGCTCTTTCCATCTCATCTTCAATATCAAAGTAACTTGGGACAACCGACCCATATTTAGGCCTCCCTTCTTCATCTCTACCTACTTCAAAACATCCCAAATGGTTTTCTTCTTCGTCTTCTTCACCATGAACTTCTTTAACAATCTTGCCTCTAGGCTTTGCGTAATATGTATGCTTTAGGATTCCATCACTAATAGTCATAGTACCTCTACCCATATCTATAATAGCTCCACAAGTTCTCAAAAATGTTCTTCCTAACAACAATGGTAACTCCTTATCCACCGGAATATTAAGCACAAGAAAATCGGCCAAGAAAGCTTGATATCCTACTTGGACTCTAACATTCTTTACTTCTCCCATCGCTTTTGCTCGTGAATTATCAGCCATAGTAAAATTATATTGGTTTGGTTGAGGATTACCAAGTCCTAATATTTTATACAAATGATACGGCATTACATTCACACTTGCTCCCGTGTCAGCCAATGCATACATCGCATCTGTTCCATTAACTTTAATAGGTAACACAAAATTTCCTGGATCGCTATCCTTTTTAGGCAACCCATTCTCAACTATCCTATCTCTTCCAATCTCATCAAAATTCTTATCTTCTAACCTAGCCGTTGCCATCATAACTGCATCCAACTTCTTACGATAAGTCATGTAATTATTCAACACTTCAATAACTGGCTTCTCCTCTATAAGCTCCTTAAACTTTGTTTCCAAATTTTCCAGAATTGCTTCTTTCTACTGTTGGGTTAATGGTTTAACTATTTGTGGTGTTTTTGGTGGTGAACTAGATGAAGAACTCTCATTCTTAGGGGTGGAGGGTTGGGTAAGTTTGTTAAGTGGTGTTTTCTTTCTATTTGCTTTGCCCATTTTAACAATCTCTCCCTTTCCTACCTTTTCTTCTACCAAATCATCAACATCTATCCTCATCTCTCCCAATGCAAAATCAATCCTACATTTAGTGTCACACCCCCAAAATCGGGTTCAGCGAAAGCTTTCACATCGCTGGGGTGTAACTCAATTGGTATCACAACACAAGTGCAAAGAACGGTTTTCATTTCAATTATTTAGAACAACCTTGTTTAACAAAAATGTTGAATTTACATTGTTAAAAGTAGTGCGGAAATAGGCCCTTTAAAATAGGTAGAACGGTCCCAAATGTTTGTCAGAGTCTTCTATGACCATGCCATGCCCTATCAAGGACCTCCAGTAGCGTGCTATTGCTTTATACCTGAAAATACATGCTAACAAGTGTCAACACGAGGTTGGTGAGTTCATAGAGTTTATTGAAATATGTAATGCCTTTGAATGAAGATTTTCCCAGCAAAGGCATTGTAAATCCACCCAGTTCCAAGTCCCGCCCATAACAAGACTTGCAACCTGTGTGTTTACAACCCATTGCCAAATATGATTTGGTTTATGTTACTGAAATGTTACACGGAAACCACAAGTATAAAGTGTAAAATAAACTGCCACATGAAAATGATACATTAGCTCTTAAGCTCATGACCCCGAAGCTAGACTGAATGAAATGCCCCAACTGAGTGCTTTGCCAAACACCCTGAAATGGATCAAATGTAATGCGTTCGTATGACAAGTTGGTGCTACCAACCCGAACGGAGGAGTCACCCTCAATAGATCTATTCACACACCCTCGCTTGCTCACAATTAACGGTTCATGATAATAGGGGACTTTAATCTTGGCAAATGTGGTAACTTAAGCAATGTAATGAATTTATATACTTTGGTTCGCATGAAAAATTGGTGCAATGTATTCTCCCCCGAGAAATTGAAATGATGTAATAACTTGAAAAACGGGGCTATGAAAAACTCACGTTAATCCTTAAAAGATTAAAGTGCTTGTGAAAAATATTTGAACATGTATTCTCCCCCAAAACGTAATCCAAAACGTATAAAGATAGGGGCTATGGAACTCACCTGATGCGATAGCAACAAAGACAGATATGAATATGCTGAAATGAGGCTCGGTCTCTAACCGCGACCTAACATGAATGATATGATCTATTGTAAGCAATGAAATGATGCTACACATGCAATTACGTATGTTATCGATACCACTCGATGATTTTTGGAAAATAATGTTTATCGTCGAAAAATACATTTTTGACGTCTCGGCAAGTCATATACTATATTTCGTGTAAAAATGTTGAAATGATACTCTATGATCCTCGTTTGGTGTTTTATGGTCAAATATGATGTTTTTCTCGCAAAATACCACTTTTCATACTTTGTGAAATATGCCCCAATGGCCTCGTAAAACTAGTCGTGAAATATTGTACGTTAAGAGTTAGGAATAGAACTTGACGTTTTTGAAATCCTTGCAACAACATCTCAATGTCGTCTCTTTTGAGTTTTGATCATACACGTCTCGATCATGAAGAAAATCGGCTTTGAATATGGTGTCTTGCAAAACAATTTCCCATACTTAGAAACATTTTCTTGAAATAGTTGTTTTTGGCGATACTAGGAAATTCATAACTTACTCGTTATAAGTTCAATCAACAAGCGGTCGATTGATTTGGAAAATAGGCCGGGAATACTTCGTTTCACCTCAAGGAGTTTATGGCCCAAACCGACTCGATCAACGGGAAAATGGCTCGCAAGATGGTGCCTCGCAAAAACTGTTTACACTTAGAAAATATTTGAATTATAGTGAGGTTGTCAAAATGATAACTTTGAAAGGATTTTTGGGTAAAAAGATGAGGTCGTAGTTTATTCGTTATAAGTCTATTCGACGAACGGCCAATTGATTTAAAAAGCTTGCTGGGAGATCTTGATTTCATATGAAGACGGCTCGGACTCAAACCATACCAATCATGGAGAAAAACAGTCGTGAAAATGGTGTCTCGCAAAGACAGTTTTGCGGCAAGTTTATATTAGTAAAAGCTGATGGAATTATATATTTTTCGTCGGGTTTCAAACACTTGTATCTTTTTCGTTATAAGCTCGTTTTCTATGTTCTTTATATCCCCGGAATCGTGGGACAACCTATTAACATATTCTTGATAAGTTGGGACGGCTAGGTGTCGGCTAACGCCTCAAAATAGCCCTTGAAAATTGTGACAGCAGTGAGTTTTTCTGAAAATATAGTTTTCCTCGTTAACTCGTATTTGGCATAACTTTCACGTCGTAAGGGCTCTTTTAGTGATTCCAACGGCTACGGTTTCGTTTTTGAAAGTATTTTCTGAATATCTAACCCAAAATTTCCCAGAAACCCCTGAAGTTTCCACGTTTGGCAAAAATGGACAGCAACAATATTTTCCAAAAATACTTTTCGTCGTTAAACTTCGGAAAACCATATCTCCTTCGTTATTAACTCGTTTTTATCCCCGTTTTCGGCCATAGTTTCGTCTCGGAATGTATTTTCTAAATCTTTGGTCCAAAGTTACCCAAAACCCACTGAGTTTCCCACGTTTTGCATTTAAGGACAGTAGGTATATATATACTTTAAAAACTCATTTTCTCGGTTCCCGGCTTGATCAAACTACTTCAAATCAACTCCACAATTACACAAATCCTACCATACACCTTCTTAGGGTGTCATGGGTCCTAAACTTCACAAAATATTGTAGGATTCAAGGGGATGATCATAGGATTAATATATATTCGTAAAAACCATGAAAACTTGTAAAGTGGTATGAATAACATATGCAACTCGCATGTTTAACCATTATAACTTGAAAATACATGATGTTAATGATCAAATGAAAGTATGAGATGATGAAAAAGTTCACTTGGAGCTTACTTGAAGATTGATGAGTTTGGATGAAAAAGATCACAACATTGGAGTTTTTATCGCAAAACTCTAACAAGGAAGATATAAGGAACTTGTATAACACTCGATCTTGGAAAAATTACGGGATCTCCTTGGTGTTCTTGGTGTGCCGTGGACTAGGGAGAGAAAGAGGGAGGGTTTTGTGATTTTTGATAAAAAAATGTGCTAGTTTATGCTTTATATAGTCAAATGGCATTTTGGTAATTTTGATGGAAGGGTAAAATGGTAATTTCACTAGGTCTTTGAAATATCTAGATATTTTTCAGAAAATATCTATATATTTTAGGCTGGATACTTATCTTGACTTACGGAGTGAGTTTTGGTCCCGTTAATTGCTAACTGTAAGTCGTAAAGTCACCAAACTTAAAACCGGGTATCCTAAAATTCCTAAATTCATGAAAATGTCACAGAAGGTGGAAAACATATATTTCTCTTGTTGGTAATGTTGTTTGGACATATCGGGATGCCTAAATGATGTTTAAACCTTAAAGTAAGTCTCGGACACGGTTTCGTGATTCTTGCAGAAATTATCCGACGAGTGCCAAAATCTCGGTTTATCATTAAAATAGTTTAACTTACGAGAATATGAAATAAAAATTTTGGAATGAATAGTGCCAGTGAATAGTAAAAATGAATAGTAACTCGTGAATAGTAAATTGTCGAGGTTCGGAAAAATGGCCTGAAATTACGAGTTGTCACAGTCTCCACCCGTTACGGGAATTCAGTCCCTGAATTCAGTTGGTGTTGGTCTCTGGTGTGGATTCGGTGAAGAAATGTGGATGTTTGAAGTCGCGTCTGGTCTTCCCGCTCCCAAGTAAACTCAGGACCTTTGCGAGAATTCTAGCGAACCTTAACGATAGGAATTTGACTCTGTTTCAACTGTTTGACCTCATGGTCTATGATTTCTGTTGTTTCCTTCACGTAATTGTGCTTATTGTCGAGCTGAATTTCTTCCAATGGAATTTCGGGCGTTTCGTTTGAAAAACATTTCTTGAGGTTTGAGACATGAAACGTGTTATGTATGCTGTTGAGCTCTTACGGAAGCTCCAGTCTGTATGCCAGTCGACCGATTACAGTTACAGTCTTTAATGGTCCAAGGTACCTAGGGTTCACTTTCCCGTGTTCTCACAATTGTATCATGCTTTTCCAATGTTTCTGAAATTGTGTCATGCCTTTCCAAGGCAAGGCTTTCAACGTAACTCGTTCCACAGTTAGAATTCTAATGATTTGCTGCTTAGGGATACCTAATCCCAATGATTTTGCATCCTGAGTTGACCTAACTTTTCTATTGTTCTCTTGTTGCTTGTAACTGATTCTTGATTTGTACAATTTCCTTTGTTGTTTCACGATTGGGTTCTAGACTAGTGAATTGGACTTTCCGATTTTTGGTCTGTCAGTAGGTAATTGGTACTTCCACCACAGGGTGTCTTAAAGGGTATAGTCTTTGTATTGGTGTGATGGCTATTGTTGAAGGTGAAATCTGTCAATGTCAAAGGTTTACTCCAAACAATTTAAGGTTAATTCTATGGTGCTGAGCATGTCCTATAGGGATTGGATAATTCTCTTCAATATTCGTTGGTCTGAGGATGGTAGATCGTGCATACATCTGATTGGGTAAGAATAGCTTAAAGGGATTGTCAGAACCTTGCCTCCAACCTGAAATTCTAATGGTTTGCGTCGAACATCGACGTAACTTTTCGGTCGGCTTCTGGCTGTTTTAAGTCTTTCTCAAATCTGAATTATCTTTTCTGTGGTTTCGCGAACCATGTCTGAACTAGTGAGTTGTACTTGACCAACTTCGGTCCAACAAACAGGGGACCGACACCTTCGACCATAGAGTGCCTCGAATGGTGCTGCTTCTATGCTCATGTGATAGTTGTTGTTATAAGAGGACTCGATCAATGGCAAATGGTTAGCCCCAACCATTTCCAAAATCAATCACATATGCCCTGAGCATATCTTCCAAGGTTTGAATCATTCTCTTGCTCTGACCATCGGTCCGAGGATGATAGGCATTGCTCATGTCTAATTTGCTTCCAGATGAATCTTGTAATGATTGCCAGTGAGTTGAAGTAAAGTGACCATCTCGGTCAGGGAAGATGGAAATTTGGTGCACCGTGCTTGAGACTATTTCCTTGACGTAAAGTCTGGTAAGCTGTTCCATAGTATAAGTCTCTCCGATTGGAATGGAATGGACTGATTTGGTAGGACAATCGATGATCACCCAAATAGCTTCGAAACTGCCTGATGTATTGGGAAGCTTAATGAAAGTATCTATTGTAATACGTTCTCATTTCCACTAAGGAATTTCTGGTTGCTGAAGTAATCCTAATGGTTTCTAGTACTCGGCTTTTACTTTAGCGCAAGTAAGGCATTTGCTAACCTACAAGGCTATGTCTGCTTTCATATTCGGCCACCAATAAAGTTTCGTGAGATCCTAATACATCTTACCAAAACTTGGATGAATGAAGTACTTCGACTTGTGCGACTCATGCCTAATCAACTCTCGTATTCCACCATAGAGAGATATCCAGTTTCTATCCTTGAAGCACAATACTCTGTCTGACCTCTTTACTAATCCATTTGCATTCTTTGGCATACCTTAGGGTTTTATCATTCTGTCGGTTTCCTTCCTTGAGTGCCTCAACTTGAGTCTCGAGGATTCGTGATGGTAAAGGTGAAATGATTGTCATTCCCAATGATCTGACTCTCAACGGCTTGAGGTTGGGTTATGGTTGACTGACGTGCTTCAAGACGGCGGTTCATAAGGTGATGCAGGTGTGGATGTTCTTGCAACGATTGTGTACACACACAAGAAGTTTTGAAACCTTTAGAGATCGAGTAGGAATGCAAACCGGACAAAATTTTATTATAATTGCTCTCAGTATTGCAAAATTCATCTCTGAGCGGGGCATAGGTAGTCAGCCTATGTCCAACTGTCCCGGGTTGAATATAGATGACGAGTCTATATTCCACCGAGGTTCAATGAAGTTTAAAATACTCAGCTCAGTTATAGTAATACTAGGTCCTTCACATTTGAAAAGACGTTCTGAAAGACTAAGGCAAGCGACCAAACTCGAGGTCGAATGATGAAACTATGTAAGAAAAAGGCGTAACGCTGAAACGTATACGATATGTATGCATGCTTATATGAAAGACATCTATAGTAATCAACTATAATAAGTGGGTATGAATGATTTGATAATAAGACACAAATCTTATTAAATATGTCAGCAACAAACCACAATTGAGGGATCAGCTTGGCAGGCAGGCACGTAGCGGTCATAGGGTTATGTTTTTGTAAATGTAGCTATAGTCCAGGTTTTAAAATCACCCAGTTCTCTATAGCCAAGGCTCTGATACCAATCTGTCACACCCCAAAATCGGGTTCAGCGGAAGCTTTCACATCGCTGGGGTGTAACTCAATTGGTATCACAACACAAGTGCAAAGAACGGTTTTCATTTCAATTATTTAGAACAACCTTGTTTAACAAAAATGTTGAATTTACATTGTTAAAAGTAGTGCGGAAATAGGCCCTTTAAAATAGGTAGAACGGTCCCAAATGTTTGTCAGAGTCTTCTATGACCATGCCATGCCCTATCAAGGACCTCCAGTAGCGTGCTATTGCTTTATACCTGAAAATACATGCTAACAAGTGTCAACACGAGGTTGGTGAGTTCATAGAGTTTATTGAAATATGTAATGCCTTTGACTGAAGATTTTCCCAGCAAAGGCATTGTAAATCCACCCAGTTCCAAGTCCCGCCCATAACAAGACTTACAACCTGTGTGTTTACAACCCATTGCCAAATATGATTTGGTTTATGTTACTGAAATGTTACACGGAAACCACAAGTATAAAGTGTAAAATAAACTGCCACATGAAAATGATACATTAGCTCTTAAGCTCATGACCCCGAAGCTAGACTGAATGAAATGCCCAAACTGAGTGCTTTGCCAAACACCCTGAAATGGATCAAATGTAATGCGTTCGTATGACAAGTTGGTGCTACCAACCCGAACGGAGGAGTCACCCTCAATAGATCTATTCACACACCCTCGCTTGCTCACAATTAACGGTTCATGATAATAGGGGACTTTAATCTTGGCAAATGTGGTAACTTAAGCAATGTAATGAATTTATATACTTTGGTCCGCATGAAAAATTGGTGCAATGTATTCTCCCCCGAGAAATTGAAATGATGTAATAACTTGAAAAACGGGGCTATGAAAACTCACGTTAATCCTTAAAAGATTAAAGTGCTTGTGAAAAATATTTGAACATGTATTCTCCCCCAAAACGTAATCCAAAACGTATAAAGATAGGGGCTATGGAACTCACCTGATGCGATAGCAACAAAGACATATATGAATATGCTGAAATGAGGCTCGGTCTCTAACCGCGACCTAACATGAATGATATGATCTATTGTAAGCAATGAAATGATGCTACACATGCAATTACGTATGTTATCGATACCACTCGATGATTTTGGGAAAATAATGTTTATCGTCGAAAAATACATTTTTGACGTCTCGGCACGTCATATACTATATTTCGTGTAAAAATGTTGAAATGATACTCTATGATCCTCGTTTGGTGTTTTATGGTCAAATATGATGTTTTTCTCGCAAAATACCACTTTTCATACTTTGTGAAATATGCCCCAATGGCCTCGTAAAACTAGTCGTGAAATATTGTACGTTAAGAGTTAGAAATAGAATTTGACGTTTTTGAAATCCTTGCAACATAATCTCAATGTCGTCTCTTTTGAGTTTTGATCATACACGTCTCGATCATGAAGAAAATCGGCTTTGAATATGGTGTCTTGCAAAACAATTTCCCATACTTAGAAACATTTTCTTGAAATAGTTGTTTTTTGGCGATACTAGGAAATTCATAACTTACTCGTTATAAGTTCAATCAACAAGCGGTCGATTGATTTGGAAAATAGGCCGGGAATACTTCGTTTCACCTCAAGGAGTTTATGGCCCAAACCGACTCGATCAACAGGAAAATGGCTCGCAAGATGGTGCCTCGCAAAAACTGTTTACACTTAGAAAATATTTGAATTATAGTGAGGTTGTCAAAATGATAACTTTGAAAGGATTTTTGGGTAAAAGGATGAGGTCGTAGTTTATTCGTTATAAGTCTATTCGACGAACGGCCAGTTGATTTAAAAAGCTTGCTGGGAGATCTTGATTTCATATGAAGACGGCTCGGACTCAAACCATACCAATCATGGAGAAAAACAGTCGTGAAAATGGTGTCTCGCAAAGACAGTTTTGCGGCAAGTTTATATTAGTAAAAGCTGATGGAATTATATATTTTTCGTCGGGTTTCAAACACTTGTATCTTTTTCGTTATAAGCTCGTTTTCTATGTTCTTTATATCCCCGGAATCGTGGGACAACCTATTAACATATTCTTGATAAGTTGGGACGGCTAGGTGTCGGCTAACGCCTCAAAACAGCCCTTGAAAATTGTGACAGCAGTGAGTTTTTCTGAAAATATAGTTTTCCTCGTTAACTCGTATTTGGCATAACTTTCACGTCGTAAGGGCTCTTTTAGTGATTCCAACGGCTACGGTTTCGTTTTTGAAAGTATTTTCTGAATATCTAACCCAAAATTTCCCAGAAACCCCTGAAGTTTCCACGTTTGGCAAAAATGGACAGCAACAATATTTTCCAAAAATACTTTTCGTCGTTAAACTTCGGAAAACCATATCTCCTTCGTTATTAACTCGTTTTTATCCCCGTTTTCGGCCATAGTTTCGTCTCGGAATGTATTTTCTAAATCTTTGGTCCAAAGTTACCCAAAACCCACTGAGTTTCCCACGTTTTGCATTTAAGGACAGTAGGTATATATATACTTTAAAAACTCATTTTCTCGGTTCCCGGCTTGATCAAACTACTTCAAATCAACTCCACAATTACACAAATCCTACCATACACCTTCTTAGGGTGTCATGGGTCCTAAACTTCACAAAATATTGTAGGATTCAAGGGGATGATCATAGGATTAATATATATTCGTAAAAACCATGAAAACTTGTAAAGTGGTATGAATAACATATGTAACTTGCATGTTTAACCATTATAACTTGAAAATACATGATGTTAATGATCAAATGAAAGTATGAGATGATGAAAAAGTTCACTTGGAGCTTACTTGAAGATTGATGAGTTTGGATGAAAAAGATCACAACCTTGGAGTTTTTATCGCAAAACTCTAACAAGGAAGATATAAGGAACTTGTATAACACTCGATCTTGGAAAAATTACGGGATCTCCTTGGTGTTCTTGGTGTGCCGTGGACTAGGGAGAGAAAGAGGGAGGGTTTTGTGATTTTTGATAAAAAAATGTGCTAGTTTATGCTTTATATAGTCCAATGGCATTTTGGTAATTTTGATGGAAGGGTAAAATGGTAATTTCACTAGGTCTTTGAAATATCTAGATATTTTTCAGAAAATATCTATATATTTTAGGCTGGATACTTATCTTGACTTACGGAGTGAGTTTTGGTCCCGTTAATTGCTAACTGTAAGTCGTAAAGTCACCAAACTTAAAATCGGGTATCCTAAAATTCCTAAATTCATGAAAATGTCACAGAAGGTGGAAAACATATATTTCTCTTGTTGGTAATGTTGTTTGGACATATTGGGATGCCTAAATGATGTTTAAACCTTAAAGTAAGTCTCGGACACGGTTTCGTGATTCTTGCAGAAATTATCCGACGAGTGCCAAAATCTCGGGTTATCATTAAAATAGTTTAACTTACGAGAATATGAAATAAAAATTTTGGAATGAATAGTGCCAGTGAATAGTAAAAATGAATAGTAACTCGTGAATAGTAAATTGTCGAGGTTCGGAAAAATGGCCTGAAATTACGAGTTGTCACATTTAGTCTTAACCATAAAATCTCTACCAAACACAACTTCTGGTTCATCCGCATTACATTATTCCAAAACAACAAAATCAACTTTGAACACATGACCATGAATATTAACATTCACATCTCTCACTATCTTTCTTCCATAATCCTCATAGTCAAGCCTAACAAAACCAAGCTTACCAAGCATTTCTTCCGTAATATAGTTGTCTCTATACTCCATATTAAGCTGAGCATCCCAAGCTTTAATACCTTCCACTCCACAAGGTGTAGAATACCTCATGAATGGTACATCAAACTCCTTAGGTGGTGCTTGTGTAAACACAACAACTCTTTTCTCCTTAGGTGAACTAACATGACTTTCTCCAACTTCTTCTTGTCTTTCCAAATCAACCTTTGCTTCTTCCAAAATATTTCCCAAACTTTCCAATGAATCACCCGAATCTTTCAACATTTCTTCCAAATTTCTCAAGTATTCCGAAATTCCGCTTAAACTTTCCATTCTATTGAATCAATAACTATAACATAACCACAAAAACCAAAGAAATCCAAGCTATTAGCGTGAGGGTTAGTTATAATCGAAACATATCAAAATATCAAATCAAAGCAAACAAACAGCAACTTCTTACTATAAAAACTTCTAAACAACTAAAAATTAAAAAGTTCAAAAAAATTTTACCGAGGCATCCATCCGATCGGATGGTTGAATCGTTAAAACTCAAGATTGCCCAACCGAATCGGATGCGGGCGGCATCCGATCGGTTAGATCGAATTTCCTAAAAAAAAATATATATATATTTTTTTATGTATTTATAAGACGAAATTAAAACCTTAATAAACAAAATAAAATAAAAATTAAAATTAAACTAACTAATAAATATGACAATTAACACATAATTAATAATTACTAACCATTAATCTTAACAATTTACTCTTAACTTAATAATCTTTAAACTACTTAACTAACATAATTAATTAAAACCTCTTAAGCTACCAATCATTAAGGCTAAAATTAACTCTATTAATTAAGAGCATTAAAAACATTAAAGGCATGTAAAAAAAAAACTATTCTAATTACTCTATTTAATTTACTTATTTACTCTAACACTTAAACACATTAACCTTAACATTAAATAAACATAATAACTGAAAATTAACACTAAAATCTAAAAACAAAAAAAACTTTACCATGGCCACCAACCGATCGGATGGAAATCCATCCGGTCCTAGTTGGCTCCGAACCAAAACTTTTTTTTTCTTTTCAAAAACTTACAAACTTAGCAAACCAAACTACCAAGTAATTTAGACAATTCCCCGGCAGCGGCGCCAAAAACTTGATGTGTCGTGTGTAGTGCAAGTTTTAAATTTTTATAAAATCAATTTATCTGATTCTTTAATCAACACATACGAGCAAGTATACTCGTCCGTAGTAGTAAAGGTGGGTAAGTTGAGATTGTCCCAAGGGAATTGTGGTTTGGGTTTGCAAAATAAGTTTTGTCAAAAAAGATTGTCAATCCTTTTTGGTGTAAATGCTAAGGTAAACAAAAATCAGTCAATCAAAAACAAATATACTTGTGTGTAGTTCCATGATAATTGTATAGAGTAATCTAACAAGTTGGGTGTGACTTGTAATGATGCACAACTTAAAATTGAGTGATTCACAATCAATGGTTTTTATCATGAGAAATCATCTCTAAGAATTCAATCTCCTAGTTAATTCCTTTCGGCCTTTGTTAACTAGCGCGATAATTCTATTAGACTCTTTGTTGTTTGAAAAGCATTTTTTATTCTAAGAATTCCTACGAATCCTTTCGGCCTTTTCTCGTGATGAAATAGTTCCCAAATCCATTTTAATGAGATAATATGATGCTTGTCACACACCATAATCCATACTAATTCGTGCACTAACTTTTTGGCATAAAAACATAAAGAAAATCCTTTCGGCCTTTGTTAATCTTTAAAACTGTTTTTACCAACTAATTAAGCAAGATTAGATTTTATTTCAACAAACTCATAAAATAAGATATGATTTCATGCATCACTATGAAATAAGAATACTCCAACACTTATCACATCATACACACAAGTATAACCAAAATCACTCCATAACAATCATATTCAAACACAAGTAATCAACCATACTTTCATTCATCTTAAAGTAAAAGTAGTTCATAATAACTCAAACAAGAAATACCTAGTTGTGAAATTACAAGAACTAGAATTGTGGAACTATAGCAACCACTCTCCTCCAATCGCCTATGATCACACGTAAGCAACTCCACACTTGGACACAACTCTTGAGATTTGAACTCAAGATTCCCTGGACGTTTTCACAGCACCTACAAGCTTTCGGGCAATGATAATAAGTTTAGCAAGACTTGGTGTAAGCCTTACTAGGTTTTTGGGTTGTCACACTTTGTAAATTAGCTAAGGGTCCTTTAAATAAGTGAATGAACCCTTATCCCTCAAGCAAAAACGTCACAAATCAGTTACTAGCCGAGAAATGATAAGCCACCATGATTATGGGGCTTAAATTCGTCCTTAAATGCATTTTTTGTAACTTCAGCTTCCTCCAACCGATCGGTATTGAGGTCCATCCGATCGGTTGGAGCTCTCGGTAAATCCAAGTTTCCCCATCCGAATCGGATGCGGGCACCATCCGATCGGATGGGCCATTCTGCCATGCAAATATTATTTTGTCTTCTTCCTTTTCTCGTTACGTGCTTGATCCTTTGTTGTGCCACTAATTCCCTCCATAGAACTTGATCTTTTCTTGATATGTAAGCATAGAAATCTTGACTTTATCAAATCCTTGAATTCTTGTGTGGTTTCTTTCTCGTGATTCTTCAAATGTGCATAATCTCTTCATTTCTTCATCTTTTTATCATCTTTTCCTGTACTTGGCTATATTTACTTGCATATACACTTTTTCATGATTTAGTAACAAATATACACAAATATAACCAAATATGATGCACAAATCTAACAATAATGTTACTAAAAACATGTTCATTTTGAGCGTTATCAGGTTGCTTAAACTGAATCGAAGCAAACACCCTTTTGGGTTTTGTCCAAAAACAATAACCACCACACACGATGATACTTTATTCTAAACGTTTCATGAATCGTTTGTATTATAAATCTTATGAAAATAATATGTTACGTGTTCGATTACAAGACAAGAATGATGAGAGATGATATAAAATAGGTTAATTCGTTACCTACTAGATGAGAGGAACAAAATAGGGGCGGATCTAGGCTGATTCGACCCAAAACTCACGATCAAACTTCCCACAAAAAAACCCCAAACCCTTGATCTCCTTGCTTTTCTTGTCCTAATAAAAAGAAAGACAGTGGAGATGAGGCGGCGTAGGGTGGCGGTGTGAGGCGGTGCAGAGAGGGAAGGAGAGAGGTAGGAGGCTAGTTTATGATAAGAATGGGATAAAATCCTATCCCTTTCTCTTTTATAGTCCCAAAGTATTAATTACAAGGTGTAAGGCTTATAAAACCTTAGAAGGTGTGGTGAAACTTTGTTCCAGGGACCAATCTTGTAGTTTTTAGTTATCTTTTATAAAATTTGTTAGTGCAAATATTACAATATTCAAACTAAACGGTTTCTTCGGTTTTAATAATGACAAACCTGTAACTCGTAATGCATAACGTAAAATGAGCAAGTTACTTGTTTACACAAATCATCAACGCATACTTACATCAACATCTCTCAACGTATCCAGTATGCCTCAACAGAGTTGTTGATTTCCATCCCGACGTAAATCACTCAAGGTATGAACAAACAAATTTAAGCTTGACGGATGATCAAAGAAATAAATTTTTTGTTCTAAACTTCACATTTTTATGAATGTGACAAAAGATTTTTCAAAAATATATTTTACAAATTATGTTTGAATTAGAAAGAAATGTTTTATTTGGGATAATTGATGCGTTTCATTATAGAGGATCTTATTTAGTTTATTATCTCCAAATTTCACTTCAAATTTTAAATTTTTTTTAATTCTTATTACCATTATCATTTCAAAGAAACACACACGAGCAAGTATACTCGTTCAATTGTAGTATTGTTGATGGTAAATAAGGTTCGTCCCAAGGAACTAGTTAATTGTGATTTTAGTAACATTAATGGTATAGCACTTAAGATTGTCATGATCAAAAGTACTAGAAACGATTTAAACGAACAATGGTTTCAATGTAACTCGAGCAAACAAACAATTAAAATAAAGCATACTTATTTAGGAATCATGACTAATCGTGATATGATGTAGAACATGTTTGGGTGAAACTTAGAAGGCACATATCAATATTCACAAGGACTTCTAATCAAATAGTAATATCAAGGAAATCCATGTTTCTACTAGTTTCACGGGTGAGTCCTTTCAGCCAAATCTCAACCCACTACGCTAGCTCTTTCGTAATAAAATGTATGAAAAAGTTGATTAGTTAAATTGGTTCTTACGAGTCTTTTCAACCCATTCTCGTGATTAAATATTTTCGAATCCGTTTAAAACTTGTATATTCGATATTCGTCACTTATCGAATACCAATTTGTTTGTCACTAACTCTTGGAATCAAATAATTATTAGAAGTCTTTTCATCCTTTAAATCCAACATTACTCAACCAACAAGTTTTAGGACACAAATTTATTTAAACAAACCCATAGAATTAATCACTTTTTACAACCTACTAAACGTCCAACATTCATACAATTTGTCACATCATTCCCAAACAAGTATCACGAATCATTCCATAACAAGTATCATAATAAAACATAAAATTGCATTCAACTTAAACCAATTCAACATGATTAATAATAAAGAAAATTACCCAATAGTAAAATTACAATGAGTAATGAAAGAGTTGTAGCACTCTTTGAGGCCTCCAATCGAACAAGGGAATCTTCCACCTCTTCTACTAGTTATCTTCCTTGAGAATGGCAGAGATTTTTAAGCTCTTTTGGGTTAGAAAGTAGTATAATCAAATCCTTATGGTGTAAGGTTTGATTGTGAGTGTTGTCTCTAAAACAAGTGATTAGGGGTCTTATTTAAGCTTGTAAGACACCCCTAAAACTGATATTCTTCATCAATAATCATAATTAAGAAGCAAATGATCGGACTCAATACTTAATGGTGCTTAAAGTGGAGAGTTAATGCAACTCTTCATGTCAATTTTTATGCATACCTCGGGTATGAAAATGTAAACCCTGGGTATGGGCTAAACCTCAGGTATGAATTCCCATACCTCAGGTATGAGCTCCCCCTTCTCAAACTTAGGGTCATGAAACTTAAACCTTGGGTCTGGAACCAATTTTCTTCACATATTTTGGCTTCAAACTAGCATAGAGCTCAAACTTTTAACACACTTTTTGGCTCCTAATCTTGACTTAATCCTTTCATCCTCTAACGTACAACCGGAAATGATCATATCATGCATCCATGTATTTGTTGACGAACTTTTCTTCGATATTTTCTTGAATTTCATAGCTTTTCTTCGTCTTTCTTGATATTTCCTTGTACCTAGACTTAAACACATCTTCAACAACTTTTAAGCATAAAACCATCATAATCATGACTATATTTCGCATAAAAACACACAAATAACGCTATAAAAACATGTACAAAATGAGCGTTATCAAATCTCCCACACTTAAGTTTTGCTTGCCCTCAAGCAAAGTAATCATTTGCAAATTTTTTTTTAATAGCCATCATCCATTATTTTCTAAAATGTCACTAATTTCTCTTAATACCGAAGTAAAAAGTCAAAAAGTAATTTCTATTATTTTATTTGTGAAATCAAAACGATTAACTCGATCAAGCTAGATAACACAACTAAGCTCCTCACGAAAAGAAGAGAATAATTTAATTCACTCACACTCATTTCTTTTGTTTGGGAAGATATTTCACTCAATTGCTCAGTCGTGATTCATGTCATACCATAAGCTTGTACAAGTATCAAAACTAATCCAAATCATGTAAGAAATAAATTAATTTATCAAAGAGGACTTTCATTTGGGTTCAAGGCTTCAAGGGTTGATATCAACTTATGCTCAAATAACTATTGTACAAAATATAATAGATCGCTAACAACGAATTCTTGAATAGTCAAATAACGGATGGTCACTAAAACACGTTCTAGTTCGCTAGCAACGTTGTTCAACTATTCAAAAACCGGATGGTCACTACAATATTCATACATTCGCTATTTTCACAAAAGCAAAAAGGGTAGGATAAGACATGGGATTATTTGGTTAATATAATTTTCAAGAATCAAGTTAAATACCAGAATTACTTGATGCAAAAACAATCGAACCATGTATCCTCAAATGATTATAGCCTTTCATCACAATTCTTCCTTCCTCCTTTATTCATCCATCGATCAACATTCATATCATATCATTTAGCGCATTGGCTAATTCTTACGATCATAGCTCATTGGCTTTCTCTCTTTTTTTTTTTTTTTTTTTTTTTTTTTTTTTTTTTTTTTTAACTTGCTTCCCCCACACTTTGGATGATCATATACCTCAAAAAGATACAACTAAGAAGTAGCTACCTTCTTCTTCGTCAGAAAGGTATATTCGAAATACAAAGTGTAGACTCATAATCATCAAAAATTCTTCTGATCAACAACAAGTAATTCATCGATTCAACTTGACTAAAAAAAAAAAGGTAGGCTAAGGTTTAAAGGTGCAAAATTTCTCTTTTCTGGGTTGAATCAAGAAATGAAAAGATAGGCTCAAAAGGGTTGAACTAAGGGTATCTAGCACTAAAAATGAGTGCTAACAAATGGGTCCATATGGAAGGTTAACTAACCGATGTGGCTAGCTAATATATCATTAGATGCAAAATAGAAGGCCATTTGGTTTAACCCTAAGTCGCCTCTTATCATTTAAATTCATTTATATCACAAAAATGTGACCTCACTTTGGAATTCGTAATGCATGACAAGTACAAGTTCTAGAATCAATTCAATCACCGGCACACTCTTAGCAAGAAAATAGAATTTAAGCATAAAATATATGCTTCAAATAATAGGCTCAAATCCTCACATATTTGGTAGAATCGGCTAAAAATGCTCAAGCAATGTTATCAATCCTAAGAATAGATTTATTCACTTAACCGAGATTCGTTAAAAATTTCAAAATTGCCATTTTATGCTATTGTAAAAACAACTACTTCCTTAAGGGCAATAAAAACAAACTCCAAAATAATCACAAAAAATTAAAAATCGAATCATTTTCACTATTTACTTCCCCCCCCCCCCCCACACTTAAGTTTTGCATTGTCCTCAATGTGAAAAATTAACTTCAAAGTAAAGGAAATATTGAAAAATAAAATAGTAAATGACATCACCGAGAAATCAAGCGCATTCCATATTTGGTGTTAAAACGCATGAGTTGGAAACTCCAAGCTCCAAAATATACCAACCATATGAACTATCCATGATCTCATGGTATCGCAAACCTGAAAAGTAAGCAAAACAAAACACAAAACACAAAATGCAATAATACCAATAACCAAAGTAAAAATCCTAACCACACATAATAATAATAAGAGGTCTAAGACATAATATTACTAAACAAACATAATAAAGTACGAATAAAAACATAAATATTGTTCAAAACTCGCCATAGCCATGAATGAAATTCATTCATCATCCGTCTCATCTCCTGCATATGTAACCAAAGGACCATATCCTCCTCTGATGACGTTCCTGCTTCATAACTTTGCGTCCCAACATTAGAATAATATCCCGAAAAAGCTTCTTCGCTAACATTGCACCCTTCATTACTTGGACCTGTGCTATATGTTGGGTAGGGTACATGTCCCGAAGGATAAGGCGTGTAAGGGTAAGGGTAGGGTGGAACTTCAATTGGTTCATATGCCATAGGAAAAGTATAAGGTGGTACACAATTTTGTCCAACATGGGTGAGAATTGGTGCGCAATAATCCATTTGATGTCCAATTCTCATCAAGCTCATGTCCCTCCACACTTCTCTTCTTTCCACTTGTGGTAAATTCGCGTGCCAATCACCCCAACTAGCATTCAATCCCGAAGACTCTCCAACATTTTGTTGATCTTGTCGTTGTGGTGGTGGTCCGCGATTCTCATTTCTAAGTCTATCAACCAAACACATCCTTTCATCATCAAGTAAATCTTTTAACACCTTCTTGTCAAGCTTCTCGCATTCTTTTATCACTGTTATCTTACTCAACTCTTCCTCCGTATCATATCCTAAAGTTTTTCCAATCCTAGTCACATAGTGTCCACTATTTATATAACCATGTTCAGACATGATAGTCGCTCTTTTTGAAAAATATACCGCCAAAGTCCACAGAACATTCATATTTTTATCTGGATCCATAAGCATTTCTATTATCCACAAATCTATCGCATGAACTTTATGATTACTATGCCCCCTATGCACAAACAAATTCACAATGATTTTGTGTAGAAGTAGGGCTAGCGGTGATTGAATGTCCCTTTCTTTATAAGGTGCAACACTATTCAGATCTCCTATTTCATTCCATATTTTCCTTCCAACATACTTGTCCGGTTTTCTCTCTAATTGAGTCATATGTGCTTCAAAATCTGCATGTTCAAAGTCATCATCTTCATATAACCCAAGTAATTGCCCGAACTCCGGCAAAGTACACACATGATCATGTCCACATAACCTAAACCAAATACATTTCTCATCCATGATATCTTTCACCTTTTGGTTGAAATAAATGGTGGAAAAGAACTCTAGACACCATTCTTTATAGATTACCTTTTCTGCTCCTACAACGGCATACTCAAAACTACGATCTTCATATGCTTGATCTCCATGCTCCGTACTCATCCTCCATAGGTCTTTAAGAGTGCCAATGAGATTATATTGTCGCAACAAATTTCCACTCAATAACCTAGGTACCGCAATCTCTTTCTTTTGTAACTTTGCCAATCTCTATTGTAACATGCTTTCGCTTCTTTACTCAACTTAGTCCATCTCAGATGTTCACTTGTCACGGGCATAAGATTAACAAATTCGTCGGCACCGAGTTTCTCATTCAAAGCAATGAGTGGATTGACATTTATGTCTCTTCCAACTCGCTTCTACAAAACAACCAATCAAAACACAAGAGGAATATTGATATAAAAGGTTAGAACATAAAATCGTTAACAAGAAGAAGAAAGAGAAAAAAAAAATTCAACACAGTAGCCCCATGCCGCCCGGTTTGCGATTATACCGGCGGTATGGGTTGAATATGATCCCAGGCCGGCGGCATAGTTTTTCCGGCCGTCGGTCTGCATCTTCTCTTTTCAATTTTTTTTTTCTATCTTCACTTGAAACAACTAATTCATCTTAATCCTTCTTGATTCTACCTTTCAATCCATAATCTCCTAATTCCTTCTATGTCTCATCTTAAAAATCAAGATTAATCACAACTAAATAGTGGTCCATATAACTAATCATCTAGCATTCAAACACTAATTCTTAACCATATACCACATCAAACTCATATAATCTTGATGAATTATCCCAAAATTTTCAACCCTAAATCTTATAACATCAAATTCTCTCTCAATTCTTAATCATTTCATTCAATTAGACTTCCAAACAATCCTTATAACCCATCTCTAGTAAACCCATCAACTAATTGCACTAAATTCAAACTATGTAAAAATCGCCCAATTTAGAACCCTAAAAATCAAATTCGAATTAGAACAATGTAGTTTAGTTAGGATGGATGTTACTTACTCTTTTTGATGCCATAGGTTATCTATCAACTCAATTGATCTCTATCTCCAAACTTTTGAAATGATGATGATGATGAACTTGTGGGTTTTTTTTTTCTTCTTTCTTTCTTTCTTTCCTTTCTCAAAGTTTTTGAACATTCATACTAAACCGAAGGTTTAGTACTTGGACCGCAGGTTTGGTTCTAAAAACCGAGGGTCTTGATGCAAAATTCATTTTTGTCTTCTCAAAAACATTCATTCATTGAATAAACATTTCCACAACTTCAAAACACTTTCATCATTTCATTCAATCTTATCATTGATCATTTCAAACAAACTAACAACCCAAACTTTTCATTGCTTATTCTCATAAATACTCAAGAGCTAAAACACACTTCAACTTAACAAAGAAATGCAAAACATCATAATAATAAGCAAACAAGATAAAAACTCATAAGAACAAAATGAGCACAAGCTTAATCATAAGCTTCTTTATTCTTCCTCATCCTTGCTTCGTTTAGTCAAAATAACTCCCAAACCTAAGAATATCCTCCGAATGAAACTTCCCCGAAAGAACTCTATCGGTTTCCTTTGTTTTAAAAGCACGAGTGAATCGGCGTCCACCCGGACTAGTGATCTCTATCTTAGTGTGCCAATCATTATCACCTTCAATCTTTCGATATTTGCTATACCCATCCGATATCCATTCAATATTTTTAAGCTTAATTGGCATGGAACCAAGGAAATCAACCATTTTCTTGAATACTATAATGTTCTTGAATGGATTGAAGTAATTCTCCATAGCCAATGCTCTTTCCATATCATCTTCAATGTGATCAAATGATGGGGCTGTTTTCCCATATTTTGGATTGCCTTCATTGTCATGGCTTATATCAAATACATCCAACCAATCTTCATCATCCGACTCTTCATCGGCTAAAACTTTTTCTCTCTTCTTTGCATGGTAGATCCTTCTTGCTACTCCATTATCTATTTCCATAGTTCCTTTCCCATTATCAATAATCGCTCCTATTGTGCTCAAGAACGGGCGTCCCACCAACATAGGTGTCTCTTTATCAACAGGTACATGCATAACCAAAAAGTCACACAAACAGGTTTGAAATCCAATTTGTAACCTCACATTCTTAACTTTACCATAAGCTTTTGCCACTGAATTATCAGCCATCAATAAAACATCATTGGAAGGAATAGCTCTTCCCAATTCCATAATTTTGTAAAGCTTATAAGGCATTATGCTAACACTTGCCCCCGTATCTGCCAATTCATTGATTGCAATAGTTCCATTCACTTTGAGTGGAATGAGATAATTACCCGGATCTTCTTTCTTTTTAGGTAACCCTTTCTCCATCACTTTCTCCTCTTCTTCTTCCTCAATTTCCTTCTTCGTATCAAGCTTCATTTTCTCCACCGAAATATGATCCAATAACTTCCTATAGTGAGCGTAATGTTCCAACACATGAAGTATTGGCTTTTCATTCAATAATTCTTTAAACTTCATAGTAATCTCTTCAACACATTTTGCTTCATCAATGGGTTCTTTGGTTGGTTTTTCATTTAGTGAGGATGTTTTGTTGGAAGAACATTATCCTTTAATGAGGGTGGTAGGGTGTGGCAATGATGATGGTAAAGGTATGAGACCTTTAAAGGGTAGGTGTTTTTGTTTCAAACGGGTGGCCTTTCCCATTTTAACCATTTCAATACTTCCATTGAAACCATCTTCATTTTCACAAACTTCCTCCATTTGTTCAATCAACCAACTAACATCTTTATCATCTTGCAATTCTCCAACTCTAACTTGCATTTCACCCAAATCAAAATCAATAACACATTTGGTTGCCAACAAGAAATTTCGCCCAAATACCACAGAAGGATCCGTCGTATCTTCATATTCATCAATAACCAAATCCATGGCAAAAGTAAAACCATGAATATCAATCTTCACATCTCTTGCAATTTTCCTATTATACTTGTCAACTTCAAATTTTCCATTCCCAAATTTTTCATAGAAAGCAAAAGTCACATAACTATCATTTTGTCCAAGATTACATTCCGCATCCCAAGCTCCTAATCCTTCGACTCCACACGGTGTGGAATACCTCATAAATGGCTCGTCATATTCTCTCAACTTAGCACGAGTAAAAGTAACTACCCGAGGTTTTTCATGCTCAAATTCCATACTTTCAACTTCCTTCCCTTTCTTTTGCAACTCCACCTTTTCAAAATCAATCATTTTTTCCATTCTAGACATAGCATCTCCTTCGTCCATCAATTCCTTTTCCAAATTTTCCAAGTAAGCCGAAACTTCGCTAAGTGTATCCATAACTAAGAATAAACTAAACATACATAACAACATAACCAAACCAAACGTTAGGGGTTAGTAATAATAAAACTAATTAACTACGAGGAAAAGAAAATCATACAAAAAGTTAGAACAACTAAATACAACCAAGGTACAAGAACAAATACAACTAATTACCAACAAAGAAAAGAAAAGAAAAAGGAAAAAAAAAATTAAGCCATACCGGCGGTATCTTTTTTTCGGCCGGAGGTTTTTTTCGAACAGAAACATTATACCGCCCGGTATGCATATACCGGCGGTATGAGTGAAGACATTTTTTTATTTTTTTATTTTTTTTTGAGAACCGGAGGTATTGAAATTGCTGGCCGGCGGTATCCGTAGACAGTGAGTTTATACCGCCCGGTATAGGATTATACCGGCGGTTTCAGAAAATCTTTTTTTTTTCGACTGCTGCCATACCGGCGGTATGGAAAATCCAGCCCAAGGTTTGCAGCAAAATTTTTTCTAAAATCATCTTAAAACTTGTTTTTCTTTTATAGATTTCGACATCCTTATGCATAGTACTCATTATATTAAACTGAATAAGAAGAAGATCAAGGAAACTCAAAATAAAACAAACAATCAAACACTCAACAATCATCAACCAAACACACCAAATATGCAAATAAGCAAAAATTGAAACTAAAATGACGCAAACAAATACTAAAACAGCTTATACCAATATATATACCAAAAATAATTAAAAATAATCATAGTCCCCGGCAGCGGCGCCAAAAAACTTGATGCGTTTCATAATAGAGGATCTTATTTAGTTTATTATCTCCAAATTTCACTTCAAATTTTAAATTTTTTTTTAATTCTTATTACCATTATCATTTCAAAGAAACACACACGAGCAAGTATACTTGTTCAATTGTAGTATTGTTGATGGTAAATAAGGTTCGTCCCAAGGAACTAGTTAATGTGATTTTAGTAACATTAATGGTATAGCACTTAAGATTGTCATGATCAAAAGTACTAGAAACGATTTAAACGAACAATGGTTTCAATGTAACTCGAGCAAACAAACAATTAAAATAAAGCATACTTATTTAGGAATCATGACTAATCGTGATATGATGTAGAACATGTTTGGGTGAAACTTAGAAGGCACATATCAATATTCACAAGGACTTCTAATCAAATAGTAATATCAAGGAAATCCATGTTTCTACTAGTTTCACGGGTGAGTCCTTTCGGCCAAATCTCAACCCACTACGCTAGCTCTTTCGTAATAAAATGTATGAAAAAGTTGATTAGTTAAATTGGTTCTTACGAGTCTTTTCAATCCATTCTCGTGATTAAATATTTTCGAATCCGTTTAAAACTTGTATATTCGATATTCGTCACTTATCGAATACCAATTTGTTTGTCACTAACTCTTGGAATCAAATAATTATTAGAAGTCTTTTCATCCTTTAAATCCAACATTACTCAACCAACAAGTTTTAGGACACAAATTTATTTAAACAAACCCATAGAATTAATCACTTTTTACAACCTACTAAACGTCCAACATTCATACAATTAGTCACATCATTCCCAAACAAGTATCACGAATCATTCCATAACAAGTATCATAATAAAACATAAAATTGCATTCAACTTAAACCAATTCAACATGATTAATAATAAAGAAAATTACCCAATAGTAAAATTACAATGAGTAATGAAAGAGTTGTAGCACTCTTTGAGGCCTCCAATCGAACAAGGGAATCTTCCACCTCTTCTACTAGTTATCTTCCTTGAGAATGGCAGAGATTTTTAAGCTCTTTTGGGTTAGAAAGTAGTATAATCAAATCCTTATGGTGTAAGGTTTGATTGTGAGTGTTGTCTCTAAAACAAGTGATTAGGGGTCTTATTTAAGCTTGTAAGACACCCCTAAAACTGATATTCTTCATCAATAATCATAATTAAGAAGCAAATGATCGGACTCAATACTTAATGGTGCTTAAAGTGGAGAGTTAATGCAACTCTTCATGTCAGTTTTTCTGCATACCTCGGGTATGAAAATATAAACCCTGGGTATGGGCTAAATCTCAGGTATGAATTCCCATACCTCAGGGATGAGCTCCCCCTTCTCAAACATAGGGTCTTGAAACTTAAACCTTGGGTCTGGAACAAATTTTCTTCACATATTTTGGCTTCAAGCTAGCATAGAGCTCAAACTTTTAACACACTTTTTGGCTCCTAATCTGGACTTAATCCTTTCAGCCTCTAACGTACAACCGGAAATGATCATATCATGCATCCATGTATTTGTTGACGAACTTTTCTCCGATATTTTCATGAATTTCATAGCTTTTCTTCGTCTTTCTTGATATTTCCTTGTACCTAGACTTAAACACATCTTCAACAACTTTTAAGCATAAAACCATCATAATCATGACTATATTTCGCATAATAACACACAAATAACGCTATAAAAACATGTACAAAATGAGCGTTATCAATAATCATTTCAAAAATAGTAACAACTATTTCCCCCCCCCCCCCAAAACAACTCCAAACATTCCCAAATAAACCTTTCTTACTAAAAACAAACGGAGGAGCGTCCACGGTACCACTAAAGTACCGAAGGTACCACTAAATTTAGTGGTGCCGTCTGACAATTAGTGGTGTCATCCCTCTGTAACGGCTAGTTTTTTCTTTGCCTATAAATAGTGGACCATTTTACACTTCCAACTTGATTTTTCTAGTTAGTTTTCTCTGGTCTAATCCCTTCTTATTTAGATCATTTTCTTTGATCATTTAAAGAGTTTAGTTTGTTTAAGAGTGATCCTTTCATCCAACCAAGTGATCACCTTCATTCCTCTTCTAGTGCAAGAGAAGAACACAAGGTATCAAAGAAGATACAAAGTGTTGTAGTTGTAGTTAGAGCACTTGTAACACTTGTTACATACTTGTTGTATCTTGTACACATCAAGTTCACTTTTCTTTTGAGAGTTTGTGAGAGAAGATCATTGTGATCTTATAGAGATATTGAATATCTCTTGTAGCTTGTGAGCTAGTGTGTTGATCAAGTTGATCAAGGGTAGATAGGGTAGATTGAGTCAAGTGAGGGTTGATTATTGTGATCTTGTCGAGATCTTGGAGATCTCTTAAAGCTTGTGGGCTTGTGTGATTGATCAAGTAGATCAAGGGTAGATCGGGTAGATCGAGTCAAGTGGGAGTAGATCATTGTGATCTTGTTGAGATCTTGGAGATCACTTGTAGCTTGTCGGCTTGTGTGATTGATCAAGTAGATCAAGGGTAGATCGGGTAGATCGAGTCAAGTGGGAGTAGATCATTGTGATCTTGTTGAGATCTTGGAGATCTCTTGTAGCTTATGGGCTTGTGTATTGATCAAGTGGATCAAGGGTAGATCGGGTAGATCGTGTGTAGATCGTGTGGATCGTGGTAGATTGGTACTAGCTAAGATTAGTACTCGACATTTAGCTTAGTGTTGGAAATAAGGATAAGCGACGTTGTACGGTTTTCTCCGCCTGAAGGGAGCTTGTTGATTGGTGAAGTAACTCTGGAGTTGGGTACTCGGGGAGTGGAGTAGGGCGAAGAGGAGCTTCGTGACCGAACCACTATAAATCAGCGTGTCTGGTTTGTGCCTTCTTACTTATCTCTTTACTTTTATTTTATTCTTTATCGCTTTATATTTATATTTGCATTGCGTTTATGTTTGTGTGGTTTGTTGCTTATAATATGTTGATTATGCTTGTGTCATGGTTTGATTGTGTTTGTGTTGTAGTTTACTTTATACCATCTATAGATGTTGTATGATCTTTGTTGACACTTTTCATATTGCGTCACACTTGATTAGGTGTTTGATACAAAAAGTTTTTAAGTTTTTAATGGAAACGTATTCACCCCCCTCTACGATTTCCACAATTGGTATCAGAGCCACGTCGCTCAAATTTTTAAAGGTAATGGTTTTCAAAATTGAGTACGATCCATGTATCAAATTACCTATGAATGTTATAAAATATGAAAAGTATTTAGTTGCTTAGTACTTACAAGTTTTGTTGTTAAGTATACTTTGTCATACTAGCTTGAAGGTTTTCTTAAATCAATAAAAGAATAGAGTTTTAAATGTCTGGTCATGTTTTCAAAACGAGTCGTTAAGTCATGTGGTTTTGAAAGGAATGTTTAGGACAAACCATTATTTTGCAGTAAAAGTATTATCGTAAATGTCTTTCTTAGTCATAAACGTGAAAATGATGCTTAATATATATTTTATATGTTCGGCATCTAGTTTATTAAATTTTACATTTTTCTGTCGAGTCGCCGCACTAAAATAGTAAACTGAATCAGAAAATAGATCACGGTACCACTAAATATAGGACGGTACCGTTATATTTAACGGTACCGTGTGGTATTTAAAGGTAGCGTGCCTCTGTCTGTCTGTTTTCAGTATTAGGTCATTTTCAGAAATTCATATAAAATCAACCATAAGTCCGTAAGAGTTGTGTCACCCATCATTTTAAACGAAGTTGAGTCTACTTTCATTTGAAAAATACTTCTATGAATTAGTTCTAAATGAAAGTATGTTAATTTCCTTGATTTTCAACTAAAGGTCTTTTTGGTCATGCAGTTTGCGTAAATTTTTGGTTAAACTGAAAAAAGGTGTTTCAACTTTTAAACCTTGACGTGTTTTCAAAGTGACTTGGTAAAAATCTTTGAAATGGGGAGGAAACCAATTTGTTTTCAAATAAAATCAAGCTTAGTATACATTGTTATACTTAATACACAAAATGAAGATAAGTATTTTTGTGTGTTATGCTCAATGACTATTTGTTTTTCTTTGTGTCCTAGGATTGTTAGTTAATATTTTTTTTGTGCTTATAGTTATCTTTAGTTGAGATAATTATATCTATAGTCACAAGCATTTTACTTGTCTTGTTGCTATTTGCTGATTGTTAGTTTTTCGGCTTATGCGTCAATAGGACTTAGACTAGACTTTTTGCACTAAGTTGCGTAATTGATTTTGCATTGCATATAGGCATAGACCACTTTTCTTGCATACGTGTTCTAGACATATTGCAAGTTTTAAGATGCTTTAGTAACCTTCTTAGGAATAGAAACTAAGTTGGTTGATCATGTGTGTCGAAAGATATTGTCTTACACAATTATTTTTCCAAAGGTTTAAGTGTAAAAGGTATATCACCTCAAAATACTTAACACTTTCATAAAATCCGTAACATGATCTCTAAAACATTACATCATTTTGTCTTGCTTGACCATGGGTTGTCTAAACAAGATAAAAGATCATATTAATACATTAGTATTTAAGTAAAAGAAAATGTATTAAACTTTCATTGATCTAACACACATACAAAATATTTTAAACATTTGGTATTTTACGTATTTTGTATAAAAATAGTTAAGATAATTATTTTTATACTAATGAGGTGTCGAAAAACTAAGAATATTATGCTTAATAATATAAATAGTTTTTCGCAAATAAAAATAAATGACAATATCGAAGTAGTAACTTAATATGTCATTAACCTCACACATACAACTAGTTTTAGAATAAATGGAACACATTCCTTAAAAAAAAATTTAAGTAGTGATCGTGAGGGTCAAGAAAGATTTTGAGTAAATATTGTTGGGAATTAAATGTTCTAAAGATTAGTATCGGGAATTAATCTTTCACAAGGTCAGTTCTGCTCAAAGAAATACTCTAAGTGTCATTCTACTGCTAGTGTTAGAGATTCTGCTGCCGCAAGCATTCTACTGCAAGTGCATAAGATACTGCTGTTGAAGAGATAAGTGTCGCGTATTCTACTGCTAGATGGATAAGTATACAAAGATATTTTGTATAAAAGTCAAAGATATACGGTAGATAATATCTTTGATAGATGTTCAGTCAACAAGTTGTGTACACAGATACAAGTTGTATCTTAAGGACTGACACACTCAAGCAAAGCAAGTAGTTCGACAAGACTTATCATTTATTGTAAAGATCTCCTTAGTTGTATAAAAGGAAGATCTTATCTTAGTTACGCGTGTGTAAATTTGTGCTTAATGTAACTATTAGAAAAACTAACTAAGTTGATAGAACAAAATAGAAAATAGTTTTTTCTTTGTAATAGAGATTCAAGGTTTTGTAACCCTAGTGATAGTGAAGATCACTCGTATTATTCTCAATAATATTGAATCGTTTGGTGTTAACGTTCATTGTTCATTATCAAATTCAACAACCACCACTGTTCCATTTCCAATAATTAATAACCTTCTAAGTGTGGTTAAGTAGATTCCGCATACTTAATCATATTCACTCAAAGTATCACATACACTCGTTATAAAGGACTAACATCCTATTAAGTGTATCGAATCCCTCTCAATTGGTATCAGAGCAAGGCTGATATCTTTGATTTAGAAGAAGAAGAAAAAGAAATGGACGTAGAATCAATTTAGACAAATGTTGCTTCAAAGTTACCAATGCTCAAACAAAATGAGTTTGAGATGTGGTGGCTGAGGATAGAGCAGTATTTCCAAGTGCAAGATTATGCACTTTGGGAAATTATTGAAGATGGAAATTCCTTCAAACCTACAACCTCTACATCAACAGTTGAAGGTAAAATTGTGACAACTTTGAATACCAAACCAACAACTGCAGAAGATAGAGTCAGAAAGAAGAATGACCTCAAGGCCAGAAGTATGCTGATGATGACCATTCCAAATGATCAACTTTTAAACTTCAGCAAGTTCAAAGATGCAAAGTCTTTTTTTGAGGCCATTATTGCAAGGTATGGTGGGAATGAAGCCACCAAGAAGACCCACAAGACTCTTCTTAAGAAGCAGTTTGAAAACTTCTCCTCAACCAACAATGAATCACTAGACCACATGTTTAACATACTTCAGAATATTGTGAGTCAACTTGCTATTCTTGGGGTTGAAATACCTCAAGAAGATTTAAACACAAAATTTCTGAGAAGCTTACCTGAAGAGTGGTTTATGCATGTTATTGTCTGGAAGAACAAGCCAGACCTTGACCACATGGAACTTATGGACTTGTATAGCAACTTTAAGATTTTGGAACATGATTTGAAGAAAATTGGAGGTACTAGTTCTAATACTGGGAATATGGCATTTATGTCATCTCCTAGTACCTCAAATCCAGTTGAAGAGGTGAAAGTTGATGGTGGTGTTGGTGCTGCTAGTTCATCAAGCAGTACCATTGGTATAATGGATGAGCAGACTTGTTGTGCATTTTTAACAAGTCAAAATGATGGGTCCATGCTTGCACATGAAGACCTCCAAGAGATCAATGATGATGATCTGGAGGAAATGGACCTAAAATGGCAAATTTCTCTTCTTAGAATGAGGGCTAAGAAGTTCTATCAAAGGACGGGGAAGAAGCTCACAATAAGCAGCAATGATACTGCTGGTTTTGACAAGTCAAAGATAGATTGCTACAACTGCCACATGATGGGGCACTTCTCAAGAGAAAGTAGAAGGCCAAGGAAGCATGTAACAACCGAGGCATTTCAGGTCACCAATTTTACTAATTTAAATTTCTTAATTTTTCTATTTTAAGTAACTTGGCTTTTACCGGGAAAGTTGCCCGTGTACGTTGTGACACGTACATTTAAATCCGTAATTTGACTCAGATTATGCCCAGTCTACCCATTAATATGATTTATTTTCCCCCACGTACTTGTTTTCATATGGAATAAAGTAATTTTCCATTTCTACGCGAAGTGTGCACATTTTACGTTTTACGCGTTTTCGGCTCGCGGTTTGAACTTTAAAGACATTATAACACTCCGGATGGCTCGGGAAATTTATGAAACATCAATTTAGGTCATTTTAAGTTAAATGTGATATTTTTATGAAAATAGTATCTTCATGACATTTATTTTCACAAACTATGCATAAAACGTTACCGGTTTAGCCCCGTTGGCCTTCAAACTCACTCCGTGACTCATGATACTTGTACAAATCATGTATATTAAGTATTTTTACAAAATTATAAAATAAAAAGCACCATGAGACCCACAAAAACTGGCCTCCCCCATAATCCACTAGAAATTCATGCACTTGTACTCCACTAGTTCAACTTTTTCATAAATAGGCTAAATTTGCACATAGTTATTATCACCAAGACATTTTACTCTAAAAAAATCTGCATTCTTCCCTCTTATTGCTGCTGATGTCGAGAGCTTCATAAGCCAAGAACACCCTTGAAATTTTATTTCCCTAAATACATTAGTGCTAGACTTGAAGATCCTTGTATACTAGTAAGTTTCCCCAATTTATTCCATCTCAATTCTTAGTTTTCTTATGTTTATTAGTGATTATTTTAAGGCTAAGCAAACATCTATTGCATGTGTCATTTTAGATGATTAGAGTCAAGATTTTATTGGGAATAGGTTGTTTGATAAATGGTTAGTATGGATTAGTAATTATATTACAAGAGTTAATGGATTTTTATGAGTTTTTGAATAGTTATTGATTAAGATCTTGGGTATTTTATTGTTAAAACTGAAATAAAACTTCAAGAACGAACTTTTGCCCCTGGAATTTTTGAGTCTTTAACTAACTAAATGGTAGCGATGATGGAATATAGGCATGCAATGGCTCAAAAACCCATTTATTAGGCTTAAAGTAGATCATTGTCATTGGCCCAAATCTGTCTCAGATTTCACCCAACAAAATGACTTCACCATTTTGACCTCAAAAGATTTTAAGCAAAAATAAAAATATTAAGAATTAGCCTCAGGTCTTAGGATCATTTCCCCGAAAACCTTACATCTTAATTCATCTTGGATATTTCTAGAGAAAATCCACACTAAAACTGGTCCAGAATTAAATGTCAGATTCTATAGGCTATTTACTCTAAAATGTTGCAAAGAACACTAGGTTGGTGAAAACATGAAAGTTGTAGCTAAGACCTGTAGAAAACTTTTCCCATAGGCCATGTGTACATTAGACCTGTAGATAAAAAGATACACCCTTTTTTCTAAACTCATTTGGATGCTGAGTATAACTATTTAGAAACACAGGGGTAAATTGGTAATTTCACCCATGTTCTGAAGTTCTCAGTAATGTAAGGCCTTGATTTTCATATATTACAGAGTCATACCTTTCTAAGCATATAAAGTTCATAATTTTAGCCTTCACGGTTTAGAAATGGCGACTCGATTAGTGCGGCAATTTTATAAAATTTCTATCAGCTTTGCATTTTAAACCATTTAAGCTTTTATAAACGTCTTTTCGACCCATGACTTGCTATAAGACTTTTAAATAAATGACCATATGATGTTAGGAGATCAGGTACTGAGTTAAATCACAAATAAAAGTATTATACTTTAATCCCCGAGCCTAAGTCGTGTTATACTTTATTTTAGGTCACTTGTGATCTTGCGGTTTTTCTCGACGTGAACACTTCTCCGATTTTCGTTGCTACTTCATCGTTGGTGAGTTCATAGCCCCAAGTTTTACTTCAATTGTTTTACAAACTCCGTGGGGGAGATACATGCTATAAATATTTATGATCACAATGCTTTGAAATTGGATGCTATCATGTTATTATTATTGCCTAAGTTTCCCATAGCCGAAAGTCCCTTTATCGTGAACCGTTAGTCACTTGCGAGTGAGCGCGAATACAGTAAATAGATCTATTGGTAACAGCACTCCCCATGCAGGTACGTGCCTATAAGGCAGTCGTGTGTATTGTATTCGTAACAAATGATAGGTGTGGCTATTACCTATGTATGAAGGGCTGATTCATGCTTTTAGCAACAGAAACGCTAGTATCGGGGTCACGAGCTTAGGGAAATAATAACTTTACTAGACTTTGCATTTGTTGCTTAGTTGTTTTTATAAATGATATTGTGATCGACTGCTTATGATTAAACTCTATGGATTCACTCAACCTTTGTGTTGACGTTTTTAGCATGTTTTATCTCAGGTCCTTAAGGCGATAGCAGGTGGGAAGCATTTTCGAGTCTTTTGCATAAATGAAGACTTGTTTTATAATTATTCCATTCGATAAACTTTTGAACAATTTATGTTATGCACTTATGTATTGGGACCATTTTACGCTATAAAACTCTGAATTTTCTGTAATATTATCGAATGGTGTTGTTTTTCGAAAACGTCTCATTTTAGAGTTCGTTTTCTATGACTTGGACTGTGTAACTAATAAGTAACGTCCCAAATTTCTATTCTGCAGTATGGTAAATTTGGGGGTGTTACACAGCAAGATAGCAAGAACAGAGGTTTTGGAAGCAAATCCAAAACAGGGGAGGTTTCTGAGCCAAACTCAAAAGCTATAGTAGCTATTGATGGCTTAGGTTTTGACTGGAGCTTCATGGCAGATAAAAAAGAAGCTTCTTCTCAGATGGCACATATGGCTTTTTCTGCTACTAAGGTACAATCTCATAAAGCTTGTTCAAATACTTGCACTACTCTTACAGAACTACAAACTTTAATCAAACATTATGATGATCAAAAGAAAGAGCTAAGCACAACTTATCAAGACTTAATAAACTATAAGTGTGGTTTAGCTACCTTAGAGAAGCAGATCATACACTATAAAGAAAATGAATTTGCTTTTTCAGATGACAAAGCTCTTCTTAAGCAGAACATATTCTTTAGAGATGCAGAAATTAAGCTTTTAAGAGATGCATATGATAGGATCAAAAAGGATAATGAAAACATTCACTTAAGTGTAGAAACAGTAGAACATGCTTCTAAGGGTGTAACTAACATGATTGAATGTCAAGTGATCAATAAGGCCAAGTCTGGGTTAGGATATAATGCAGTCCCACCTCCTTACAGAGGAATCCCTACACCCCCAGGGATTGACCTAGAGCATTCAGGCTTAGCTGAATTTCAACAACCTGAGCTACAATATGGTGTTAAGCCAAAAGCAAAGTTAGTTGTTGATGAACCTAAGAAAGTAAGTGAGAGTTTATGTAAAACTTCACTTCCTAAGGACATGGTGTCCTCTGATAGAAGATCAGATAGTCCAATCATTGAGGACTGGATATCTGATGATGATGAAGAAGAACAGGTTATGTCTAAACCTGAAGTGGTTAAGAAAGCAGGAACAAGTGTTCCTAAGATAGTCAAACATGATACTGATAGGCCTAAAATCAATGTTAAACATGTTAGGCAACCAGTTAGATATTGTGAGCAATACAGAACCACAAACAAGCCTAAAGGCAACCAAAGGAATTGGAATGGCCTTAAGTCTCACCAACTAGGTGATGAATTTAACTTCTATAACAAAGCTTGTTTCATTTGTGGAGAATTTGACCATCTTGCAGCTTTCTGAAACCAAAGGGTATCTGGGTATACAAACAATAGGGTGAATTTAAAAAGGCATACACCTAAAAGTCAATCTAATAATACTAGAACAACACCCAGAGCAGTTTCATCAAAGTCTGGACCAAAAGCAAATTCTACTGCTAGACCAAAAGATTCTACTTCTAACCAAGCAGTTTCTAGTGCCAGACCTTTTTACTCTGTTTACCCTAAACAAGCAGTACAAAGTGCAAAAACAACTTACAAACATGCACAAACAAATGCTAAGAGACCTTTTCTAACAAAAGTAGTTTCACTAAAACAAATTTGGAAACCTAAGGGTTACTGCTAGGGAAAAGAAGGCCAATGCTGTTAAGGCCTCAGCATGTTGAATTTGGAAACCTCTCAAATCCAATGGTGCATCAACTGTTCTCAAGAGATTTAATTACATTAATGCACATGGCAAATCCAAGTCAGTAATGGCTTGGGTTCCCTAAGGAAACTAATTTCCTTATTTGTGTGCAGGAACATTCACCAACAGATCATGAAGATCAAGGCTATTCAGATAGTGGGTGTTCAAGGCACATGACAGGCAACATGTCTTATCTTTCCAACTTTCAATCATTAGATGGAGGATATGTTACCTTTGGAGGAGGTATCGGTGGCAAGATTACTGGTAAAGGTACTCTTAAAACTGGTAAATTAGATTTTGAAGATGTGTACTATGTGCAAGAGCTTAAGTATAATCTTTTTAGTGTCTCACAAATGTGTGACAAAAAGAACAAAGTTCTTTTTACTGACACTGAATGTCTTGTACTTTCTTCTGATTTTAAGATGCCTGATGAAGAAGATTGTTCCTAAAGAGGCACTTACTTGTCTAGTTGCAAAGGCCACATTGGATGAATCTATGAAATGGCATAGGAGGCTTGGTCACATTAATTTCAAAACCATAAATAAAATTGTTAAGAATGGTTTGGTAAGAGGTTTACCTCAAAAACGATTTGAAAATGACCAAACATGCATTGCTTGTCTTAAAGGCAAACAACACAAAGCCACTTGTAAGCCCAAAATTTTTAACTCTATTGATCAATCATTGTTTATGCTTCATATGGACTTATTTGGACCTACTTCTGTTAGTAGTATGATGCATAAAAGATATTGTCTAGTTGTTACTGATGACTATAGTAGATTTACATGGGTTTTCTTTTTAGGTTCTAAGGATGAGACTTCTAGCATTCATAAAACATTCATTACAGAGATAGAAAACCTAGTAGACAAGAAAGTAAAAGTCATTAGATGTGATAATGGGACAGAGTTTAAGAATAGAGTTATGGATGACTTCTGCAAGGAAAAAGGTATTAGGAGAGAATTTAGTGTAGCTAGAACTCCTCAGCAAAATGGAGTAGCTGAGAGGAGAAATAGAACACTCATAGAAGCTGCTAGAACCATGTTAGCCGACTCTAAGTTGCCTATCACTTTTTGGGCTGAAGCAGTTAATACTGCTTGCTATGTTCAAAATAGGGTTTTGGTTGTCAAGTCTCACAATAAGACATCATATGAGCTTTTTAAAGGTAGAACTCCTACAATAGGATTTCTTAGACCTTTTGGATGTCATGTGACAATTCTGAATACCTTAGACCATCTAGGAAAGTTTGGTGGTAAAGCAGATGAAGGATTCTTAGTTGGATATTCTCTTAATAGCAAAGCTTTTAGAGTATACAACTCAAGAACTAGAAGAGTAGAGGAAAACCTACATGTGGAATTTTTAGAGAATAAATCCAATGTAGCAGGTGAAGGTCCTAATTGGCTATTTGATCTTGAGACACTAACCAATTCTATGAATTATGTGCCTGTTGTTGCAGAAACTAATGAATTTTCAGGTTCAGAAACAAATGATGCAACAGATGAGGCAAGGTTAGACAAAGAGACAGATCAAGATTATGTATGAATGCCAATATGGACAAGTACAAGTGTGGCTTCAACTTCAACAAATGATGAACCTTCTTCTGATAAAGCTAAAGAAGGGATTGAAGATGAAAACAAGGAAGATGAACAAGAAGAACAAGTCAGCAGTATAATCATTATTCCTACTGCTGAGCCAAAAGTTCATACTGCTGAGACAGAGCAATATACTGCTAGGCAAACAGTTCATACTGCTAGGCCAAATGTTTCTACTGCTGGCCCATCAGTCTCAACTGAAGCAGATTTCTCAGAAGAAGAGGTGGATTTCAATAATCTCCCACCTAACTATCATGTTCCTACAACTCCACACACAAGGATTCACAAAGTCCACTCCCTGGACAATGTGATTGGAGATGTACAATCAGGGGTGAAAACAAGACAACAACTGATGTCTTCAGACCAACAAGGGCTTCTTGATGCTCTTTATGCATCAAAGCAGCATGAGTATTCCAACTCTTGCTTATTTGTATGTTTTCTATCACAAGCAGAACCAAAGAATGTTCTTAAAGCCCTAGATGATTCAAGCTGGGTAGAAGCTATGCAAGAAGAGCTTCCTCAGTTTAAGATTCAGAAGGTATGGGTGCTAGTTGATTTACCCAAGGGTGTAAGGGTAATTGGCACTAGATGGGTTTTCAGAAATAAAAGGGATGAAAGGGGCATAGTGATTAGGAATAAGGCTAGATTAGTAGCTCAAGGGTACACACAAGAAGAAGGGATAGACTATGAAGAGGTTTTTGCTCCAGTAGCAAGGATTGAAGCTATTAGGTTATTTCTGGCTTATGCTTCATTTATGGGCTTTACAGTTTATCAAATGGATGTCAAGAGTACATTTTTATATGGTACTATTGAAGAGGAGGTATATGTCTTACAACCTCCAGGGTTTACTGACCCAGATCATCCAGACAAAGTGTACAAGGTAGTTAAGGCTCTTTATGGCCTTCATCAGGCACCAAGGGCATTGTATAAAACACTGGCTTCCTATTTGACAGAAAATGGATTTCAAAGAGGCAAGATTGATCAGACATTATTCATCAAGAAGCACAGGAATGACCTTTTGCTAGTGCTGGTGTATGTGGATGATATCATCTTTGGATCTACAAGGAAGGAGATGTGTTTGGAGTATGAGAAACTTATTAATAATAAGTTTCAGATGAGTTCCATGGGGGAACTTACATTCTTTTTGGGTCTGCAAGTTAAGCAATCAAGTGATGGCATATTTATCAGCCAAGATAAATATGTTGCAGAGATTCTTAGAAAATTTTAATTTGCTGATTCAAAGGTAGGAAGCACACCAATGGACTCTAAGAAGCAACTTCTTAAAGATTTAGATGGAGACGATGTGGATGTACACACATACAGATCAATGATAGGCTCTTTGATGTATCTTACATCATCAATACCTGATATCATGTTCTCTATTTATGCTTGTGCAAGATTTCAAGTAACTCCAAAGGTTTCTCACCTCACAGCTGTCAAGAGGATTTTTAGATATCTCAATGGTCAACCTAGGTTGGGTCTATGGTATTCTAGAGAATCACCTTTTGACTTGGTAGCATTTTCAGATAGTGATTATGCAGGTGCAAGCTTGGACAGAAAGTCAACAACTGGAGGATGTCAATTCCTTGGGTGTAGACTTATCTCGTGGCAGTGTAAAAAGCAAACAATTATGGCTACTTCAACAACTGAAGCTGAATATGTAGCTGCTGCAAGTTGTTATGGTCAAGTCCTATGGCTTCAAAACCAACTTCTTGACTATGGGTACAATTTCTTAAACATTGTCATACATATTGATAATAGTATTACAATTTGCATGATTAAAAACCCAGTACAACATTCTAAAACAAAACACATTGAAATTAAACATCATTTTATTAGAGACTGCAATGAGAAAAAGTTGATTCAAGTTCTTAAAATTGATTCTTATCACAACTTTGCAGATCTTCTCACAAAAGCTTTTGATGTTGGAAGGTTTCAGTACTTGGTAGCAAGTATTGGGATGCTTAATCCTCAATGATTTAAAACTCTGTGTTTTTGTATATAAATTTTTGTTTGTACTGCTAGCATTGTTAATTACTACTGTTACTGAAAAGTTTGTACTGCTAGTACAAATTTTGTTTGTTAAGTTCATATTGTTAGTCATATGATTCTACTGCTATAAAACAAATGTTTTTGCATTTTGTTTCTTGGTTTTGGACTAACAATTTCAGGTATGAACATTTGAGCACAAAGGAAGTTTCAAGTGAAATGGAAGCAACAGAATGATTATACTAGTTGCTAACATATTATGTTTATGATGGACTGAGTTTGGGAATTCATTAACAAAGGTTTACACCTAAGTTAATAAAATCTTTAAAATTTCTTTCTTGAAACCTGATTATGATGTTTCACATTGACTTGATGGCTCAGTTGGTCAGATAGTAACTGACTCAACTCAATTTCTATCATTTTATACTTTTAAGTATAATGAGCAAGTCTAAGGACATCTGATAGAAAGAACAACGAACAAATGTGCATCTAACACTTGTGTTAGAAGACACAATTGTCACGAGCTGGAAAACCTGTCAAGAAAGCCCTTTGAATGGGTTTATCTTTACACATGCAGTTATTTATAACTGAAAACATTGGTTCTCATACAACCAGAGGTTATTTTAAACCGAATTCTTGATTAAGTGTCTGTTATACACTTAATCCCTTCAAAATAGTTGTAAGCAGTATGATTTTTCAATAATCAAATCATATTTATACTGCTAAGTCAAAAGTTTCTTAAAAAGGATTTTCAAAGTGGCTCAGAAAAACCATCAAATGATGGAAAATGAGTCAATGCCCCATGAATCACCTCTCATAGGAGTTAACACACCTAGAAGTGATGAGGGCAGCAAATAAACTCTTAAGGAATTGATGGCTTCATGTACAACATTGTCTGAAAACATGTTCTAATTGGTAGATCAGATGATGGTGAGAGATCTTTCAAACAGGGGAGGAAATATTTTGGTACATGGTAAGAGATCTTCCAATCTCAGGGGAGGAAGATTAACCAATAAGGGAAGAAAAGATTGTGTATGCTCAGAATCAGGGGAGGAAACTCAAATTGATCAAGTTAAAGAAAAGACAAGAGCATACAAGATGATGATGTAAGCTTTTTGAGAAGCTAACATGTCTTATTATTCAGCCAATAATAAGAACAAGCATTCAGTTGATGGATGCTGGGAATAAACGTTTTCAGTTGATGGATACTGGGAATAAGCTCTTCAAATGAAGATTCTGGAGTATTATATATATTCAGAAGGGATGAAGCATTCAAATGGAGAAAGTACTATCTAGGTTCTTTCAGTTTCAATTTCAGTTTACTACGTTTGTTCATCACTTGCAAAGGCATGCTGGAAGAAGATTTAACTTCTTGGAACAAGCATCCAAGATACACAGCACCATTGCCTCTTATAATTCCTGCATCTAAGGAAATTGCACCATCTTTTATTCAAGGTATTGATTGTGTTCAAGACAAAGAAAGATGATGTTATTGCTGAAAGATATTCACAGAAGGTAGATGAGTTAGACAGAAAGATAGTTAGTCTTACAGAACAAAGAAAAGCTTAGATCAAGAGTCTGACTATGAAGTGTTTGAAAGATCTTCACAATCAAATTGTTGGGAATTAAAACAACAGTTAGTACTACCAGGCATAAATTAGTACTGCTGAAGATTCGTTCAAGATTACACTAACAGTACTAAGTCAGTTAGTACTGCTAGTAGAAGAAGTTAGTACTGGTTATAAGATAAAGACAGAATGTGAAAGACGCGTAATGATATATATATATAGAATAGATTGCATGTATATCTTATTAAGTTAGATTGATACGTATAATAGTTTTACTTGTATAGGACTCCTTGTTCTATAAAAGGAGATCCTAATTAGGGTTTCATATCGCTCATATATCTCTAATATCCCTAAGTACGAATTAATTGTAAGAGCTTCAAGGTTGTCGAACCCTGGTGATATTGTAGATCATCCGTATTAATATATTGAAGCTAATCATTGTGTTAAACATTGTGTTCTTGTTTTTCATTGTTACATTCATACAATCACACACATCACCAAACACAAAATCTTTTAAGTGCTTTGTAGTAAATTCCGCGTGCTACTTAGCATTATACTCAAAGTATCTTCAACACAAGTTGTGTGTTTAGATCCGGTCAAGTGGTATCAGAGCCAGGTTTCTGATACTTTGAATTAGAAGATCCAAAAGTATTTACTCACTTGCTACCTAGAAGATGGACATGGAGACACCACAAACCTCAATCCTTGCTAAACTCCCCATGCTAAAACAGAACGAATACGATCTATGGCGACTCAGAATTGAGCAATATTTCATGGTGCAAGACTATGCATTATGGGATATCATAATTAATGGTGATTCCTTCAAACCTACAACTTCTGAGAAAACACATGCTGATGGTTCCAAGACTACAAAGCTTAAAACTGAGCCTGTTACTAATGATGAAAGAATAAAGAAGAAGAATGATCAAAAGTCTAGGAATCTGTTACTCATGGCAATACCTAATGACCAAGTGTTAAACTTTAGCCAATATGAGACTGCTGAGACACTCTTTGAAGCAGTTGTGGAGAGATTTGGTGGTAATGAAGCCACCAAGAAAGCGCAAAGAACCTTGCTTAAGCAGAGTTATGAGAACTTCAGTGCATCAAGTTCTGAAACACTTGATCATATCTTCAATAGACTTCAAAGGATTGTCAGCCAACTTACTATTTTGAAAATTGTGATTCCACAAGAAGATCTCAATATGAAGTTTCTCAATAGTCTACCTGCTGAGTGGAACACCTATGTGGTTGTCTGGAGCAATAAGCCAGAACTGGAAAAGATGTCACTGAATGAATTGTACAACAATCTCAAGATTGTTGAACAAAAGGTGAAGAAAGGAGGAAGCACTAGTTCTAGTTCTAGAAACACATCATTCTTATCATCTTCCAACAATAACAGTCCTGAAGATGTTGAAGCAGTTGGTACTGCTAGCCCTAAAGTTAGCACTGCTAGTGTAAAAACTAGTACTGCTGGCTTAACTGATGAGACCATATATGCATTTGTGTCAGAACAATCTGGTGGGTCTCAAATCTTCAATGAAGACCTTCTTTAGATTGCTGAAGATGATTTGGAAGCCATGGATTTAAAGTGGCAGTTGGCATTGATAAGTATCAGGGCTAAGAAGTATTATCAAAGGACTGGGAACAAGATTACCTTCAATGGGAGAGATGTTGCTGGGTATGATAAGTCCAAGGTGGAGTGCTATAATTGTCACAAGATGGGGCACTTTGCCAGGGAATGTAGGAGCCCAAGACAACAAAATAACAAGGGCCAAGGATTCAAGAGTCAGCAAGGAACAAGGAGAACAGTGAATGTGGAAGATACTTCTTCCAAAGCAATGGTTGCTGTTGATGGAGCTGGTTTTGATTGGAGCTTTATGGAAGAGGAGGAGGATTCAGCCAACATTGCATTAATGGCTTTCTCAGACTCAGAGGTACATATTGTTCAAAAGTGTTCAAACTCTTGTCATGCTTTAAAAGATTATGAAACTCTTAAGAAACAGTATGATGATCTTAGAGTAGAATTTAATCAAGTAAATTTTAGTATGTCTCATCATAAAAGAGGACTAGCTGTTGTGGAAGAACAACTTGATTTTTATAGAAAGAATGAATCAAATTTTCATGATGATATAGCTGTTTTAAAGAGGGATTTGCAATTGAGAGATGATAAAATGAGTGGGCTTGTATATGAACTAGAGACACTTAAGAAAGAAAAAGAAAATATAAAGTTAAGTGTTGACACTCTTGAGTATACATCCAAAGGGGTTCAAAGAATTATAGATAGTCAAATAGTTCATAAAGCTACACCTGGTTTAGGTTACAAGTCTGTTGCTCCCCCAAATAGAGGAATGTTTGTCCCTCCAGGAATTGATTTAGCTCATACAGGTTTAGAAGAGTTTAAGGACATTGAGTTTCCTGGGTATGGTGCTAAAACAAGTGAGAATCATGTTAAATTTGTTAAGGCTGAGGATTCTTATGTTAGTGCAAGTGATAAATCACTTTCTGAGGATAAGGTGTCCTCTGGTAGGAACTCAGATGCACCAACCATAGAGGATTGGACATCTGATGATGAGGATGATCAGGTTAAGGCTAAACCTGATGTTGTTAAGGTAGAAGTTAAACATGCTCCTAAGGTGGTTAAAACTGAAAACATAAAACCAGTTAGGAAAAATGTTAAGTATGCTGAGATATATAGGTCTACACATAGATCTTCAGTTCCTAGGGGTAACCAGAGGAACTGGAATGGTTTAAAATCTCAACAATTAGGTGATGAGTTTGTCATGCAAAACAAAGTATGTTTTGTATGTGGAAAGTTTGACCATTTGGCTGCTTATTGTAATTCAAACCCATGGAAAAAAAAGTGTTTTTGGGAATTCAAGGGTGAATAGGAACAACAATGCTAGGGTAACTCAAAACAATCCAACTAGATTGACTAACCTTAATGTGAACAAAAAAATGACACCCAGAGCAGTTATGTTAAGGTCTGGCATTAAAGCAGTTTCAACTGATAGACCAAACAAATGGTTTAATAACAAACAAACTGTTACTAGTGCAAAACCACTTTCAAAACATGCCCAAACAGTTAAAAGGCCCTTTTATGAGAAAACATCTTTGAGTAATCAAAAATGGGTACCTAAAGTTAAACCAGCAGTTCCAACTGCTAGGCCAGCAGTTCCAACTGCTAGGTCAGCAATTCCTACTGCTAGGCATATGAGTGTTAAGGGTCAATGGGGCAATGTTGTGAAGGCCTCAGCACTTTGGATCAGGAAACCTACCAAACCCAATGGTGTATCAATGACTTTCAACAAATATTCTTATATTGATGCACAAGGCAGATCCAAGTCAGTGATGGCTTGGGTCCCCAAAAGGAACTAACCCCCTTATTTTTTGTGCAGGAACATCCTATAAATGATGGAGAAGATAGAGGATACTCAGACAGTGGATGTTCTAGGCACATGACTGGTAACATGTCATACCTTTTAGACTTTGTGGCTTTGGATGGTGGACCTGTTATCTTTGGAGGTGGAGTTGGTGGCAAGATTACTGGTAAAGGTGTAATTAAAACTGGTAATCTAGACTTTGAGAATGTGTATTTTGTATCAGAGCTAAAGTACAACCTTTTTAGTGTATCACAAATTTGTGATAAACAAAACAAGGTATTATTGATTGATACTGACTGTCTTATTCTTTCTCCTAATTTCAAGCTACCTGATGAAAGTCAAGTATTGCTTAAAATCCCCAGAAAGGGTAACACATACAGTGTTGAGATGAATAAACTTGTTCCCAAAGAAGGTCATACTTGCCTTGTTGCAAAAGCCACATTGGAGGAGTCAATTTTGTGGCACAGAAGGCTTGGTCATGTTAATTTTAAAACCATTAACAAAATTGCTAAAAATGGTTTGGTAAGAGGTTTACCTAACAAAACTTTTCAAAATGACCAAACTTGTGTTTCTTGCCTTAAGGGTAAGCAATACAGAGCTTCTTGTAAGCCAAAGTTGCATAACTCTAACAATCAAGCTTGGTACATGCTTTATATGGACTTGTTTGGTCCAACTTCTGTGAATAGCTTGAATCATAAAAGATATTGTTTAGTTATCACTGATGATTATTCTAGGTTTACTTGGGTTTTCTTTTTAAGAACTAAGGATGAGACTAGTGAAATCCTTAAGTCATTTATAGTTGAGGTAGAAAACCTAGCTGATAAGAAAGTAAAAATAATCAGATGTGATAATGGAACAAAATTTAAGAATAGGGTTATGGATGAGTTTTGCAGAGAAAAAGGTATTAAAAGGGAATTCAGTGTAGCTAAAACCCCACAGCAAAATGGAGTAGCTGAAAGGAAAAATAGGACCTTAATAGAGGCTGCTAGGACAATGTTAGCAGACTCTAAGTTACCTATTTCATTTTGGGCTGAAGCAGTTAGTACTGCTTGTTATGTTCAGAATAGGGTTCTAGTAGTGCAACCTTACAATAAGAGTCCTTATGAGCTTTTTAGAGTTAGAACCCCTGCCTTAAGCTTCATGAGACCTTTTGGTTGTCATGTCACTATCCTTAATACCAAAGACCAACTAGGAAAATTTGATGGGAAATCTGAATAGGGTTTCTTTGTTGGTTACTCTTTGAACAACAAAGCTTTTAGGGTGTACAATAAGAGCACCAAACATGTTGAAGAGAATCTGCACATTGAATTTTAGGAAAATATACGAAATGTTGCAGGTGTTGGTCCAGATTGGTTGTTTGATCTTGATATGCTTTCAGATTCTATGAATTATGTGCCTGTTACAAGTACAAATACTAACCATGATGCAGGTTCAGAAGAAGATGATGATGAAGAGTATATTTTGATGCCAATCTTGGAAGATAGTCCATTAAATGATTCTTTCTCAAAGGATGATAATGGAGAGAAGAATGATGGTTTCAACAATGGACAAGATGGAAAAGAAACAGAAATTCCTGAGAGCAGTACAAATGGAGTTAGTACTGCTGAGCCAAAAGAAGGTACTGATGGTTCAAATCTTCGTACTGATGAACCAACAGTTGATACTGTTAGTCTTTCTGATGAAGAAGTGGAGTCGCACAACATGCCAATGAATTATGATGTTCTTCCTACACCTCAAACAACAATTCACAAGAATCATCCACTTACCAATGTTATTGGAGATGTTCAGTTTGGAGTGAAAACCAGAAGACAAACACAAGAACCAGATCATCATAGATTTCTCAGTGTTGTTTATGAAGAGAAACACCATGAAGATGAGCATGAATGTATGTTTGTCTATTTCCTATCCCAAATAGAACCCAAAAATGTGCTCAAGGCTTTAGAAGAATCAAGTTGGGTTGAGGCAATGCAAGAAGAACTGCTTCAATTCAAAATTCAGAAGGTTTGGGTTCTGGTTGATCTACCAAAGGGGATGAGAGTGATTGGTACTAAGTGGGTATTCAAAATTCAAAATTCAGAAGGTTTGGGTTCTGGTTGATCTACCAAAGGGGATGAGAGTGATTAGTACTAAGTGGGTATTCAGGAACAAGAAGGATGAGAGAGGTATAGTGATAAAGAACAAAGCAAGGCTTGTGGCTCAGGGTTATACTCAGGAAGAAGGGATTGATTATGAGGAGGTTTTTGCTCCTGTTGCCAGGATTGAAGCAATAAGGTTATTTCTTGCTTATGCTTCCTTTATGGGGTTCATGGTCTATCAAATGGATATGAAAAGTGCCTTTCTATATGGTACTATTGATGAGGAGGTCTATGTTTCTCAACCTCCAGGTTTTATTGACCCTGACCATCCTGACAAAGTTTACAAGGTGGTTAAAGCCCTCTATGGCTTGCATCAAGCTCCAAGAGCTTGGTATGGAACTCTTGTAACTTATCTTTTGAAGAATGGGTTCCATAGGAGAAAGATTGATCAAACTCTGTTTATCAAGAAGAACAAGGGTGATATACTACTGGTTCAAGTTTATGTAGATGACATCATCTTTGGTTCTACAAAGAAAGAAATGTGTAAAGAGTTTGAAAAGCTAATGAAAGATCAGTTTCAGATGAGCTCTATGGGTGAGCTTACTTTCTTTCTAGGACTTCAAGTACAACAGAAGTCAGATGGAATATTTATCTCTCAGGATAAATATGTTGGTGAAATTTTGAGAAAATTCCAATTCACAGATGTTAAAGCTGCAAGTACACCTTTTGATAAGGAGACACATTTACTATTGAAAGATCAAAGTGGTGAAGCTGTGGATGTGCACATGTATAGATCTATGATTGGGTCTTTGATGTATCTCACATCATCCAGGCCTGATATTATGTTTGCAGTTTGTGCTTGTGCAAGATTCCAAGTCAATCCTAAAGTGTCTCATCTGACAGCAGTGAAGAGAATCTTTAGATACCTTAAAGGTCAACCTAATCTAGGTCTGTGGTATCCTAAAGAGTCTGCATTTGATCTGGTGGCTTACTCAGATTCTGATTATGCTGGAGCTAGTATGGATAGAAAATCTACAACTGGTGGTTGTCAGTTTCTGGGATGCAGATTAATTTCATGGCAGTGTAAAAAGAAAACTATGGTGGAAACTTCTACTACAGAAGCTAAATATGTGGTTGCTGCAAGTTGTTGTGCTCAAGTTCTTTGGCTCATAATCAATTGCTTGATTATGGGTATAATTTATTGAATACAATAATTTTCATAGACCATAGCAGTACAACGTGCATAGTTAAAAATCCAGTTCAACATTCAAAAACTAAACATATTGAGATTAGACATCATTTTATAAGAGATTGTAATGAAAAGAAGTTGGTTCAAGTTGTCAAAATTCATACTGATGACAATTTTGCTGACTTACTAACTAAAGGTTTTGATGTAACAAGGTTTCAGTACTTGGTAACAGGTATTGGAATGCTTAATCCTTGAAAAATTCGATGTCTAAGTGTTTTTGTAATAATAAGGATTTTGTACTGCTAGGTGTGTCTGATGAAACTGCTGGGTATAGTTTGTACTGCTTGGTAATTTTTAGTACTGCTTATGGAAAATTGTTAGTCACTTGTGATAACTGTTAAAAAGGAAATGTTTTGCAACATATTTTTTTTTTTGTTTTGGACTAACATTTACAGGTTAAGAAACTATTTTGAATTGGATTGTGCTTTGGAAAGAATGGTGATTTGGAATGACAAGTGTGAGAATTTGTCACACAACAAATGGTAATTGGTTCACCATGTCTAACCCACATAAGAACCAACTAGTCCAGATCAAACGGTTTCTGGTAAAGACTAATCAAATCCGTTTATGGTTGACAGTTTACCAAAAACTGGATGGTCATCAACTCAACATATCTTCAAGTAAAGAGTTGACTAGTCCAAAGCAAACGGCTATTGGTAAAGACATATCAAATCCGTTGATAGCTGATAGTTTGCTAAAAACTATAAGTGGGCAAAAATGTTTTCAAGTCCACATTAAGTTTATCCTGATCTCTGAAAATTTTTGCTAAACAGTTTGTACTGCTAGTTCCAACTAGTTTGTACTGTTCATTCAAACTTGGTTTAAAACTGAGTTTATACTATATGATTCACCTCTCTCAGAAGGTTACACATCTGGAAGTGATGAGTGTAGGTCTGAAACTATACAACTGAATTGATGGAAACTTGTACAAATTGTCATATTGGAAGTTGAGCTCAAATGTCATATGTTCAAATTTATGTGATGGTGAAGATTCTTCCAAACAGGGGAGGAATTAACATTTGTTCAGTTGTTGTTAAAGATGATTATGTAACTCAGGGGAGGATATCAGTTCAAAATCAGAGATAAGTATGAAGTTTATATTGGAGTGCTTACTGTTATGGTTTCTTCAAAAGCTTATATGTGAATAAAATTCTAAAGTGATTCAAGATTGAAGATAAGTATTTGAAAGAATCCACCCCATCATATACACAGTTTAATTCAAGAAGAAACTTAATGATTTGCATTGAAATCATAAGTTTAAGGGAGGATTGTTGGGAATTAAACCAACAGTTAGTACTGCCAGGTGATCGCGCGGGTGAGTATATATAAATAAATATAGTATCGTGCACACGTGATACTTTGGGAAATGACAAGTCAAACCTTAGGAAAAGTCAAACTTGCAAAACCCGTGAATGTGATGTGTGTGATACCGGGCAAGTGATCACCCGGGTCGTGTCCCAGCGAGGTGTGAATCGAGGATTTCGTTTTAGGTTCGGGATTAAAATGCTTGATGATTGGATTTGGAGATTATTTGGTGTTGTGGTATAATTATACAAAGCAATGAAACGCAAAAGGTATTTTAAACTAAAAACGCATGTTTTAATTAAAATTAACGTCAACGCACAAAAATAAAAGTGAAATCTAAAAATATAAACCCTACAAGTACCAAATTGATTTTCCTACACTCTAAATTATAAAAGAAAATTTTGGAAAAAAGAATTTTATTTTTTTGACTTTTTAATTTTTTTATTACGAATTAAAAACTATTTAAACTAATTTAAATCAAAATAAATACTAAACTAAATTCTAAAATTGTGAAATTTTTTCTACAAATACTTTAAGTTAACAGGAAACTAAGAAAAATATAAAAAGTCCTAACACCTTATTAATAAGCAGTTAAATGAGCAAATAAGCAAAAATAAGCTAAAAAGGAAAAACTGGCTTAAAACAAATAAGAACTAATACTCTAACGTAGAAGTCCCAAGGGCAGGCTGGTTAGAGTGTTGTGTGTTTACCCGATAGACCCAGGTTCGAACCCTACTTGCACCATATTTTGAACTATTTTCTTTTTTTGATTTTTTTGTTAAAACTGATTCACCTAGTAAAGATAAGCATTTTTCAAAACTATGACTTAAGCTGAAACTCAATAAATAAGCCAGAAATAAGCTTAACAGGGCTGCAACTATGAAAATTAAGCTAAGGGTGGTTCAAGTTAACTGTTAAGCTAATTTATTAAGCTAAGGGCTTCTGGAAATAAACTAAAGTATCTATGACATCTTAATAAGCTATAATTAATCTAAAACAAGCACTGGATAAGCCAGATAAGCACTAGGAGGGGGAAAATGAGCACAAGTCTGTTGATATGCCTAGGAGCAGGGCAAAAATGGCTTTTTCAAGCCTATGAAAAGCTGCTATAAGCTAGTCTAAAAATCCTACAAAAAATACTAAACAGAGATGAGCTATTGAACTTTAATTATCCTAAGTTACAGCTTATACTAACTTAAATTGATTGAGTTAAAATTGATCAAAGGTACCTAAAAAACCACAAAACTGAAAATGATAAACTGCAATGAGCTATGGACTGAATTAGGTTGAATCAGAGACTAGGCCTATGGTATTCAATTGCAACACTAAATATGGATTAGAGCACACCTGAGATGTGCAAAGATGGCCTCAAAGCTGGTCTAGCTTGAGAGGAGCTTATAACAGCAGTTCAGAGCTTGTGGTTGCACTAGCTTGCTCCAAACCTGTAAAATAACTCAAAATAGCAAAGTGAACCTTGAAACAGCTTAAATAAGCTGTTATTAGCCTAATCAAATCTGACCCAAGTGCAAGTAAACAGTAAATGTGGTTTTTTTGACCCACTTTGGCCACTAAACCAAACACCCCTTTAGTCAACTGCTTTGAAAATTTAGACTAGAACTTGGTGAATTAACTTATGAAACTGACTTATTAAAGTTTAAACAACTTAATGACACTCTGAAAAGCAAAATAAAACTCAGAATAAGCCCTTAATGAGCTTATGACCAATCTTGGACTAGCTTGACTAATTTTAAGCTTTTTAATGGAAAATGTATTTTAAGCTAAATTAACTAAACTATTGACTGATAAAGAACTAATTGACTTAATTGAACTAAGAAAACCTAATAATGACATAAAATAAGCTCAGAATAAGCTATTGGCTTAATTGGGCTACTTTAACTGTTTTGAAATGTCTAAATAAAAATGAAAATGCAACTGATGATAACTATAAAAGTAGACTAGTCCAACCTTAAGTTGAGTGATAAACTTAGAAAAGTTGGAATAAGCTACTAATAAGCTAGTCTACAGTGATCGTTGACCAAGATTGACTTTTTTTTGTATTTTTTAGATTATAATTGACAAAGCTAAATAAACTCACAAGAAGCTATAACAAGCTTGTATGAGTTTATGTGAAGGGAAATGGGACTTGTGGATGGACTACAATAGTTAAACAACTCAATGCGATTTATAAAAAGAAATTTGAACTTTGATTATACTAGAAACTGAGGTTACAAATGATTGAAACTAGAACAAGTGACTTAAAAGTAACTAGAATTGACTAAAGAAAACTTGAAATTACAACTGGAACATTAAGAACTAATAAAACGACTTAAAACTAAAACTAACTGCCTTTTAAGTCTTACAATGTATCCTATTTATACTAAAAAGAACTAGGGTTTTCTTTATCTTTGTCTCTGAGCAAATCCCCACCATTTGATTAAGTTAAACATGATCACAGCCCTTTAATCTCTTTTTTTGGCGCCCATTTGAGGTATGGATTGCCAGCGTGGAGGGGGAGGGAAAGGAAGGGTTGACTTTGGGAAATGGTGAGGCGGTTTGGTGGGTATTGGGAAGTGGAGAGGGAGACACAGATGTTGGAGATGGCAGAGGTGATGGTACAGTTCTTGGGGAGGGGTATTGGCGGGAAGATAAAGAAGAAGAAGAAGGGTGGGTTTGACTGAGGTTGACCCGTTTTTCTTTTATTTCTTTGGTTTGGCCTGGTCACAAATGGGGGGTAATTGGGTTTGGCTGGGGTTCAAACGAGGGAATGGGTTCAAAAGGTTTAATTAGTTTTAAAGTTTAAAGATTTTAAACTTCAAGGACCATTTGAGAAATTTTCTGAAAACCCAAGGACTAAAGCTGCCAAAAATAATTTCAGGGACCATTTGTGTCATTTTGGAATTTTGGAGGTTGACTTTCACTTTTGACTCTGACTTTGTCTTCACTTGACCAAATGCACACTTGTTGTCGAATCAATCCAAAAATACTCGTTTTCGCTCTGTTTTCAATCTTTTGTACCTGAAACACATAAAACACAAAACCAAGGATATCTGCAATATATTTGGGTGTTTTTGGTCGTTTTTGTGTCTTTATCGGGTGTAAAATGATGAGTATTTACACACTCATCAAATCCCCCACACTAAACTATTGCTAGTCCCTAGCAATCCGATCATATGAAGTAATGAAAGGAACCAAGAATACCCCGTTTTGACTTTTTATTTGATGCGAGAAATTTAAACTAGAACATAAATAAATAACATGCTTGATTTTCAAAAATGGTATCATGGAACGGGATTCACACAAAATGGGTGTCTCCAGGGAATTGAAATCGTCATCCTCTTTTTATACTCCCAACTAAGCTTAAACTTATTGTGCAAACGTTTTTGTAAAATGCTAACACTACTTATACTAATAATCTATGTAAGCCAAGACTTAACTTTTCACTCCCACAATTTATTCAATTTAGGTGACTGTGCTATTTTCAAAATTTTGACCGCAAAAATCGACATTTATTACGGTTGTTATTCGTTTAAGTCAAATACTAATTTACCGGGAACCTCGGAAATCTAAGGATCAAAAGGGCCTTTTCCATGTAGCGGCTTTCTTCTCGGCACATCCCAAACCAGTTGGTTTTAGGTTGTAGGATCGAGTACTTCGAGCTTGATTGAGCTTGGTTTAAACGAGAACCTCTGTATGCTATACAAGCGTTTATGCGGAAACTAAACAGCAAATATAATAAAGAAGAAAACTCTAAACGACAATGATCCTCTATGGATCAAACTATGAACTAAGAATTGTTTATTGAATATTGAAAACGTTAAAGGCGTACATAAACTCATAGACGGGTTTATCTTTTATACTAACAAGATGTCCTAACCCTAACCCGTTCTACAAGAAAACGTGTGAAGAGATAAACAACAATCTCTTCTAAAAATAAATCTAACAAACTTTCTAAACCTACGGATAACAAACAATAACTATCCGCAGCAATCAACCCTATCGGCAGAAACAAAACAATACTATCGGCAGGAACCAACCGCAGCAGCAATGCAACACTATCGGCAGGAACCAGTCTTCACTATCGGCAGCAATGAGAAACTCCTTATTTCTCATATCCCAACAATCTTCCCATCACTGAGAAACCCTTATTTCCCAGAGATCCTAACAATCCTCCCCTAATCTTGAGGTTGACTAGGTTAACCTGCAAGATTCCAATGTGATAGAGCTTTAAATTCTCAGGCTTGAGGACTGCGACTTAGCAGCAGCAATAGGTAGTAACCAGCAGCAACATCCAGAACTTGCAAGATTCCAACCTCTATAGCATCCAGCAGCAACTTCAATAGTTCAGCAGGAATAGGAAATCTTCTTCAAAACATGTATACTGATCACCATGACATTCACTTGAACTTGACTGCTACTATGACAATATGTACATCAAATCACTTAAGTTTCATACTATTCTCATCACATCCAGGTGTGTTAACTCCTGTGAGAGGTGAATCATTGAAAATTAATGGATTTGATGTCTCTTTACCAATAGCCATCACTACTGGAGTAGCCAATGTTTAGGTTTGTTAGACCATGGTACATTGATAACCATCTGATTTATTAGCAAATCAGCAACTATAAACGGATTTGACTTCTCTTTACCTGTAGCCGTTTGCTCAGGACTAGCCAATTCTTTGGTTTCAACTGAACCTTGGTGAATTGAATACCAAATATGGATACCAATTGTCTTTACCACAAACCATACTTTTGTGGACTAGCCAATTCTTTGGATCCTATAAGGGTTACATCCATGGTGAATTGAGAACCATTTTCAACTCTCAGAACTGAATCATGGGTGAGTTGAAGTACCCTATAGCTTTAAGCAAGCTATTACAGCTATCAACGGATTTGATAATCACACCAGAGCCGTACCCTCATGGTGAGTCAACTCTTTCTTGTCTGCAAGACATGGTGAGTTGAGCACCATTTGTTGTGTAGGTGTAAACACCAACACTGTACCTGCATGGTGTTGCTCAAAACCATCTTATTAGCACACAAAATATACAAGATATTTTTTTTTTAAATGAAATAAAAGAAAGAAAATAAACGAAACAAAAAGAAAATAAAGAAAGAAAATGAAAAAGAGAATTTTTTTTTTTTTTTTTTTTTTTTTATTTTTTAAACTAAGAAAAACAAATCAGAAACACACTAAAAGAAAAGAAAGAAAATAGGAAAAGAAACCAAAAGAAAGATAGAAAAATATACAACAACAACAAGAACAATCCTCCCCTTAAGCTTCATCCTCCCCTTAATCTGCAATCCTCCCCTTAAGCTGATGATCCCTTAGCTGCAAGTTGATCCTTGATGAATTTAACCAATTGTTCAGCAGTGGTTAAATCATTTCCAATTGTATGCTTGGGAACTCTGACCTTCTGTGTTAGCATTCTCTTTAACACATCCTTAGATAAAGGATAAGAGATATCCACAAACATAGTCAGGAACTTGCCAGAGATGAGTTCCACAACATGAACATTGGAAGAAGGATATAATCTCCAAGAAAAGACTCTCCAGGACGATTGATTACCCCACACCAATTTAAGCTTGTCTCCTTCCAATGTATTCATCAAGACTTGTAAATCTCCCCAAAGCAGTAGGCCAATTCCAGTAGGAGTATGAGTTTGATAGTGATTATCCACTATCTTGTAAAGATGCTCCAAATCTTTCCTTTCAACTTTATTCAAGATCTCCCTCAGAAAAGTAAAGAATTTGACTGTCCCATTAAGAGAAAACCAAACATTGACTTCACCATCAGAAGTAGATCTAATCTCCCAGTGAGCAATATGACCCCAAGAGTGAATGGAATCACCTTCTGAATCACTATCTGAGTCAATCCTAATCAAATCTTGATCATCAACTTCAGAAATATCCATAGAAGAAGAATGATGAGAGAGACTCTTATGCCTTGTTCTTAACCCATATTGCAGGATAGGAACTGAGTGAGATGGTGCAGCAGAAACAGAGACATGATCAGCAGGAATACCAGCAGAAATAGGAACTTCTTGTGATGCCTCAGATGCATCTACATTAAGACCTGATGTACCATTCAATGTCTCTCCAGTCCTCATTTTCTTTGCACTATCAGATTCTAAAGGTGAAGAAGCTCTTTTCTTCTTTTGTGGAATGTCTGTCAGTAATGAAGAATTTATCCTTGCATAGGTATCAAGGAACAACTTTTGGATCGCAGCATCAGTCCACCCTTTGAACTCATTCAGCTTATAGTTAGCTTCATTCTTCAGATATACCTTCATAAAATGGATGTTATCTTTGTTTGTAGGCATTTTAAATCCTGACCTTTGTCTTTCACTGATCCTCTGCATCAAGTCATTCCAAGTGGCTACATTATGTTTCTTTAAGATAAAAGCCTTGAGCAGATCTGACCTTACATCAGAATCCAACTCTGAATGTTGAAGAACCATAAAGCCATGAGCTCGAATAATCATGTCAGTATTCAACAAGTATTCAACTTGCTCACTGAACTCTTCTGAAGTAGTCTCAGCTATATCCCTCTCATCTACAGATAATTTCCTGGCAAGCTCCTCATCTTGAGCAACCCGAGCTAATCTAGCTTCTTCAGCAGCAATTTCCTGTTCATGCACCTTTTCAGCTATCTCTTCATCATTTTCAGTTGCTTCAGGAGGAATGATGTTACTATCAGCAGCAACAGATGAACTACCAACAGTAGTAACAGGAACCTTAGACTCAGAAGAAACACTAACAACTTCAGCAGGAACACTAGAGACATCAGCAGCAATGGTCCTTGTTCCAGTAAAGGCCTGAGGTTGAGTAGTGATAGTATGCTCAGAGGAGGTAGGTACTTCAGTATGTGCACTATCAAGAGAGACAGATGCCAGCACATTAAGTCCATCAAAAGACATATCATCATGATCTTCCTCAGACTCAGAAATTACAACCCTTCTTTTCTTCTGAGGATGTTGTGCTTCCAAAGAACTGATCCTATCATCAAGCTTTTGAATAATTTCACCAAAAGTATCTTTAGTGTCCTTGAGCTCCTTTTCCAAATTTTCAACTTTCTCACTAAAAACCCTTTTAGTCTCTTGAAGTTCTGACTCCAATGCCTCAATTCTCTTCACAGATTTGTCAAGCAACTGGGTGAGATCAGTAGCATCCTCAGCTCCACTAGTAGGAATATATGAGGTGTTAGGAGCTTCATTGGATCTAGGAGGAGATATATGAAATTCTTCCCTTATATGGGTGTCTCCACTGAATATCTGCCTAGTAGGACTAGGAGATGAAAGCCTTGAGGAAGAAGGTAAGTCCACAGAAGGAGTTGGCTGAACAACAGGTGTATCATCTGAAATGGGCTGATCAATGGGCTCAACAGGCTCATTAGTTTCAGGTGTGGGTGACACTGGTCTAGGTGATGGAGGTAATGGTTCATCAGCAGCAACAGATGCAGATGCATCAGCAGCAACTGAAGTCCCTTCATCAGCTGTATTGGGTGATGGTGGGATACTGACATTATCAGCAGGATCTGGGTTGTCAGCAGGATCAGGGTTGTGTAACATAGGAGGCAACAAAGGCAAATGTGGGCCAGTAAAGTTCATCTTCATCAAGGCAAACATTTTGGCAGTCAACCGATTTACAATCTTAGGGGATGTATTAATGGTCTGTACACCTAAGATGATTTGAAGAAATCTAGGGTACATCAAAAAGCTATTTTTACCATTACTTATATTCTCAATCACTCCCTCAAAATATATTTTGCCCAATTAAAGATCCTACCCTGAGATAAACAAACCAGACCAGATGCAATAGGACTTGGACATTGATCCCAACCACCTATCTTAACACTAAGACACTGGAGTAAAGTATGAATCAGAAATCTCCATTGAGGAGACAACTTACATTTCAAGAAAGTACAACTACCAGTAACAGGATAACCTATAGCTGCCATACCATCAGTAATATCTTGCCTTGAAAGATCATATTCCCCTTGCTCCTCAGGAAATTGAAGCTGTACCCGAATCAACTCCTCAGTAATAATCACTTCTTGGTTATCAATGGTAGCAACAATATCATCTTCCCTTCCCACAATGTGTCTTACCTTAGATGTTCCCCAAAACTGTTTGACCAATGAATCATACACCGTCACTGGGCAATAAGTGAGGGCATAACGAATAGATGACCCACGAAGAAATGCTAGAACCTCATCATAACCAACACTTCTTGAAGAAGACTCCAAATAAGCAACCTTGTTATGATCATCCTTGTAACGAAGAGTTGTCATTGCGTTGAAGGAATGATTTAGGGTTTGAAATGGAAAAATTAGGGTTCGATAGGTTTTTGAGAATTTGAGATGAGAGAAGTGCAATTATACGTTGTGTTGCCAAAAATATCACTTTAAATTGCTGCAATTCTTTGCACGTAACATTGACCAATTAACTTAAGAAGGTTTGACCAATCGGCAGCAATATTTGGTCAATCGGCAGCAATAAGATCTTTGACCATTCGGCAGCAATGAGTTGGTTTGACCGCAGTCAACCTTCCGAACTTAGTCATTAAGAACAACTTACCCGAATTAAATCACAATACCAACCACCAATAAATTCGCACTAATCTCCATATCATTATATAACCCTCAAATCACATAACTTTATCATCAAAAATCGAACCAAAAATCATCAAAATCAAGCAAAAAAACATGAGTTCATCCAAACATCCAATCATTGAAATCTCATCAAATTCTTCCTCCTCCAGTGACTCAGGATGGAAAAACTACTTTCCCAAAACAGCATCATCCTCTCAAAACAAAGGTAAGGCCAAGGTTGAGGAGGATTCATCTGATCCTCTTCCATCTACCCCTTCTTCATTTGAGTACTTTAGCTCTGATGATGAAAATTCATCAGAGTTGAAGTCCTTGGTTTATTGTCAGGGTGAATGGGAGACATTCCCTCCCAATTTTCCCCTTACTGATGAGGATAGAGAACAGATGAAGAGAACAGTGGCTCTGCTTACTGAAGAGATGGAGAGAACAACTGCTGCCTTCTATAAAGTACCGGTACCAAAAGGCAAGGCTAATCTTCAAGAAGGCTCTAGCCGAGAGAAACCAAACCCTCGAAGTCGAAACAATCGACAACGTAAAGGCCAAGATCCAAGACAAAGGAAGAATCCCATCAGACCAACTCCCAAACCAACCCAGCCAGCTCCACAATCAAGTAACCCTATTCCACAGCCAAGACATCCAACTGCAAGGACACGCTCCAGAACACATCAAAGGACAACTACCTCAAGCTCTTCAAAGCCACCCCCTGAACCAAGACAACCACTGCCAGTGAAATTGGCACTTCCAGTCCCCCATGTTTATGAAGAGATCAGTCGCCAGAGAGGAAGGAGGTTCATGCCTGATAATCTGGGTAAGGGTAAAGAGAAGATGGAATAGGTTGTAGGGTTTAGGTAGATTGATGTTAGAAGGTTGGTATGATGATTTGAATGATGTTGATTAGTAACTTTTGTAACTCGAAATCTTTTGAAACCAGCAACTGAATGTACTTATCTTCCTTATGATGAATGAAAATTGCTGTGTTAAGCTTTAAGTCCAAGCATTAAGAAGCTGTAAAACAAAGTTAACTAACAAAAGACACTGAAAAACCTGCAAAACAAAATTAGAGAAACACAAACATAAAAGAATGAAAAACAAGACAAAAATACAAGCATTAGCCTCCCCTTAGGCTAAAACTACCCTTCAAACCAGCAAACACAATTACAACAACATGATCAACCAAACAGAACAATTACCAAGGATACCATGGAGAATAAGACATTCTCCCTCCAAAGATTTGATTCGAATAGGTAGGCCTGAAGTCCTTCTGAAGATATGAAGAGGTACCAGCAGGAATGGTTCCCTGAATATCAGCAGGAACAGAGGTACCAGCAGAAACATGTCTATCAGTAGGAAAGGGAGTCCTATAAAAGTTCATTCCTGCTGCTTGTGGAATATATGGTGGTATGTGTTCAACATTTTTCCACAATGATCTGGCCTGTTGCTTCCCACCATTCATTCTTTTCTCATGATAATCACAGTCTTTAATGAGATGATATTGACTACCACACACAAAACATGTCTTCTTCCTAGCAGCCTTGTTTTTACTACAACTTTTCTTAATATGGACACCATTATCACTAGTGGAACTAGAGACCCAGTTGTTTTTAAAAGAATTAATTGAGCTGTTATCTGAAAAGGCTGATTTAGGAGCAGATTTACTATTAGTTGAACTTGAGGACTTATGATATTTGGGTGTGGTTGACTTTTCACTTGAGTCACATGAAACAAAGTCTTTAGACTCTGCTTCTGAGGACTTGTCACTAGTGGGACAAGAGACACAATCATTAGGTTCAGGTAAATCTTTTGACTTTTTACCAAAAACCATTTGTGACTCATTGGAGTCAATGTCAGAAAGAGAGTGGACAGGGGTAGGCTTAAAGACTCCTCTGATAGGTGGAGGAACAACATTCATTCCTCCTTCTTTCACATACTTAACAGGTATTTGGTAGTCTACAGGTTCAGGGTTAAAAACACTGTACTCATTAGGATCATAAAATTGATTTGGCCCTATCAGGTTACCATAACCTAAACCTCTTTTAGTTTTTGTAGACATAGAACTATCGACTAACTTGTTTAGGTTTTTAGATAAATCTTTCCATTTATCAAACCTAGCCAAGGCATTATCTAGTTTAGATTGCAAATCCTGTTTCTCTAACACCACCTTAGCTTTTTGAGACTCAGTATGTTTAAGCTCATTAGTGGTGTTTTTCAAGTCCCTCTCTAACACTCTTATCTTTTCCTCATAAGCTAACTGATTCTTTTGAAACCAAACTTTTTGCTTTTCTAATGTTTTAACTGCCTTATCGTAAGCTTGCACCTTAATAAAGTATTCATTATACTTAGACTTCATGTCATCATATTCATTATTAAGAGTTGAGTATAATTCTTGACAGGCAGGATTACAACTTTGTACCTGTGACGGGAATCCCAACAAAGCAAATTCTTCCACATTATCTTTTGTTTTATAGGATTCACCTTTATCAGTCAGCTTTTCCATAGACTTATTTTGGAACAAACTCCTAATCTTCATTGCACACATTTCAAATCTATCACCTGACAGCAGCGACATTGTGAAAAGATTCAAGAAATACAACTCAACAATGTTTCCTTCTTTATCAGAGATCCTTACCAGGCTCTGATACCACTTGTAGGATCGAGTACTTCGAGCTTGATTGAGCTTGGTTTAAACGAGAACCTCTGTATGCTATACAAGCGTTTATGCGGAAACTAAACAGCAAGTATAATAAAGAAGAAAACTCTAAACGACAATGATCCTCTATGGATCAAACTATGAACTAAGAATTGTTTATTGAATATTGAAAACGTTAAAGGCGTACATAAACTCATAGACGGGTTTATCTTTTATACTAACAAGATGTCCTAACCCTAACCCGTTCTACAAGAAAACGTTTGAAGAGATAAAGATCAATCTCTTCTAAAAATAAATCTAACAAACTTTCTAAACCTACGGATAACAAACAATAACTATCCGCAGCAATCAACCCTATCGGCAGAAACAAAACAATACTATCGGCAGGAACCAACCGCAGCAGCAATGCAACACTATCGGCAGGAACCAGTCTTCACTATCGGCAGCAATGAGAAACTCCTTATTTCTCATATCCCAACAATCTTCCCATCACTGAGAAACCCTTATTTCCCAGAGATCCTAACATAGGTGACCAGGCTTTTGACACCCCACAGAGAATAGTACCGGAATCAGCGGAATTTCGATTTCAAAGATTTTGGATATTCCCACTAAGCTAGTATTAAATACTTAACTAAATAACAACAAACGATCATTTAGAGATTAGAAACTCAAAGACGAGATCACTCCATGTAACGGCTTTCTTCTCAGCACATCCCAAACCAGTTGGTTTTAGGTGACCAGGCTTTTGACACCCCACAGAGAATAATTCCGGAGATTTCGAACCCCTTTGAAGTCACCAATCTACTAAATTACCGTTTAACCTTTATACAAAATCGACGAATCCAAGTTCAATTTCCGATTTAAATTTAAAAGAAAGCAATTTCTACATTTATTAACATATATATCTTTATTTTTGCAACATCAAAATTTATTGCATTTTGCAATATCATTCCATTTTATTTTATTATATATATATATATATATTTTTTTTTCATCATTTTTTTTTTTTTTTTTTTTTTTTTTTTTTTTTTTTTTTACTTGTGCAACATAAATTAACGGAACTTCACGGGAACCAAGACCTAAACGCCTTTCGAAATAAAGGATCCAAGGGCCGATTTAGAACCGTAGCTTAGGATTTATATGCTTTCTCAAAAATTAAAATAAAAAGTTGAACTCGGGCTCTATATCAAAATTGTATAAAAATTTGTTTTGCATAACAACATGATTTTAACGTTCAAACGTTTGAAAACAGCACGTATTTAATCCGATTAGTTATCTTCTGGGAGGAAAAGCCATAGATTACTTGTATAAGCTCTAAAGAGAACCAACTACTCTACGCTTAGCATTTTCATTTGCACAAATCGTAAAACCTTAGTCTAATCGTTAAGGAAGCAGCTAGATCAACACTCTAGCAGAGTCGGGATTCCCTTTGTTCTAACCTAATCAAGACTAAACATACCACACTCTTTTATTTAGAAACGACAAAAAATTTAAAATTTGGGTCAAAACGGGGGTACTAGGGCACTAGAAGGTACATAAGTGACAAAATTCACGAGAATTCCCCCCCCCCCCCACACTTAGAATTGAATATTGCCCTCAATATTCAAAGTACCGGCTATTATGCCGCCACTTAGAACGTAAAATGGTAATACTAATAGCCAAGTGTGGAAGAGAAATCTCCATTTATCACAAAAAAGGTTGAAAAGATATCCCTAGATAAACGTTAGCAAAAAGATCGGATATTGGGCGGCTGGATTGAAAACAGGCGCAACAATCATCACGATCTTTGGGAAATCTGCAAACAAGAGCAAACAACACACAAAGAAAGCACAGCAGAGGAATTCCTCCACACAGCAGAGGAATTCCTCCACACAAAGAAAGCACAGCAAACAAGAGCAAACAACACACAAAGAAAGCAAACAAGAGCAAACAACACACAAAGAAGCCAGAAACATGGGCGTTGACCCATGTGGTGCTAATGTTTTTGTTAACCGAGTCACTAGCTTGACTCGACCCCGAATTCATTGGTCCATGGGGAAGCAAGTGGAAAACCAATCTCAATCGGACTTTCATTCAAATTGTTTGGATAAACACTTGAACATGAGAAAGTTCCACTCCGATGAGATACAACCCGCGGTATTTCAATAGAAGAAACTATTAGGGGCGATACCGGGGTCAAATATGGTGTCCTCATTCCCGTAGGAAAAAAGGGAAAGAGCAATCACACCATATGTGATGAAGAGAAGCAAGATTTTTATTATTATCATGTAAAACTCTTCATCATCAGAAGCATCATCGGCTTCAACGGGAGAAAGGGTTGGGATACAATCTTCAAGAAGTAAATCTTTCAACACACCTCCCCCACACTTAACTCGTCCTCCAGATCAAAACAAAAATGATTCATATTCAGGAGGAGATATCACATGAGGGAGTTCAATCGAGAAATCCTCATGATATCGATCATTTTCATCAAAATGAAATACATCATACTCGGGAAGAGACATATAAGAATGGGAAGTGGTATTTACACTTCCCGTCTCTTCCAAATGATCGATATCAAAACGAAAGGCTTCATAAGCCGAGAGTGAATAATCCGGATGAGTAGTGGGATTGCCACTTCTTTCCTCTTGATCATTAAACACAAAACTCTCAAATTCGGGAAAAGCATCCTCGAGCTCGAGCTCGGAAGGATAAGACGGCTTTTCACAACAACATCATCCTTTGGGGGGAGAGCAAACAATGGTTCATCAAAAATCATCTTTTCTAAAATCGGGCTACCTCCCCCCGGATCGACATCGGGCTCAACAATTTGAGCATCAAACAAGAAGACCTCGAACTCTTCCTTAGAAATATCACTTTCCTCAAACGGAGGAGAAGTATAGGAAGAGTCGGAAATGAGTGATGCGGAAGTAAGAGTAGGATTTTTGGCAATATCAATACGACAAAACGATTCTGAAGGTGGGGCAAGTGGTGTGCTCTTAGAGCTAGCAGTTTTTACCACTTCCGTTGTATCCTCCGATTCGTGTTCATCGTAATAAAAAACACTCTTAACTTCCGCATTACAACTTTTGAACCATTCACTTGAACCAGGGGCTATGTTCGTTGCTTTGAGCTTAGCATGTTTTTGTGCAACACTTTTGACCGTAAATCTTGAAAGTTTTGAATCAATTTTTTCAGATTTTTGATCAATAGTAGCAACGTTGCATTTAGACCCCTGATTAATGTTGAATGTGATCTTTTCATTGTTAACACGAATGGTTAACTCCTCAGCGTACACATCAATGAGAGCACGACTTGTTCTCAAAAAAGCTCTACCCAAAATGAGTGGAACTCGAGGATCGGCATCAAAATCTACAACAACAAAATCAGTAGGAAAGTGGAACTTTCCCACTTTCACGACAACATCCTCGGCTATTCCAAGCGGATAAGTAGTGGTACGATCCGCTAGCTCGAGTGTCATGCACGTAGGTGTAAGCTTTGGAAGAGATAGTTTTTCCCATATCGAGAGCGGCTTGAGGTTAATACTTGCGCCAAGATCGGCCAAAGCGGAGCATTTCACCATCCCCAAGAAATCACACGGGATTAAGAACTTGCCGGGGTCTCCAAGCTTTTCGGGAAGCTTTTTGAGGATGACCGCCGAGCATTGCTCGTTTAATGGGGTTTTTGCCATCTCGACTAACTTATCCTTGTTGCTTAGCAACCCTTTGAGTGTAGTTACAAACTTTGGCATGAGAACGAGAGCATCAGCAAAGCTTATGTCGAAGTGCATCTCATTGAAGATTTGGAAGAACTTTTCCATTTGTGCATTGTTTTTCTCTTTAAGCTTTTGATCATTAAGCCTTGAAGGATATGGTATTGAAGGCTTAGAATTTGTCTTCGGAACATCGGGTTCCGGAATTGGAATTTGGACCACCGAAGGTTGGACGTGTGCGGTACTTTGTGGGCTTGAAAAATGCACCTTGTCCGTTGTCACCTTGGTATCCCGATTTACCTCCCCCGGTGGAGGGGGCATAGGAGTCGAGGGTCCATTATGTGTTTTACCACTTCGAGTAGCGACAGCTTTTAATTCACCCTTCGGGTTAGGAATGGTATTTCCCGGAAGAGCTCCCGAAGTTGAACCTTGATTCATCGAACTCATGAGACTGGCAAACATGTTCTCAATTTTGCTTTGAGATTGATCAATTTTGTAGTTTGTATTTCTAAGCTCACTTTTAAGCTCTTGACCCTGTTTTGACATTGAGGTTTGAAAATCATTTTTCAAAGTGGTGATTTGATTTTGCATTGACCTCATGTTGGCCTCATTTAACTTGATGTAGTTAGCAAGTTCATTTGAGGAACCAACGGGGGCTTGGTAATGAGAAGCTTGAAAGCCTTGATTGAAATTACCCCCTTGGGTTGGGTATTGATTGATCAGGGCTTGAAATTGATTTTGAACATTTTGCCCTCTCGGTTGGTTTTGATTGAATCTATTTGGATTGTTGGGTTGAGAAAATCCGGGTGGTCCATTTTGATTGTTAGCACGATAGTTTGGGTCAACTTGAGGACGGTATTGATTACCTCCTTGATTGAGAGACCCGAATACCGGATTAACTTCACATCGACTACCATCGGTGGCAGTACAATTGTAGTATGCATGAGGACCACCACAAGTGACACAAGTTTCTTCCACCGCTTTGACTTGATTGGGTGAAGAAGTTTGTGGGGAAGAAAGTTTCTTTTGTTCGGAAAGAACCAAAGCTTGAATAGCCTCCGTGAGTTTGTCAATCTTAGCATCGGTGCTAGAAGTACTCACGGGAGATGAGGTAGAATGGGTAGCACTCACTTGGGAAACAACCGGCTTGCTTCGTGTAGTGCGAACCTTAGACTTGTTCTCAATGATGGCTAAAGCATCTTTCGTAGTCCGATACAAGAGATTACCACCGGCGGCGGCATTAAGAGAGTCTTGATCGGAATGGTTCAATCCATTGTAGAAAGTATCGAGTTGATGCAACTCGAAGAAACCATGGTGAGGACATTTGCGAAGTAATTCTTTAAAACGGTCCCACGCTTCACTAAAGGATTCATCAAATTTTTGAGTGAATTTGGTGATTTCATTTTTAAGGCTTGTGGTTTTTGATGGAGGAAAGAATTCATTCACAAATTTCGACACCAAATCTTCCCATGTTAAAATAGAACGAGGGGGTTGTTTTTCTAGCCAAGTTCGGGCCGACCCCTCGAGAGAGAAAGGAAAAAGAAGCAATTTGATTGCATCTTGTGGTACATTTCGGTATTTGATGGTAGAGGTGATCTTGTTAAACCATCGAATGTGGGAATGAGGATCGTCCCTCTCAAATCCGAAATATTGACTAGAAGTTACTAAGGATAGCAACCCGGTCTTTAGCTCAAAGCTATCGGCAACGATTGCCGGAACAACGATAGCATCTCCGTAACCCTCGGTGGGTGCTTGGAGAAGCTCACACATGGTACGTTCCTCCGCCATTGTGACAATGGGAGGAACGGGGTTAGGAATAGCATGAACTTCGGGTTCGGCTATTGAGGCGGAATGCCTACGATTACGTCTTCGATTACGTCTTCCCGTAGTATGTACGACTTCACGTAAAGGGCTTGTCGACGGAGAAGAACGAGTGCGCATGCACTAACAAAAACAATTTCAATTAAAACAAGACCGAGGCAAAACACAAGTGAACTTAAACCTTAAATCAAACAAGCGTACGGTAGCTCTTCAAAAGATAAACGCGCAGAGTGGCGGGAGAGAAGAATGGATCTCTCTTCGGTCTGCAATTTAATGTCAAGACCTACCTTAAACCACTTGTATAGGTTGTTTATCAATCAAAGGTGAGCCGAATTCGCAAGCGACACAAAGGCAAGTTTTAATCTTTAGTTTGGGAACTTATTAATGGTCATACCCCCAGTTAGGTAGTATTCTGTCTTGGTTTTCGACGGTAATTTTTTTTTTTTTTTTTTTTTTTTTTTTTTTTTTTTTTTTTATTGTTTTATTAATTTAACAAGAAAAACGGAAAATCTTTTTGTATTTTTGTTTTTATATGATAATATATATATACAAAAGAAAAGAAAAATATTTTTGTGTTTTATAAATTTTTTTTTTTTTGGAAGTGATAACTTCGTGAAGAAGGATCTCAAGTCACTAATCGTTTAAACCTTAAACAATATTGTCGCAACACAACCTCCCCGGCAGCGGCGCCAAAATTTGATCGCGCGTGTGAGTATATATAAATAAATATAGTATCGTGCACACGTGATACTTTGGGAAATGACAAGTCAAACCTTAGGAAAAGTCAAACTTGCAAAACCCGTGAATGTGATGTGTGTGATACCGGGCAAGTGATCACCCGGGTCGTGTCCCAGCGAGGTGTGAATCGAGGATTTCGTTTTAGGTTCGGGATTAAAATGCTTGATGATTGGATTTGGAGATTATTTGGTGTTGTGGTATAATTACACAAAGCAATGAAACGCAAAAGGTATTTAAAACTAAAAACGCACGTTTTAATTAACATTAACGTCAACGCACAAAAATAAAAGTGAAATCTAAAAATATAAACCCTACAAGTACCAAATTGATTTTCCTACACTCTAAATTATAAAAGAAAATTTTGGAAAAAAGAATTTTATTTTTTTGACTTTTTAAATTTTTTTTTATTACAAATTAAAAACTATTTAAACTAATTTAAATCAAAATAAATACTAAACTAAATTCTAAAATTGTGAAATTTTTTCTACAAATACTTTAAGTTAACAGGAAACTAAGAAAAATATAAAAAGTCCTAACACCTTATTAATAAGCAGTTAAATGAGCAAATAAGCAAAAATAAGCTAAAAAGGAAAAACTGGCTTAAAACAAATAAGAACTAATACTCTAACGTAGAAGTCCCAAGGGCAGGCTGGTTAGAGTGTTGTGTGTTTACCCGATAGACCCAGGTTCGAACCCTACTTGCACCATATTTTGAACTATTTTCTTTTTTTGATTTTTTTGTTAAAACTGATTCACCTAGTAAAGATAAGCATTTTTCAAAACTATGACTTAAGCTGAAACTCAATAAATAAGCCAGAAATAAGCTTAACAGGGCTGCAACTATGAAAATTAAGCTAAGGGTGGTTCAAGTTAACTGTTAAGCTAATTTATTAAGCTAAGGGCTTCTGGAAATAAACTAAAGTATCTATGACATCTTAATAAGCTATAATTAATCTAAAACAAGCACTGGATAAGCCAGATAAGCACTAGGAGGGGGAAAATGAGCACAAGTCTGCTGATATGCCTAGGAGCAGGGCAAAAATGGCTTTTTCAAGCCTGTGAAAAGCTGCTATAAGCTAGTCTAAAAATCCTACAAAAAATACTAAACAGAGATGAGCTATTGAACTTTAATTATCCTAAGTTACAGCTTATACTAACTTAAATTGATTGAGTTAAAATTGATCAAAGGTACCTAAAAAAACCACAAAACTGAAAATGATAAACTGCAATGAGCTATGGACTGAATTAGGTTGAATCAGAGACTAGGCCTATGGTATTCAATTGCAACACTAAATATGGATTAGAGCACACCTGAGATGTGCAAAGATGGCCTCAAAGCTGGTCTAGCTTGAGAGGAGCTTATAACAGCAGTTCAGAGCTTGTGGTTGCACTAGCTTGCTCCAAACCTGTAAAACAACTCAAAATAGCAAAGTGAACCTTGAAACAGCTTAAATAAGCTGTTATTAGCCTAATCAAATCTGACCCAAGTGCAAGTAAACAGTAAATGTGGTTTTTTTGACCCACTTTGGCCACTAAACCAAACACCCCTTTAGTCAACTGCTTTGAAAATTTAGACTAGAACTTGGTGAATTAACTTATGAAACTGACTTATTAAAGTTTAAAAAACTTAATGACACTCTGAAAAGCAAAATAAAACTCAGAATAAGCCCTTAATGAGCTTATGACCAATCTTGGACTAGCTTGACTGATTTTAAGCTTTTTAATGGAAAATGTATTTTAAGCTAAATTAACTAAACTATTGACTGATAAAGAACTAATTGACTTAATTGAACTGAGAAAACCTAATAATGACATAAAATAAGCTCAGAATAAGCTATTGGCTTAATTGGGCTACTTTAACTGTTTTGAAATGTCTAAATAAAAATGAAAATAGAACTGATGATAACTATAAAAGTAGACTAGTCCAACCTTAAGTTGAGTGATAAACTCAGAAAAGTTAGAATAAGCTACTAATAAGCTAGTCTACATTGATCGTTGACCAAGATTGACTTTTTTTTGTATTTTTTAGATTATAACTGACAAAGCTAAATAAACTCACAGGAAGCTATAACAAGCTTGTATGAGTTTATGTGAAGGGAAATGGGACTTGTGGATGGACTATAATAGTTAAACAACTCAATGCGATTTATAAAAAGAAATTTGAACTTTGATTATACTAGAAACTGAGGTTACAAATGATTGAAACTAGAACAAGTGACTTAAAAGTAACTAGAATTGACTAAAGAAAACTTGAAATTACAACTGGAACATTAAGAACTAATAAAACGACTTAAAACTAAAACTAACTGCCTTTTAAGGCTTACAATGTATCCTATTTATACTAAAAAGAACTAGGGTTGTCTTTATCTTTGTCTCTGAGCAAATCCCCACCGTTTGATTAAGTTAAACATGATCACAGCCCTTTAATCTCTTTTTTTGGCGCCCATTTGAGGTATGGATTGCCAGCGTGGAGGGGGAGGGAAAGGAAGGGTTGACTTTGGGAAATGGTGAGGCGGTTTGGTGGGTATTGGGAAGTGGAGAGGGAGACACAGATGTTGGAGATGGCAGAGGTGATGGTACAGTTCTTGGGGAGGGTGTATTGGCGGGAAGATGAAGAAGAAGAAGGGTGGGTTTGACTGAGGTTGACCAGTTTTTCTTTTATTTCTTTGGTTTGGCCTGGTCACAAATGGGGGGTCAATTGGGTTTGGCTGGGGTTCAAACAAGGGAATGGGTTCAAAAGGTTTAATTAGTTTTAAAGTTTAAAGATTTTAAACTTCAAGGACCATTTGAGTAATTTTCTGAAAACCCAAGGACTAAAGCTGCCAAAAATAATTTCAGGGACCATTTATGTCATTTTGGAATTTTGGAGGTTGACTTTGACTTTTGACTCTGACTTTGTCTTCACTTGACCAAATGCACACTTGTTGTCGAATCAATCCAAAAATACTCGTTTTCGCTCTGTTTTCAATCTTTTGTACCTGAAACACATAAAACACAAAACCAAGGATATCTGCAATATATTTGGGTGTTTTTGGTCATTTTTGTGTCTTTATCGGGTGTAAAATGATGAGTATTTACACACTCATCACCCGGCATAAATTAGTATTGCTAAAGATTCTATCAAGATTACACTAACAGTACTAAGTCAGTTAGTACTGCTAGTAGAAGAAGTTAGTACTGGTTATAAGATAAAGACAGAATGTAAAAGACACGTAATGATATATATATATATAGAATAGATTGCATGTATATCTTATTAAGTTAGATTGATACGTATAATAGTTTTACTTGTGTAGGACTCCTTGTTCTATAAAAGGAGATCCTAATTAGGGTTTCATATCGCTCATATATCTCTAATATCCCTAAGTACGAATTAATTGTAAGAGCTTCAAGGTTGTCGAACCCTGGTGATATTGTAGATCATCCGTATTAATATATTGAAGCTAATCATTGTGTTAAACATTGTGTTCTTGTATTTCATTGTTACATTCATACAATCACACACATCACCAAACACAAAATATTCTAAGTGCTTTGTAGTAAATTCCGCGTGCTACTTAGCATTATACTTAAAGTATCTTCAACACAAGTTGTGTGTTTTGATCCGGTCACAAAATTTAATTCAGAAGAAACATGTTGATTAGGGAAATCACATGTTTAGGGGAGGATTGTTGGGAATTAAATGTTCTAAAGATTAGTATCGGGAATTAATCTTTCACAAGGTCAGTTCTACTCAAAGAAATACTCTAATTGTCATTCTACTGCTAGTGTATTTCATTCTACTGCTAGTGTTAGAGATTCTGCTGCCGCAAGAATTCTACTGCTAGTGCATCAGATACTGCTGTTGAAGAGATAAGTGTCGCGTATTCTACTGCTAGATGGATAAGTATACAAAGATATTTGTATAAAAGTCAAAGATATACGGTAGATAATATCTTTGATAGATGTTCAGTCAACAAGTTGTGTACACAGATACAAGTTTTATCTTAAGGACTAACACACTCAAGCAAAGCAAGTAGTTCGACAAGACTTATCATTTATTGTAAAGATCTCCTTAGTTGTATAAAAGGAAGATCTTGTCTTAGTTACGTGTGTGTAAATTTTTGCTTAATGTAACTATTAGAAAAACTAACTAAGTTGATAGAACAAAACAGAAAATAGTTTTTTCTTTGTAATAGAGATTCAAGGTTTTGTAACCCTAGTGATAGTGAAGATCACTCGTATTATTCTCAATAATATTGAATCGTTTGATGTTAACATTCATTGTTCATTATCAAATTCAACAACCACCACTGTTCCATTTCCAATAATCAATAACCTTCTAAGTGTGGTTAAGTAGATTCCGCATACTTAATCATATTCACTCAAAGTATCACATACACTCGTTATAAAGGACGAACATCCTATTAAGTGTATCGAATCCCTCTCAAATATCAATTCATTATTCAAATTATGATTGATATCATCATTGAATCTTATTGAAAAGTTTTTAAGTGTGGACATGAAATTGGAGTCATTATTTGTCTAGCTTCAAGATTACATCAAAATATAACGAAATACATTATCTTGAATCTACATACTCAATCACACTCGATTGTTATGAAAATAATGACTTTCTCTCAAGACGAAAATAATATGCATCAGATCATAACTCACACTTGTGTTGAAGATGCCATATTGAGTCTTCTTGTCCAATGGTTGCGTTCCAAACATTAAACTAATATGTTTAAAAGATGCATAAAATACACAACTAAGTAGGATTGACAACTTGGATGTTTCATCCAAAATATACAAGTAATTTACATTGCAATGAAATTAGTAAATGTGTCATTTTCGAAAAACAAAACATGAGCAAACAAACAACATATGTAAACTTTGCTCATGAATGACTCAACACTCAAAATCACATGTCTAGTAAAAGTGTCACACATAATATGTTATTAACTACTATGTAAGTCATCAATCTTTGAGAATATCACATGTATTTCTCTTATCAAAAGATTGACAAAAGATAACTTATATCTTATGCATCTTATTTTCTTTGTAACATTAATGGTTATGATACAAGAGAATACATTGCATCCTGTTAACAAATATAGGATATTAGAGTTGAATAATAACCTAATACAACATGTGTCATTGCATAAACAAGTAAAATTGGTCATACACTAACATACTTGTTTCATTAAGCATTTGTAAGAGTGATAAGTTTCCTCTTAGAAAAGCATATTTATTGAAATATACAATATGTCTCACTTTAAGTATAATACTCACAAGATCTATTGAGGTAAATAATCTTTACTAGATTCTTTTCTCAAGATATGCAAATGAGCATTCTTGAAACACTCTCGATGTAGTAGATTCTACTTTGTATCACATTAGAGCATCTCTTGGTTCTAGGAAACCAAATCATGTTAAAATAACATGCAACAACCCAACAAACAAAGGTGTTATCCAAGAGATCATAAAATGCACCATCTCCACCAAATAACCTTTAAATCTCAAACACGATATTAAAACATTTTGCTTGCCTTTGTTAGGAGTTGTGTAAGACATGTCATCTTCTTAACCGAATTTCAAAATATGGTTAGTTGAGTCATTTTAGGCCATGTATTAGCAAAATAAGCTAATATCATCTTTGCTATACTTCGATAGGCAAATATAGGAATTTGAATTTTTCTAACATGAGAATGAATACTGGAGAACCTATCGCACTAGAAATTCAATTTGACCTAACGGTTGAATTGCTTCCAGGAGAGAAGTTTGGTTCGTGGTATAACCCGTAAAAATGGTCGTGTTCAGCCTGAATTAAGCACCACTAGTGATAGTCTCATACTCATTCTCTAACTTGAAAATTTTTCATTCCTACATTTGACTAAAGATAGTTTACATCGGTGAACTTTATTTCCCGTTAGGATTTCATTTTGAACAAGTAGTAATTAGGATCTTCCTTAGCGAAACTAGATTCCTTGCATCCCACATATGTGTTTCAAATTGATAACATGTTCTCATAAGATATGATTGAATGTCTTCATGATCTTAAATGCTAAATGATTATCATGTTTTGCATGATGTTTTCATTTATTCCTTATGTGCAGTTTACATGATTTGCTTGTAAATTTAGCACCCACACTATGTCCTTTTAACACATTAGGAATTAGGTATGCCTATCACTATGAACCCTTAGACGTCATATAGTCATACACTAGTGTTAAAGCCTATAAGTTAGAGTAGTCGCAAAATTGTCTTAATTCCTTGGTCTTCATTTCATTTTCTTCCAAGTAATACACCCTTTGTCACGGGGAGGTTAGATACAACCCAGTAGAACTCGGAGTAGGTTTGAAAAATTAAATATTTCATCCAAAATATTCAAGTAAGTTTAACTTGCGATCGCAATTGTTAAATGTCATATCCGAAACATCATATTCAAGCCTTTTAACAACATATGTTAAAACGCTCATCCAAAAGCTAAAAGCTAACATCAACCTTCGGGTGACAAAGGACTCACGAGTTACTATATAAGTGATTAGTAGTTCCTTTCATCCTCGTGTGATTATACATTTCTTAAGATTCCAAGCCCTGCTGTGAATCAGCACCATAGGCCCTGCTTTACGTCTTTCAAAACCCCGTGAAACACTCGCGTGCGAAGCACATCGAAATCCGTAAATCAACCAAACCTCTCAAACGAGAATCCTCTAACCGTCTTCGTCTAGGTCTAGGAATGATGGAACATATTCCATAAATCTTATGACTATTTAAATATTTCACTGGAAATATTAAAGTTATCCCTCGTACCCCTCTTATGACTACTTGAATATTTCACTGGAAATATTGTAGTCATCTCGTGCGTCTCATCACATGCCTTTTTAAATATTTCACTGGAAATATAGAGTCATTCTTCACATCCCTCGTATGACCACTTAAATATTTCTCTAGAAATATTAAAGTCGTCCCTTACGTCTCGTCTCGTGACTTTTTAAATATTTCAATGAAAATATTAAGTCATCCCTCACATCCCTCTTATGACTATTTGAATATTTCACTGGAAATATTGAAGTCATCTCTTATGTCTCATCTTATGACTTTTTAAATATTTTACTAGAAATATTAAGTCATCCTTCACATCCCTCTTATGACTACTTGAATATTTCACTGGAAATATTGAAGTCATATCTTGTGTCTCATCTCATGACTTTTTAAATATTTCACTGGAAATATTAAGTCATCTTTCACATCGCTCTAATTACTACCTATGTATTTCCTCAGAAATATAAAAGTCATCTCTTCTCGTCTAGTACCGTTCATCTCGTAAAAAGAATTTATTAGGTATAAATTCTCTCCTCGTGTCGAAAAGTCTCACTAAATCAGCGAGATTTATTCGTATAATCCTCTTAAATTCAAATGACAACTTAAATATTTCATCCGAAATATTTAAAGTATATTTAATTTGCGAAATGCAATTAAATGTCATCTCTCGTTCTCGATCAACGTTCATCGAATCCCATTGGATTCATTCATAAAAGAATTTATTTGGTATAAATTCCTTTAATCTATGGTCCAGAAAAATCACAACATATGTGAAATTTCTTTGTCAAAAATCTAATTCTGGGACAAAACTGACCTCAGCAGGTCACGGTATACTTAAATAGGGGACGGTACCGCTAAATTTAACGGTACCATCGGACCGTTGTCTGCCGAGACAGTTTATTTTTCTTTTAATTCTCTCTGTTTCAAAAGCACTATCGAAACCCACTCGATGTAGTCTTGTACCAGAACCGTCTCCTATCAGAATAGATTCTGTCTATCTTCTAATTCCTTAGCTTTTTCCCCTTTCACTTCCGCATGGTACTGAACACACCATATGTATGGTTACTTCCATATCCATTATCTTCTCAACTTATCTACACTTTTCAACCTTATTTCTACACTACCAATGCTGTCGTATCCCACTCACCTTCCACACACTTCAAGCAAAGAACCGCTAGGATAAGTTGAGATAACCTTTCTTCATCAACATAGATAACCCCACTAGAACCTTATCACTAACCTCACAACCTTGAAGATTTTATCTTTTGAACCCTTAGCATATTTCCACGTAATCACATGCCTCATCATGTGAATGTTCTATGAATATTCACAATGATTGAGAAGAGCTACGTGACTTCAAAGGTGAAGTTTATTGTATGCTATCCACCACTTGTCATGACGTTACTAAGCTTATCGCTTCCGTCAATGTTTGTTTTCCTCTTTTTTTTTTTTTTTTTTTTTTTTTCACATCTTGTCCGGATGGTCATAGATTAAGGGGGAGCGAAAACACACTCATATAGTCTTTCAATAAACACTCTCAAGAACACACAAATGTGGTTCTTATTCCCTAGAAAACTTCCCTTTAGCTGCCCAGAACTAGGCTGCATAGGAAAATTCGTGACTTCCAGGTCACGGTACCGTTAAATTTAACGGTACCGTGCGGTATTTAGTGGTACCGTGCCCTTGTTTGAAAAATTTCACTGTTTCCTCTAGATCCCTGCATCCCTAACCTCAAGCCTGCAAAATTTTGCAAACTCACATACACCTTAAGATTCCCTCACTACACCATAGGACACTACCACCAACTTTAATTCGAATCCCACAACTCTTGCCTATATAAGGCCTCACCATTGCAAGCTTATCTTGCATCTCATCTTCACACTCAACCCTTATAACTAAATTTCACTCTTGATAGTGATATTTAGTTTCAAAACCTTCAACCCTTATATCAATCCCACTCAAACCTTTTAGCTACACTTCACTCTTGACAGTGATAGTTAGTCTAAGAAGCTTCAACCCATCGATCATTACACTCAAACCTTACAACTATTCCTCACTTTGGATAGTGATAGTTAGTTCAATAACCTTCAATCCTCACAATCACACGAAACCCTTCATGCACCAAATTATCTCTAACACACAACTAGGATCATCCAAACTAGAAATCTAGAACTTCGTTACCTCAACCCCGTTAGAGATATCCACCCACAATCCTGTTAGGATCACATGCACATTTTCTTTTTCTCTTTTGAAATATATCATGCATCTCATTGTCAGTGCAAACGATATATTAATCTAAACCATCTTTTCCCACCTTTCCTCAAAGGTCAAAACCAACACTCTCCCATCTTATGGAATCATTTCCATTCGCATCTAAGTGCTTATCATTCACATTTTCATTTTTTTTGTATAACTTCTATCGAGTCTACTTTATGGCATGACTTGTCATAATAGTAATCATTTAGAGTATGTCTTATCAACAAACTATCCTTAACACCAATCATCTTAGGTAGATGATTATGTTGTTCAAAAGGTTTGTTAGAACTTGCCTTCCCAATGACAACTTGGAAGAAGTCATTTTGTGTGTCAGTCAACGAACGAATCTCGTTCCTGTTAGTGTGATTGATTGAACAATTACACCTTAGGTTGTCGGTCGGGTTATGACACTCAAGTGTCTTTGAATTGCAATATGCATTCATCTTTTTGTGTCGCTCAACTTTCTTGGGCTTTCTTTTTGGTCTTTATCCTTTTGGCACACTTTTGGGTTGTGACACTCATGTTTTAACATAGTTTAACCCTTTATACGTTATGTTGCACGAAGCTAACCCTTGACGTAGGAAAAGCCTTTGTAAGAATTTGATCCATGGATCAGCTAGTTACTAAGGTAAATAAACAAGGGGATTCAATCACCATAGGGGAGCATTGAGCTAGGGGGAGCTCGGGGGTGTTTGAATACATAGCATGGAGTCGTCTTCGCAAGTGGTGATAGAAGACTTCACTGGGATGATGCAAGCTCGCCTTTCTGGGGAGAAAGGAAAGTAGTGCAATAAGGGGGAGTAGGGAGTGAATTCAAGGGAGAGCTCGAGGCAACTACCTTTTTTCTTCGCCAAAAGGAGGAGAAGGGAGTGTAAACAGGTAACTTTTACATTTTACTGTGTGTTACGGTTTACATATTTGTCATCATCAAAAAGGGGGAGATTGTTAGTGCAAATATTACGAATATTTAAACTAAACGGTTTCTTCGGTTTTAATAATGACAAACATGTAACTCGTAATGCATAACGTAAAATGAGCAAGTTACTTGTTTACATAAATCATCAACGCATTCTTACATCAACATCTCTCAACGTATCAAGTATGCCTCAATAAAGTCGTTGATTTCCATCCCGATGTAAATCACTCAAGGTATGAACAAACAAATTTAAACTTGACGGATGATCAAAGAAATAAAAATTTTGTTCTAAACTTCACATTTTTATGAATGTGACAAAAAATTTTACAAATTATTTTTGAATTAAAAAGAAATATTTTATTTGGGATAATCATTTCAAAAATAGTAACTATTTCCCCCCAAAACAACTCCAAACATTCCCAAATAAATCTTTCCCACTAAAAACAAACGGAGGAGCGTCCATGGTACCACTAAACTACCAACGGTACCACAAAATTTAGTGGTGCCATCTGACAATTAGTGGTGCCGTCCCTCTGTAACGGCTAGTTTTTTCTTTGCCTATAAATAGTGGACCATTTTACACTTCCAACTTGATTTTTCCAGTCAGTTTTCTCTGGTCTAATCCCTTCTTATTTAGATCACTTTCTTTGATCATTTAGAGAGTCTTAGTTTGTTTAAGAGTGATCCTTTCATCCAACCAAGAGATCACCTTCATTCCTCTTCTAGTGCAAGAGAAGAACACAAGGTATCAAAGAAGATACAAAGTGTTGTAGTTGTAGTTAGAGCGCTTGTAACACTTGTTACATACTTGTTGTATCTTGTATACATCAAGTTCACTTTTCTTTTCAGAGTTTGTGAGAGAAGATCATTGTGATCTTATAGAGATATTGAATATCTAGTTGATCAAGGGTAGATATGGTAGATTGAGTCAAGTGAGGGTTGATCATTGTGATCTTGTCGAGATCTTGGAGATCTCTTGAAGCTTGTGGGCTTGTGTGATTGATCAAGTAGATCAAGGGTAGATCGGGTAGATCGAGTCAAGTGGGAGTAGATCATTGTGATCTTGTTGAGATCTTGGAGATCTCTTGTAGCTTGTGGGCTTGTGTGATTGATCAAGTAGATCAAGGGTAGATCGGGTAGATCGAGTCAAGTGGGAGTAGATCATTGTGATCTTGTTGAGATCTTGGAGATCTCTTGTAGCTTGTGCGCTTGTGTATTGATCAAGTGAATCAAAGGTAGATCGGGTAGATCGTGAGTAGACCGTGTGGATCGTGGTAGATTGGTACTAGCTAAGATTAGTACTCAATATTTAGCTTAGTGTCAGAAATAAGGATAAGCGACGTTGTACGGTTTTCTCCGCCAGAAGGGAGCTTGTTGATTAGTGAAGTAACTCTCGAGTTAGGTACTCGGGGAGTGGAGTAGGGCGAAGAGGAGCTTCGTGACCGAACCACTATAAATCATCGTGTCTGGTTTGCGCCTTCTTACTTATCTCTTTACCTTTATTTTATTCTTTATCGCTTTATATTTATATTTGCATTGCGTTTATGTTTGTGTGGCTTGTTGCTTATAATATGTTGATTATGCTTGTGTCATGGTTTGATTGTGTTTGTTTCGTTGTTTACTTTATACCATCTATAGATGTTGTATGATCTTTGTTGACACTTTTCATATTACGTTACACTTGATCACGTGTTTGATACAAAAAGTTTTTAAGTTTTTAATGGAAACGTATTCACCCCCACTCTACGGTTTCCACAAAATTGAGGTTCGGGATTTATTTAGGCTCGATAACGATCGAGTTAGGACACGAAATTAATACAGTTGTATATATAATAATTCTTCCACGAAAAATAAGTATTTACATGACTAGTGTCTCGTAAATAATATAATAATCACAATGAATCATTTATTGAGTGACGGTTGTGTCGGTATGCGCTGTATGCGGTTTTCACGTTTTGCGAGATAACTTCTCGTTAAATAGATAGAGGCGAACGAAAACGTTCAAAGAGTAATAATTCGAAGCTGAGTGAATTATTTAACTTGAAAAATTACCGGCTAACTACCGGTTATAGTAATTGCTTTTATGTTACGGTAAAAGTCAAATAGTCAAGAAGTCAAAGTCAATTTTTTTAAAAAAGTCAAAAGGGCAACATAGTCATTTTGCCTTATGAAAATTTACGGGTTGCTACAAGTAACCACAAAGTAAAGTTCAATTGTACCATTTTCGGCATGCTCCTAGATGAAGTGATACCGGTGAGAAATATGCTTGATTTTTGAATGTTGAACAGTATTGCAGGAGATTGCAATGGCACTCTTGGAGTCACAGTACTTTGGAATCTTGTCGAAGACATAACCATAATCCATTAGCTGAGATCTCATCCAAATGAATTGAGAATAGCAGGCAGACATTGCCACATATTCTGCTTCTGTTGATGACAGTGATGTACAATCTTGTTTCTTTGACTGCCAAAGATACAAGCTTATCGCCTAGAAACTGAAAACCACTTGATGTGCTTTCGCGTGTATCTAAACATCCTGCATGATCAACATCTGAAAAAGCAATTAGTTCAAAACCAGAATCCTTCGGATACCAGATCCCCAAGTGAATGGTTCCCTTTATGTATCGAAGGATTCTTTTAACCTCTGAGAGGTGTTTTTCAGTTGGGTTTGACTGATAGCGGGAGCAAAGATAGACAACAAAGACTATATCTAGTCTGCTGGCGGTTAGATACATGAGAGACCCAATAATACTTTGGTATTTGGTAGTGTCTCTTGGTATCCCAAGTAAATCAGCATCCAGCTTTGGGGATATTGCAGCCATCGGGGTGTTATAAGTATTGTAACACCCCCAACTCGGATTATGGCAGCGGGACTGAGTTTGGGGTATTACTTGAGGGGTAGTGAGTCAAAATCATAGATAAACGATTTCATAACGAGACGTTTTTAATAAAACACCACATTCAATTACATAGTTTAAACTTTAGAGTTCAAAAGACTCTTAACACATTTAGCAGCGGAAAATGAAATAGTTTGCAGCGGAAATTAAGATAGAAATAGCAAAACATAACCCACAGATAGCCATCCTGAACCTCCAGCCCTTTCCTCGTGCACACTTCATAAATCAATTACCTGAGATAAACATGCTAAAAAGTCAACACAAAGGTTGAGTGTAATCCATAGGTTTAATAAAATAATAGTTGAGCACAAGAATTTTAGTCTGGAAGCGTCACATATTTCTCTGGATTTTTGCTAAGCTCATGACACACAATGCATTAACCAATACTAGTAATCCTGGCATAAGTCGACAACAACCACAGAATTTCATAATCATAATAATTGCCCCCAAGTAGGTATCTTGCCAAATACCTAGGTAACTCAAATATAGCACACCCGTGTTGCCTACCCGGTCAACAGGGATGGGATGGTCAATCGTATAGGCCTATAAACTATAATCGTGCTCACCCGCAGGTGATTAATGGTTCATGATCGAGGGACTTCCTTTTGGCAAGGAAGGTACTTAGCATTCATAGCGTCAATCAGGATATAGCATACAAGTAAACAATTGTGCTCAGAAAATAGTAAGTAGCATGTATCTCCCCCACGGGGTTTATAAACATTTAAAAGAGCTCAAGTGGGGCTATGAATCACACCTTAGTCACAGAGAAAACGAGATAACAATCAGATGGTACGGCACAGCAAATGAACCTCAGCACAACCTAATCAATTAAATGACATAATTCAGAAATAATACTCAAAATGATCTAATAAATAATACTCGTATAAAAGGTTTTAGTTTCAATGGCGTTTGAAAGAAAAGATACGTTTAAGTCTCGTGTGGAAGACAAGAAAGGTAAATAGATAATAAGTCGGCGAATACGAACGGACACTCGAGAAAGACGAGAGAAGAAGAAGAAAAGAATATAAAGAAAGAATAAAATCAGAAAAGAATAAATAAACAAATAAACAAATAAACGACATCAATAGATAGTTTCGGCTTTTCCCCGTTTTTCCCAAAATAGATGTTATAACCGTTAAAACATAAGAGTCTTAAAAAGGTTTTGGAACATTTAGTAAATCATAAATAGTTTAAGTTTATAAAACATTTTACGAAATTTGGGCATGAAGTGCCCGTTTATAAAACATTCCCAAGTCATACGACTTATTTGAATATTTCAATTATCGACGAGTTTTACAAGTTTTAATATATAATTGGACATATCATTCGCGTGAATATTAGTTGTTTAGTTTTATCGACCATTTTGTATAGTTCGGGTCCAGGTAGGTTAAGCTCTTATGAGTCTAACGTACCCTTCCGTCTCATGTACCAAAGGGTCCATAATAGTCCAAATAACCAATACCGTAAATCCAATACGTCCAATCCTTGTCCACAACATCAAATCATTACAATATTATTCAAATCGAATCAATAAATATTAAGTATCTCATGTGTTGCAATATTATCCCACAACGCTATTAAATATCCGAAACTCTCATATCGATCACAAACGAATAATAATAACTAACGACTAACTAAATATAATACGACTCAAATATCAAATAAATAAAAAAAATAAGTAATTAACGACTAAACTAATAATCACGACTCGACACATTTTAAATAACAACGACAAATAAACAACTTGGCCGTGACTCGCCACGAGTCACGGCTCGACCCGATCCAAGCCGTTGAGGCTCTCGGCCACAATATATTCAACACAACACAACCAATGTCCATATTAACTATCCTAAATCTGATTTAAACACAATCTGAATACTAACTCAAAACCAAAATAAATTTTCCCATTCGACACAATAATTCAATCCGTAACACAGTTTTAATTCGACAACACCACTTCTCAATTTTTTTTACTTAATCCAAATACTAATTCATATTAACTCTAAAAAAATATAACCAAACAACATGAACAAACTAAAACTGCCAATATGTTATTAGTCCAACGCAATCCGAATCGAACACGATCATCAAAATAACCAGTCCTAACATAATCTCAACCCGCCGTGACTCACGGCTTGACTATATGTTGACTGTCGAGACAGTAACAACCCAAACAGACCTCAAATTCATATCAAACTCAACCAAAACATCACCACATTAAAAGAAATAATTAAAGAACAATAAAATATCACAAATAATCAATCCTCACCGAGTCAACCGAGTGGACTGAGTCAACGCCGAGAGAGGGGGAGGGGAGGGTTCCACACGAGGGTTTTATTATGTTTAACCATTTCATCAATAAAAACTTATTTAGATTTGGATAAAATGAAATAAATAAATAAATAAAATATTTAAATTAGGGTTTTATAAAAAGTTATTAAAATAAAGGTAGAGGGCGCGTGGGGTTAGTTTACCGAGAAGAAACAAGAGGAGGAGAGTGGTGGTGGCTCGCGGTGGTGATGGCAGGTGGCGGTGGTGGCGCGTGAGGCTAATTGTGGTGGGAGCCAAAGTCTCTAAGTTTCTAGAATGGGGTGAAATTGGCCGATCTAATGATTCGGCTAAAAATATGACTTGCCGGAAAATATGGTGGTTGCCGGAATTTGTGGGACGCCGGCGGCTAGTGAGACAGAAGAGAGAGAGAGAATGATGAATAGTGTATAAGTGTTTTATTTATTTTTGGCTATTTATATTTTTGAGGGAGGGGTGTAAATGAAAATATAAGAATGAGGGGTGGGTTATGTAAATATGGGGCGGAGGGGCTGAGGTTGCCATCTTGGTTAAACTTTTACAATAAACACCGCGGGACCCATTCGACATATCAAACGGACTCGAAAATTAACGAAACTTGCGCCATTGTTCACGAAATAATTTTTCCAATAAAAACGAGTATAAATTTGCAATACTTTCAAAAATTAATATTTTTGACAAATACGATACGTTTCGTGCTTTCTAGGTTGTGCTGGTTCATTAATAGGGACAATATTCTCGTTTCTCGCAATATCTCTCGTTTCTCAAACCCAAATAAGTGCAATAAAAAGTTTAAGTTCTCAGGTAATGCAAAGTTTTAAAATAATTGGCTAGAAGGGCTTTGGAAAATTACCGGGTGTTACAAGTATCACAACTAGTTATGCCATGTTTCTTTAATATCTATTGAGCATATTTGGACTGACTAAGAAAAATTTCACGGGGAGATTGATGAACTTGAAGTCCGAGAAAGAAGCTTAGTTCACCCATCATAGACATTTCAAATTTTTTTTCATTAGTTTTGCAAACTTGTTAGAATACTTTTTATGAGTTGAACCAAAAATGACGTCATCAACATATATTTTAACAATTAAAATGTCCTCCCCGTGACGTTGGATAAACAATGTTGGATCCACTGATCCTTTTGTGAAATTATTGGCAAGTAAGAAAGCTGACAGTTTATCGTACCAGGCCCTCGGGGCTTATTTAAGGCCATAAAGGGCTTTCTTGAGCTTGTACACATGATTAGGATGATTTGGATCGACAAATCCTTCTGGTTGACTAACATACACCTCCTCACGAAGTTGACCATTCAGAAATGTCGTTTTCACGTCCATTTGATAGACAACCATGTTTTTGTGTGCGGTATATGCCAGAAAAATTCATACAGCCTCAAGTCTCGCCACGGGAGCAAATGATTCTTCAAAATTCCTTCTTCCTCAGAGAAACCTTTTGCTCCCAAACGCGATTTATTACGAATGACTGTGCCATCAGCATCTAACTTATTTTTCCAAATCCACTTTAGCCCAATGACATAGATTCCATCTGGTTTTTCAACTAACTCCCAAACTTCCAACCGTTTGAATTGATTGAGTTTTTCTTGAATGGATTCAATCAAATTGTCGTAAGTCATTGCTTATTTAATGTTCTTTGGTTCATCTTAACAAACTGTGAGTGCGTAAATGCAATGTTCACCGTCTGTATGAAGTCGTTGTCTTGTCATTACTGGAGCTGATGGATGGCCAATAATATTTACTAAAGGGTGATCTCTTGTTCAATGATGTGTCGAAGGTTGGTGTTGGTAGAACGTGTGCATGTTTGACGGATCCAAATTGCGAGAAGACGACTCTGCTATATCAGGAACGGTTGGAGCCGGTGCAAATGGATTGAAGAAAGCATTACCGTCATAATCTGCAGGTGCGGGTACTTGTTGATTTTGTTGATCATCAGCTGTATCATTGTTGTTGGAAGCAGTTTGTTCTACTGTTGTGGGAGAATCGATTGTTGGTGCATCTGCAGCAACAGTTGTTGTTGTAGGTTCAGGTGTATCTGGAATTGGAATATTATCAGGTTGTGCACCGAAAATAGTAGATACATCTGGAGCAGGGTTTTCGACATTCTCGATAAACATGGGAGCAAACAGAGTTTCCAATTGTTGACGAGTAAACGCAGGTGGTGGTACAACTGATTGATCAGGGAAATTTAAGCGGTTGGTTGCGGGTCCTAAGCTGTTTTGCTTAGAAGCCATTGCTGTAAGCTCATCGAAATTTACGTGAATGGTTTCCATGATTTGTCGAGTACGAAGATTCCAAATTCGAAATCCTTTTGAATTTTCACAGAATCCAATGAATACTCCAATGTCGGCTTCGGCTTTAAGTTTTCCAAGATCGTCACGATCATTATTCGGATAACAAAGAGCACCGATTATATGAAAGTAGATTATGTCGGGTTTGCGGTTGTGAACAATTTCATATGGGGTTTTGTTGTGGCATTTATGAATGATTGAACGGTTTTGAGTAAAACATGCAGTTGAGACGGCTTCAGCCCATAAATAATCCGGTAATTGAGAGAAAATCAGCATTGTCCTAGCAGCTTCCACTAACGTCCAGTTTCATCTTTCAACTACGCCATTTTGTTTTGGAGTGCGAGCTATTGATGTTTGATGCATGATTCCTACTTTCTCGAAATAAGCACGAAGTGTTTGATTCCTAAATTCAGTCCCATTGTCTGTTCGTACTGTTCTGACTGTATTCTTAAGCTGGACTTGAATTTTTGTGAGAAAGGTGATAATCATTGCTGGAGCTTGATCTTTACTTTGAAGAAAATAAACCCAAGTCCAACGTGAGTAATCATCGACAATTACCAAGATGTAGCATTTGCCACTCATACTTTGTACACGCATTGGACTACCCAAATCCATATGAAGTAATTGAAGAACATGTTGAGAGCTGGGTTCTTGTTTAGAAGGGAAATGTTTTCTCTTGCTTTTTCCTTGTTCACATGCCGAACATAGGTGATCTTTGGAATATCGGAATCTGGGAAGACCGTCAACAAGCTTATGTCGAAGTCATGGTTTTGAAATTTAAGTAAGAAATCCGTTTGTGCCACAACCATGATTTTGTCGAAGTTGCTTTTGAAAGAAGACATATTGATGAGGACGCGATCATATCTGACATTGGAATTGTATAAAGTGTTGGGACAACATTAGTTAGATCTCCTTATGTTTTAATGATGAAAAATAAACCTTCAAAACACATAAAATCACAAAACGTTAGCCAAATTCTCCCGACCCATAACTGAGCCTGGTGCGCTGCCAGTGCTTCGACTCGCCAGCCTTCTGTTAAGGTTCAGGACAAAATTTGAAAGTCGGCTTTCCCCTTACCCGATAAATGTGGATCTTTCAATACAGGTATGAATATGTTATGTGCTTCATTGGGAACACTCGAATCGAGTTTTAGAATTAGAGGGATCAAAATTTATAATCTCCCATTTTTGGCAAAACTCCAACTCAAGTATTTTGATAAACACCTCTAGCCAAGGCTTTTCTAAACCTAGGGAGCTTATATATTTCACATGACATCAAGTGAAAGTATTCATATGGCCATAATCTGTGTTTACATCTTCTCTAATCACGTAACGGGTTTACTCCCTTATTGGTCAAACTTAGTCAAAGGTCCCTTTGCGTAAATGCATCCTTTCCCGTTATGGGATATGCTTTACAATGATGCAAAGCACTTAGCTTGTTTGCATCAAGATGATTATTGATTTCGTCGAGTCGTGGAAATTCATGTATTATGAGATTATGAAACTCGACGTTGAATTACTTGAGATTATAAGTAACCTTTGATTTTCTGAAACCATAATCATCTTTGTTAATTCTTTTCTTCCTTAGTGACAAAATGATTAAGCCTTAATCAATCCTTTGATTATTCTTTACACCAAACTAATCCTCCAAACATTTCAAATTCCTCCCAAAATCTTATCCCCAACATTCCCTAATATTTCTTGTACTTTCATGTTCTTCTTGTCCCCTACATTCCCACACCAAATCTTCCAAACGTTCCCTTCTATACATTCCAATCCAACCACTAGGATTTCACCACCTCAGCTTCTTCATTCGAACCTTCATTTCAAAACACAAATAAACCTTCACCACAAACCACCTCCTACTCTCCAACATTCAAATTTCAAATTTTGAATCCAAGCCAAATGCTCCCCATCACTTCAACATCCCATCCTTACCCAACTCACTCTTACACACATACAACTCACTCCCTCACACACAACCTTCCTCACTCTCTCCCTTACTCTCTCAATTCAAATTTGAATTCTCTCTTAGGCTCCCAATCACATCCATATCATATCCAATCCAACTCACATTCTCATTTCATCACATGGGGAATTCTCTCTCACACTCCAACAACTATATTTCAAATTTGAATTTCAAACTTAGGCTCCCTTCCATCACATTACTTCCAACTCATCCAAACTCATCTCAACCCTTCATCTCACCCTCCTCTCCCAGTTTGGAATATTCCCCTGGATATCCTCTTAACCTAACCACACTCTCTCATACAACTAAACAATGGTTCCTTCCTAACCCAACCTCACTCTCTCACTTCCCTCTCACACATTTGAATTTCAAATTCAAATCTTCCCTCTCTCTATCTTTAACATACACACTTCCTTTCCAAGCAAAGGAATATACCATGGCATATTCTTTCTTTTTTTTCTATGCCATGTGAGGAATACCCAAACTACCCTTATCCAATTATTCCTTCTTTATTTCTCTCTCTCTCTCTTCTCTCTCTCCTCTCTCTCTCTCTCTCTCTCTCTCTCTCTCTCTCTCTCTCTCTCTCTCCTCCCCTCTTATAATTGGTTTTCACTTAAACACTTCACAAAATATTTTTTTCAAAATGGCTATTTGAGTTGGTTGACCTTGAGGATGGATAATGTAATGGTCTAAATGCGTGAAGTACAATTGGGGGTTTAGCAAGGTTGGGTAGTTACAAGACCAAAACCAGAAAGAAAATCCTTTAGGGGTTATGGCGCGCTGCTGGCGCTCCGACACGCCAGCCAGTGCGCCAGCCTCGAATTGATTTTCTCAATTTGGGGTTTTGGCTTATAAATACCCACCCTTTCCTCTTGTATTCCTCATCCCTTGCCATTATTCTTTCTATCTTATTTCTTTTCTCTTAATCCTCTAATTCTATCTTGTGTTCTTAATCTTTCTAATAACATCTTTGAAAGAACACATCTCCTTGCAAGGGAAGAATCACAATGAACCTAATCCACCCTTTCTATTACAATCGAGTCTCTAGGTTAGGTTAGGGCTTGATTAAACAATCAAACATTTATTCATTCGATTTGGTTGTAAGGGAAGTCTTGTGTCGAGGTGACCAAGCCTAGATCATTGGGGATCTAGTTGGGGTTTGATACTTCCGGTGGGAAGTCTTTGTGGTCTTAGTGGTCTCTGTGGTTAAGCCGATCTTTGTGCATATCGGTGGAGCGAAGTTGTAACGGTTTGTAGTCCACCGAAAGGATTATGCTTAGTGAATAGTATAATGTCGTGGATTCACAACTGGATGTACGGATGGTATAAACCCCCCATCCCGAACCAGTATATATCGTGGTGTCTCTTTACTTGCTTTATATACTTTAGTTGTGATTGTAATAGTGGTTGTTGTTGTGTAACCACTTGGTACTCTTTGTGGCTTGAAGTTTTTAAACACTCAAAAAGCCGAAGAGACCGTATTCGCCCCCCTCTACGGTTCTACAATTGGTATCAGAGTGGTATACTCAAGTTTTTGAGCATTAAAACCTTCTCGAGAAGTCGTTTTAAGTCAAAAACTTATTTTCCAAAAATTTAAAATACCTAACGAAATTTTTGGAAAAGTTGAGTATAGATCCATGGCTCAAGAGAACTATGTTGAGGGGTGCTCTATGTAAAGACCACCTTTGCTAGAATCCGATGGGTTTTACTTTTGGAAAACCCGGTTTGAGACCTATGTTAGGTCCAAAGATATTGACTTGTGGGAGATCATCCAAAATGGCAACTTTGTCTTCATGATGCAAGATCCTAAAACAAAGCTGATGGTGGAAAAGCCATACTTGGATTTAAATGATGATGAGAAGGAAAACCTTGGAAAGAATGATGAAGCCAAGATGACAATCTACAATGCCTTACCTCGAAGGAAGTTCGAGAGGGTCTATACGTGCAAAATCGTAGCGGAGATTTGCCACACACTTATTATTACTCATCAAGGAAACTCACAAGTCAAGGATTGCAAGATCAACTTACTCATTCAACAATATGTGAAGTTTTCGATCTCGGATGAAGAAACCATTGATAATGGTTATACACAGTTCAATGCTATTATTACAAGCTTGATGGCCCTTGATCCAAGCTATAGCAACAAGAACCATGTAAGAAAGTTTCTTCGAGCTCTTCCGGTGAAATGGAGGCCAAAGGTAACAGCAATTGAAGAAGCCGAAAACTTGGCGGAACTTCCTCTTGATGAGCTAATCGGGAACCTAAAGGTGTACGAGTTGATCTTGGAAAACGATAAGGTGGTTTCAAAGGACAAAAAGGAAAAAGGTTAAATCATTAGCTCTTAATGCTAAAGTCACTAGGAAACAAACTTGTTAGGTCACCATGATTGTTATAACACAAGTATAGATATGAGAGAAATAATAGAGAAAGAGATAGTGTAGTTCAATTACTTCAAGAATAGAAATGACAAAGGTTTTGTAGCATTAATGAAATAACCAACAAGAATACATAAGAGTGTACATGGGTATTTATAGGACAAGAGTGCTAGGGAAACACTCTTGTGTATATTTCTAGAAACTAAGCTAAGGGCCACGGCCCATGGGCCTTCTACAAGGGTCGGACCTATTACAAACATAAAGACCATAATAGTTAAGCAACCTATTACATAATATAATGACCAAGACTTGATAATAGTTACACGTGTTCCCAACAATCTCCCCCTAAGGGTTGGTCATCAAAGGTTGCTTGACGTCTTCATTGCTTCTTTGGCTTTGACGTCTTTTTGTATCTTTGTTCTTGCTCAGTATGATGTGATAATGTTGTGATCTGCCTTTCATCAACGTCTTTGTCTCTGGTGTCTTTACGTCTTTTCCACCATGCTCATACTTCTTTTGACTTTGATCTTTGTACTTCAAGTGATTCTCATTCTTTAGCTTTGATCTTTGACTTATGAACTTTTGCTTCGATCTTTGATGAGAAGTGTCTTTGAACTTTGAATGACATTCTGATGTTGGTATGAGCATGTGGAAATGGAATGCTGTTGATGATAATGGTGGTAATTATGGTCACAGCTAGCTGGAACTCCGGGTCTCCATGAGTACCTGCATGAAAACAGTTAGCAATAAAGTTTCCAGCACTTACAAGTTCGAACTTCGAGATAATTAACAACATAGTGTGAAAACTCTCTCTAATCATTACAAAGACTGTTCCTAAATTGGATACCCTCAAGAGGTCTTACACAAATATACCGAAGTATATAAACGATTCATGTGAGCCGCTGAAGTATACCGAAATATCACTTCACGACTGTAGACCGTTTGAAACCACCGCGAACAATAAGCGTAACCCACAAGGGATTACCGAAGTGACCTGCTGTCAGGGCTATTTGATGTTGACCCTGGCAGGGATTTCCTTTCAATCACTGAGAATTACAATTGTAAATTCTCTCATAAATGTTCATGGCAGATTGCTCAGATCTGCTTAGGACTCTTAATTTTACAACTTGTATTCTTAATGTTGAATAACAAGTGTAGAAAAGTTTAAGTGTTCCTAAGAGATCTTTTGATGAATCTCGTGGCTCTAGACTCGATTAGTGCGTTTTGATTTTAGTAGTCGGAGACTGGAGCGGTGTCTCCTGTTTCAATATCAACACAACTCGGAATGAGAGGTCGATAGATTATGTAGGGTTCCCCGTGAGAAATGAAACAAGTCCTTTTGAGAGAACTTGAGTGGCTAGAAGGTTAAGTGCAGTGCGTCACTGGGTCCATGACGTCTTGTCTTTAATACCGGTGTCATCTTAGTGACACACAGTAGCATATGAATTGAACCCGGTTTCTGCCCTAAGTTGAACTTTTGGAGGGCTATTTCTTTTCACCCTTTTCTTTACTTTTCTTTTTAATTATTCAACTCCTTCTTTCTCCTTTCATTTCATTACTCCTTTTTTCAATCATACCTAAGGACTTATAGTACTAAACTATTGGTATTTTCCTTTGGTAGATCCCTCCGGCTCTGGCGGATCATTGGACATAAACCTAACAATCACCTTATTACTCCATGATTATCCTAGGTTTTTCTAATCATGTTGCCATAAAACCTTAGTAAAAATCTCTCAAAGTATTTATGGTTATAAAACACATTTTGTTAGCACTTTGAGAGTTTTGCATTTTTTCAGAAATACTCCCTCTTCGCATGTGCTCATGGGTTTTTAAGTTAAATTTTCACATGTTGGATGGAGTTCGCACTTTTGAATTGATTGAATTTCAGTGAACATGACCAATTTGAGACATACTTACATCACTAGTTAGACTAGCTTGAAGTTATTACCCGTCCTGGTCATATTCAAGGAAAATCTCTCGAAATGGTACACTCTACTTAGACAAGTCCTATTCGAGACACGCTTACATCACTAGTTAGACTAGCTTGAAGTTATTACCCGTCCAGGACAAGTCCTTTCGATTACTGACATTTGAGTTTCGTCAATTCGTTGGTGATAACTGAGTCGAGCTCACATGAGATTGCATACATATTTTAATCACATTATTTATTCTCCCCCTCAAAAATAGCATATTGATGTTGTTTTTGAAGAAACGTTGATTAAAATATGCTTTTTGAGGTTTGTGGGAAGAATTTCAATAAGAACGTTTCAATTTGGAACAAAGATATTTCAAATACTCCCCCTCAACAAGTGAAATAACTTTTTGAGGTTTTAATTTCGAGATGGAATACTTGTTGTTTTGAGCAGAATTATGAAAAACTTAAAATTAGAATAATTCTACTCAAAATTAAGAAGCTTTCGCTCCTTATATTAGGATTGAGGCACTGAAGCGTACCTCAGGGTCATTTTTTTAAAAAGAACGGGTTGTGCACTGTTATTTGTGCACAAGCCATAATGTTTTACAAGCAAAATTTGTTTTCTTTTAACTAAATACTCCCCCTCAAATAATGAAGTTTATTCGAGAGATAGTCTTCTTGAGCAGAATTTTGAATCGTATTTAAAAAAAGATACTTTTTGAAGATTCGTGAGATGACCATGCTCAAGGTTTTAGAAAACACAATCAAGTATTATACAACAAAGAATGCTTGAATATCATATTAGACAACAACCTCGAGAACCCATTTAAGCATGGCGCCAACGGGTTTACCAAAATTTGAAATCCATTTGTAGGTTGTGCCAATCCGATTAAAAGATGTTGAATTCCAACGAGGACCGAAAACCTTTGTTTCATTTTGAAATGACACTCGTGGAATCAATGGAAATTTAAAACTCCTTTTCTGTTGAAAGTTGTTTGAGAAACCCGGTGTCTCTCTTTGAGTTTTAAAATCTGAAGAAGAAGATTTCCATCTAGAGTTGAACCTCATGGGTTCTTTTTGAAGAGTTGTTTTTGTGATAAATGGAAATCTTCCGGTATTTGGGATGTTCAAAGCAAAGTCATTCTTATATTGCAGCCAAAGCATTCCAGATTTTAAAAATTTGAAAGGTTTTGAACGACTTTCCTTTGGTCTCCACACTTGCTTTACCGGTGTAAAATGAGAGTGTAGAGTTTGAAAAACTTGTTTCTCATCATTTGAATCCTCTTTCAAGTTTAGCCTTTTGACAAATTTAGCCCTTTGACCTCTCTCATTTGAGCCGTAAGACCTCAAACACCGCACGATAATATCTAGTTAATTTTATACTTTGAAAAACACTCACGAGAGATTGGTGCAGCAGAGATCATGAGCATCACAGGTTTTTAACGATTTGAAAATATGCAACTACATGAACGAAATAGTTTTGTAAAAGTTGACTATTTTTCTCCCCCTCAAAATATGTTCCATAAGAAACATTTTGACAATAGTTGAAATTTTGACGAAACAAATTTTGACTTTAAATGGGATGACATGTACTTGCACACAAAAAAATGCAACAGGCACAAACAAGCATAGAGATGAATAAAAAAAAAACTCATTCTAAATCTTCCTAAGTGCTCAGAATTCTCAAATTGACATACAAGATCACAGATTAATTCATTCTTTCACTCGAAATTTTCCGATTATTATCATGGTTTGGGGTTATGATTTGAGACTTTGCACGCATGTTAGCATCATAATGCATGAACATTGTACAAACAATCACCCTAGTGGTAGCAGCAAAGACATCGACATCTTAAACCCTAAATCACTTGATTTCAAACCTATGTTGTTTCTAATCGTGCACACACACACCAATCAAGCATTCTTTAGTGTTCTCTAAAGCTATATGAACTGATTAATTAGACTAAAAAACACATCAAAAAGAAATTCCCAAATCGATTATTACATAAACCCTAGTTTCTGATTATGCCTTTTTGACTGTTGAAATCATTTGAAACATTTAGGGAACGATTAGACAACAACCATGAGAAAATTAGTAATTCGAAATCGTGAAAAAAGATCGAGGATAAAAAATTGTTAGTCTGAATCGTTGAGGTTTTGCATTACGTGTGATACTTTTAAGAACATTTGTGGAAACATTGATTAGTGTCACTAAGTATAGAGTAAACTTTGACTGTTTGACACTTGCAGTTCTTGAGCCCGTTTTATTTTCCATGCAAGGTCCTTTTACCTAAGTTTAAGACTTTTGTGTACTTTACTCATTAAAGGTTAGTTACCTTTCCATTTGAAGTCCAAACATGGTTAACTTGGGATCCACTAATACAGATTTGGCCTACGGTCACAATGTGGTATTTTGAACGGCCACACAATAACTTATTTGTGTGACTAAATGCACCAGAATAAAATAAACAGCAACACTTGATCCGACTTGGGTGACCATTTCGGAATTACATCTGAGGCTACAGCCACACATTTGAATATTTTCGTGACTATACGTATCTGGTAAAAAAAAAATTTGATTTTTTAGTCACTTATAATTTGGGATGTGTGACGGATACAAATAAGGTTAAAACATTAGTCACACTATATATATACATATGTGACAAATATATGTGACACAATTGAAAAGTGTTACCAAAATCCATATATGGTCACACGAAGTAATTGTGTATATGGCTAAATCATATACTCAAGTTTGTCACACATTATTTAAATGTGACCGCTAGTTTTTGTTGAAAATTTAGCCACGTATGAATTTGAAATGTGTGACAAATGAAAAGTAAGTTTGAAGCATTAGTCACGATATGCATTTAAAAGTGACAAATATATGTCACACACTTGAACAGTGTGACCAAATGTCATATATGGTCACACTAAACCATAGGCATACATGATTAAGTGTGACCAAAATTCGATACAAATGGTCACGTAAGTTAATATGTGTGTCTAAAGTTAAGTGTGTGTTTGCCTGCCAATTCCTAATGTGTATGGTCACATTTAATTGTAGCACAATCATGTGACTATAGGCTATACAATAGTCACACCATACCACAAATGTGCATCTAAATTATGTTTATGGCCACATTATAAGGGTATTATATGTGACCAATACATTTAAAATAGTCACACTGTGAAATATTCATGTGACTATTATGTATAGCAAAATGTGAACTCAGTTACCATTAACCTTGATATTAGTCACATTGAGTGTTTGTGTGACTAAATTAAAGATGTTACATATGGTCATCACATGAAGTATTTATTTAATTAGGTGTCTAAATCATAGAGTCATATTTTGTCACACATTATTTAAGTGTAGTCACAATTCGATACATATGGTCACACATTTCTGATAACTTATGTAATTATGAGGGGTTAGATATGGGATTTTATAGTCTATCTAGTTTGAGTCTAATTTGATATTCACTGAATTGAGTTCAGACTATTAGTCATGACTCTTCATTTGCCCCATTACAATGCTGGGATTTTATAGTCTATCTAGTTTAATGCAGTAGTATGTAAGTATGTTACTTTCCCCTAGGAACCAGGTTACTTGACTTTCTAAAGTCAATTTTCAACTTTATAATGAAGTAACATGTTACTAAAGTGCCTGCAAGTGCATATACATGATAAATGGAAACTGCAAATACAATAAAGCTTGACTGCAAGTGGATATATAACAGTGAAAACCGCAAAATTTTTCATTGCCATTGAAAATCTTGACTTTTTTGAGTCAAAATCCATTACAACAGGCTAAATTACAGAAACAACTATTTAATACTAAAACTGCTAATCATCTAACAGTACTAACTTAACAATACCAGCAGTGACCTTGCACTTAGCCTTGAGCAGCAGTCTTAACTGTTACACAAGCAGTCTTAACTTGCAGCATGACATGCTTCACTTGGATTTTCGTATAACAATACCTTCACAGTCGGTTCGATAGTAGTCACTTCGTGATTCCTTGCCCAAGTCTTCTTTATATACACGTGGCAATATGTTTTCATTGTGCTCGTGAATGACTGTACTAAACTCCTCATCGACTTCGTCATATGTATCTTTGTAATTCTTGGTAGGTGTTTTAAAGACAATGGACAAATTTTTTTGTACCTGGTCTTTCACATAAAACACTTGTGTTGCTTGTGACGCTAATATGAACGGATCATCCTTGTGGCCTAAAGTATTCAGGTCTACCAACGTGTAACCAAGAGTATCGCGTTTGACCCCATGATTTTTGCGATTAACCCAATCACATTTGAAAAGAGGAATTTGCCTGAAACGGTAATCTAGTTCCCATATCTCTTGTAAAACCCCATAATAAAATGTTTTTTTTTGTGGTTGCAACTTCTTTGGATATGTGAAGATCTACTGCCTCAACACTAACCCCACTGTTCTGGTAAACTATGCCATCATTACTTTTCATTCAAAATGTATACCCATTGATGTTATACGCCTCGTATTTCATTATGCTTACGCGTGGTCCAAATGATATCCACCTCACAGTTTCTGATACACTATCATTGGATATCGCTATCTCTCTCTGAACCTGAATTTCATTACAAGTATATATTACCTTTAAATTGCAGAAACAACAAACAAACAATTAAAGAAAAGGAGTGTTTGGGATAATGAAATGGTGTGCTGGTGGACCTCTATCTAATGTCTTATACAGGAGGGACAATTGTGACATTTGGGATAAAAATGGAACACACGAGGGCTATTGGACTATTCGAGATATGCTACCAGTACACTAACATATTTGGATTTATTGGACTATTCATTTGGTTATTCTTTGAGTTACGGATTGGTTTAGCATTTAGGGTTTAGAGTTTAGGGTTTAGGGTTTATATAAATACTCGTTATATTATAAATTACTCGGGAAATTGATTTTCAATAAAGTCTTTTGACTTGGAAACGTTCCATAAATGAAAGGGTCATGGCGAAATTTTGTTATTTCCAAAGATTAATTTTGTCGTAAGTCCAAACTTGTTTTAAATCATAAAACGAGTATACCTTGTACTAATAAACGGGATTATGGGAAAATACCGACGATTACCAATCGACTCATCTTATTTGATATGTTTGTTGTTAGTTATCTCTTTGACTTGTTTTCGTCATCTCGTCTCGACTCGAGTTATTGTCAATACTCTTCTCGACTATTCGGTTATTCGTTTTTTTTGGAGTGAGTACTCGTGAGTCCGTGTTCTCTACCGTTACACGAATGATGATACCAAACCCTTTTAAAAGGCTAAAACGAGATTATTTTTTGAAATGAGAATGATTAACTTTTGAAACTTCTTGCGCATTTGATTTTTTTGGTGAATATCGTGTTGAGTACGTTGCGTTAAATCGTTTGATACGATATTCATTTTCTTTAACTTTTAATTACGGATAACCGATACCCGCGGGGAAACACGAAAAACCGATGGATAATATTAATCGGGTATCCGGTGGGATATGGGGCGGGTACGGGTATATTATAGCCGGTTTTCACCGCCACGTCAACACCATTAGCTTTTTATTATTATTATTATTATTATTATTATTATTATTATTATTATTATTATTATTATTATTATTATTATTATTATTATTATTAATTTTTTTTTTACACCTCTTGCCACGTCATAGTGAAACCAAACCACCACTTCAATAGTCATCCGGCAATTAATCCCTTTACCGGATCAATTGTAAACACACACAATAATCAATAAACCCTAATCAAAACACACATTCTTCTGGCAAACACAAACACGCAAACAATGAATCCAAATAACAACAAAGGTATGTTTTTAATGTTTTCACATATCAGTTGATGATTCATTGTACAATAATTAGTAATAGGCTTTTGATCTATAAATGGTGATGTTTGGGGTTGTTACCGATTCTAATGTAAAGCTGTGTGAATTTATTGTTGAATGTAAAGCTGTGTGAATTTTTAATTTATTCAAGTTTATGCTTTTACAGGTTCAAAGGCAAAAATCCCTAGGTCCAAATTCAAAATCATTTCCAACAAGATATACTAAAGTTGTTATGTGCTTGTGGCTAAAGTTGTATACCTTTATACCATTAATTAAATTTTTTGAAACACATGGTATGTTGAACTATTAGGAGGTATGGGAAAACACAGATTGGAAGAGAAAGAGCCCTTTCTATTTCTCTAGCGATGAAGAATCTGGTGATGCTGACACAAAAGGGGTAATAATGGTCCATTTAATAAGTGTTGTTTCGCTACTTTTATGACATTCTCCAGACTTAATCCATTATACTCGTTCAACTTGTAGGTAAATGACAAAGCTGAATCCTCTCAAGCTACTCCCAAAACTCAATCCTCTCAAATACCAGTTGAAAAGGCACACAAAAAGAAATTTACTCAGGATATTGTCTTGGGACTGCCATGTAAGAAGATGGTTTAGGGGTTTAGGATATCCATTAACAGCTTTTGTGTTTGTGTAAATGGTATTTGGTACTTTAATATGGTAGTAGTAGTTCAGACATTTAATTTGGTTAAATGTAATTATTAATGGTACAATAACTGGTAATTAGTAGTTTAACTGTATCTATTTTATAACTGTAATGATAGTATTTTGTGTTCTTGATGTGATGATTGCACAGTTAGATTTAATGGTAGCAGTTTCTGTTGTTGATTTGATGATTGCACATATTTATTTAATGGTAGCAGTTTGTGTTCTTGATTTCATGTTGGTTTATGATTTAATGGTAGCAGTTTGTGTTAAATGGTATCAGTTTGTGTTCATGATCTTGGTGTAATTGTGTAAATTTGAGTTCTTGATTTGATATGCAGTTTGTGTTCATGATCTTTGTTCTAGATCTTGGTTCATGATTTTCGATTAAGATAATGATATATAACATTTGGAGCCAAAATTTTGATTTATTCAAGTTTATGCTTTACTTAACAGGTTCAAATTAAAGGAAAGATTTTTAAATAATTCAATTGTTATTTTGAAATTAGAATTTGGAGCCAAAATTTTCATCCAAAATTTTGAAATCGCCTAATTAGAAGCAGTTACCATGAATAAGGCACGATTCATATTCTTCTTATACCCTCTTTTCTCTCTTAAAAAAAAGACTGCAAAGAAAACACAAAAATCAAATCTTCTATCACCATTACTCTCAAAGCCAAAATCATTTTCTTGTACCTATTGTTACTCAAGATTCATGGGAATTCAACCCATTGTTGATAATCATCTTTTGCTTCCTGCTGATAATGAAAATGATGATAACAACATAGACTATGAATCCGAAAAGTATTTTGATGATGAAGATCTAGATGCGCCTGGAACCAACCAATCAGATCGGATACTAGCTAAGAGAGGCATAACCAGGCTATTTAAGTTTCGCATGAAATATGGCAACCCTGGTGGAATAAAGCTCAAGGTAACCTTCGATGAATTGAATAGGGTATCAGGGTTACACAGAGCACTGTTTTTGAGTTTTTTAGGAGATCTGGTTCATGAGCACATAGGTTTGAAGAAACTTTCCTGGAGGAATGTGAATAAAGAATCAAGAGATAAACTATGGACTGAAATCACTGTATATATATACTATTTTTTAACCCAGTACTACATAATTTTATCTATACAGTTACATTATGTGCAACTAATTAACAACATTGTGTTAATCTTTGCAGCGATATTTTGATGTTGACGTGACATTCAAAAAATTGGTAATGACTCGCCTTGGTAAACTGCTAAGGACTTTCAGAACGAAGCTCAGAGAAGAATACATTTTGCCCCACCTAAATACACCTTCCAAACTGAATGAAGTCCCGACCAAGTATAGTCGATTTGTGAAATCAGAAGAGTGGGTCGAGTTTGTAAATCACACGACCAACGATGCATACAAGGTTTTAATTAGTCATCTTTATTTAAGTCCATATGTCATTTCATAATTTTCAGTTTGCATCATTAGCGCATGTAAATACCTTATGATTTTGTGTTTTTAGGAGATAGCTGATAAAGCTAAAATCTCGCGTTCCAAAAATATTTATCAGCATAAAATGAGACGAGGTGGATCTGTTTATTTGAAATAGAAAATGGTAAGATTACATGTGTATGCATCTTCATATTTTCGTTTATCTTGTTTTAACTTTACATGTGTATGCATTTGATGTTTATTAGATCGAAAATAAAGAGATTGAAGCAGATGAAGAACCCCCGCGTGGTATAATGTGGTTGAAAGGAAGGGTAAACAAAGACGGCGAATTTTCAGATGATGAGATTAAATCAGTGGGAGATAAACTTGTAAGTTTGACTGCAAATTCTATTATTATGCTTATATACCAGCAGCATTAACTGTGTACTAGCAGTAGTAACTTGTATACCAGCAGTATTAACTGCGTACTAACAGCAGTAACTGTGTACTAGCAGTAGTAAACACTAGCCATATTTTTCATTGAAGTTCATGAGCAGCATTGACACAAATAAGAGCATCAGTTACTCTAACAGCATCAAGAAGACTTTTAATCCCAACATTTCCTATATTTTTTGTGCAGAAAGAATCTGATGACCAGATCAAGAAATTGTCCAATGAGATTACAGAAACAAAGAGAATACTTACTCAAATGATGGCGCAGTTGAGTCAACAAGGGGTGCAGTTAAATGTGTGTCCAACACAAGGAGTACCAACAGTATGTATTTCAACATGTTTCTTGTTATTCTTTTGTTTATATAATGTAACGTGTTTTATATATACATATAGGAACTTGCTAAAACTGTCGGACCCAAGACAAAGCCTAAGAAGCGACAAAACGGGTCTCCGGATTCCCAATCGCAAAAAATGTGTCTCCAACACAAGCACTGCTAACAGTATGTATTTCAACATGTTTCTTGTTATTCTTTTGTTTAAATAATTTCTGATATATACATGCAAAAATTCTTTTTTTGTAGACATTTAAGTGCAAACTGTGGCACGTAAAGAAAAGAAATATCGTTGCTTTGGGTACCGTATACCAGGCTAATGGAAAGAAAATGCTGAATAACCAACCACTCCCAAATGATTGCTACATAGTGTAAATTGATTCATCGTTAGTTGATGCAGCATGCATACCGGACGTAGCAAATAATGGGTTCAAAACAGTTAAGGAGTGCGTAAGTGGTTTCATTGCATGGCTAAAGGATCAAGTTATTCTTGAAGAGGAGGTACATACATTTGTTTTTTCAACCTACATATATATAATTCTTCATATTTATTTCAATGTTTGATAGAAGCGTCTTTTGTTTACTACAGGTTACACCAACAAACCCTGTGACTAAAGGTGTACCACCGGTACCATCGAAGAAACAATATATATCAGTTAACGACTTAAGGCAACTCGCTGCAAAGCCGGTGAAGATTCAAAAGTCTTTAGGTTATGGTACTTGAGAATTTGATTAATTAAGTACGACATTACAGATTAACAATTGCAAATTCTGTTCAGTTATATACATTCGAGTTTAATTCAATTTGAAATTTCTTGTGGTTTTTAATAATGTTTTAGCAGTAGTAACTCTGCTTTAGCAGGACTAACTTAGTACTAGCAGTAGCAACTCTGCTCCAACAATACTAACTTAGTAATACCAGTACTAACCCTGTGACTAAAGATGCAGTCACATAATATGGTCACGCTTATCAACATTATTGGTCACTCTTTGTTTAATTCGATGTGTGACTAAATATTACAAAAGGCCACACAAACTAAAAATTCATGTGACCATTGGATGAACAATAGTCACGCAAAATACACATTTCTTCACTTTAAACAGCATATGGTCACACTTATTAACACTTTTAGCCACTTTATGCTTAATTGTATGTGACTAAATACCCAAAACAAACATGATTTGTGTGACTAAATATTACAAAAGGCCACACAAACTAAAAATTCATGTGACCATTGGATGATCAATAGTCACACAAAATACACATTTCTTCACTTTAAACAGCATATGGTCACACTTATTAACACTTTTGCCACTTTATGCTTAATTGTATGTGACTAAATACCCAAAACAAACATGCTTTGTGTGACTAAATATTACAAAAGGCCACAGAAACTAAAAATTCATGTGACCATTGGATGATCAATAGTCACACAAAATACACATTTCTTCCCTTTAAACAGCATATGGTCACACTAATTAACACTTTTGGTCACTTTATACTTAATTGTATATGACTAAATACCCAAAACAAACATGCTTTGTGTGACTAAATATTACAAAAGGCCACACAAACTAAAAATTCATGTGACCATTGGATGAACAATAGTCACACAAAATACACATTTATTCACTTTAAACAGCATATGGTCAAACTTATTAACACTTTTGGCCACTTTATGCTTATTTGTATGTGACTAAATACCCAAAACAAACATGCTTTTTGTGACTAAATATTACAAAAGGCCATACAAACTAAAATTTCATGTGAGCATTGGATGATCAATAGTCACACAAAATACACATTTCTTCACTTTAAACAGCATATGGTCACAATTATTAACACTTTTGGACACTTTATGCTTAATTATATGTGACTAAATACCCAAAACAAACATGCTTTGTGTGACTAAATATTACAAAAGGCCACACAAACTAAAAATTCATATGACCATCGGATGATCAATAGTCACACAAAATACACATTTTTTCATTTTAAACAGCATATGGTCACACTTATTAACACTTTTGGCAACTTTATGCTTAATTGTATGTGACTAAATACCCAAAACAAACATGCTTTGTGTGACTAAATATTACAAAAGGCCACACAAACTAAAAATTCATGTGACCATTGTATGAACAATAGTCACGCAAAATACACATTTCTTCACTTTAAACAGCATATGGTCACACTTATTAACACTTTTGGCCACTTTATGCTTAATTGTATGTGACTAAATACCCAAAACAAACATGATTTATGTGACTAAATATTACAAAAGGCCACACAAACTAAAAATTCATGTGACCATTGGATGATCAATAGTCACACAAAATACACATTTCTTCACTTTAAACAGCAAATGGTCACACTTATTAACACTTTGGCCACTTTATACTTAATTGTATGTGACTAAATACCCAAAACAAACATGCTTTGTGTAACTAAATATTACAAAAGGCCACAGAAACGAAATATTCATGTGACCATTGGATGATCAATAGTCACACAAAATACACATTTCTTCCCTTTAAACACCATATGGTCACACTAATTAACACTTTTGGTCACTTTATGCTTAATTGTATATGACTAAATACCCAAAACAAACATGCTTTGTGTGACTAAATATTAACAAAACGCCACACAAACTAAAAATTCATGTGACCATTGGATGAACAATAGTCAGACAAAATACACATTTATTCACTTTAAACAGCATATGGTCACACTTATTAACACTTTTGGTCACTTTATACTTATTTGTATGTGACTAAATACCCAAAACAAACATGCTTTGTGTGACTAAATATTACAAAAGGCCATACAAACTAAAATTTCATGTGAGCATTGAATGATCAATAGTCACACAAAATACACATTTCTTCACTTTAAACAGCATATGGTCACACTTATTAACACTTTTGGCCACTTTATGCTTAATTATATGTGACTAAATACCCAAAACAAACATGCTTTGTGTGACTAAATATTACAAAAGGCCATACAAACTAAAATTTCATGTGAGCATTGGATGATCAATAGTCACACAAAATACACATTTCTTCACTTTAAACAGCATATGGTCACAATTATTAACACTTTTGAACACTTTATGCTTAATTATATGTGACTAAATACCCAAAACAAACATGCTTTGTGTGACTAAATATTACAAAAGGCCACACAAACTAAAAATTTATATGACCATCGATGATCAATAGTCACACAAAATACACATTTTTTCATTTAAACAGCATATGGTCACACTTATTAACACTTTGGCCACTTTATACTTATTTGTATGTGACCAAATACCCAAAACAAACATGCTTTGTGTGACTAAATATTACAAAAGGCCACATAAACTAAAAATTCATGTGACCATTGGATGATCAATAGTCACACAAAATACACATTTCTTCCCTTTAAACAGCATATGGTCACACTTATTAACACTTTTGGCCACTTTATGCTTATTTGTATGTGACTAAATCCCAAAACAAACATGCTTTGTATGACTAAATATTACAAAAAGGCCAACAAACTAAAAATTCATATGACCATCGGATGATCAATAGTCACACAAAATACACATTTTTTTCATTTTAAACAGCATATGGTCACACTTATTAATATTTTTGGCCACTTTATGCTTATTTGTATGTGACTAAATACCCAAAACAAACATGCTTTGTGTGACTAAATATTACAAAAGGCCACATAAACTAAAAATTCATGTAACCATTGGATGATCAATAGTCACACAAAATACACATTTCTTCCCTTTAAACAGCATATGGTCACACTAATTAACACTTTTGGTCATTTATGCTTAATTGTATATGACTAAATACCCAAAACAAACATGCTTTATGTGACTAAATATTACAAAAGGCCACACAAACTAAAAATTCATGTGACCATTGGATGAACAATAGTCACACAAAATACCATTTATTCACTTTAAACAGCATATGGTCACACTTATTAACACTTTTGGCCACTTTATGCTTATTTGTATGTGACTAAATACCCAAAACAAACATGCTTTTGTGTGACTAAATATTACAAAAGGCCATACAAACTAAAATTTCATGTGACCATCGGATGATCAATAGTCACACAAAATACACATTTCTTCACTTTAAACAGCATATGGTCACAATTATTAACACTTTTGAACACTTTATGCTTAATTATATATGTGACTAAATACCCAAAACAAACATGCTTTGTGTGACTAAATATTACAAAAGGCCACACAAACTAAAAATTCATATGACCATCGGATGATCAATAGTCACACAAAATACACATTTTTTCATTTTAAACAGCATATGGTCACACTTATTATCACTTTGGCCACTTTAAGCTTATTTGTATGTGACTAAATACCCAAAACAAACATGCTTTGGTGTGACTAAATATTACAAATGGCCACATAAACTAAAAATTCATGTGACCATTGGATGATCAATAGTCACACAAAATACACATTTCTTCCCTTTAAACAGCATATGGTCCACTTATTAACACTTTTGGCCACTTTATGCTTATTTGTATGTGACTAAATAACCAAAACAAACATGCTTTGTATGACTAAATATTACAAAAGGCCACACAAACTAAAAATTCATTGACCATCGGATGATCAATAGTCACACAAAATACACATTTTTTCATTTTAAACAGCATATGGTCACACTTATTAACACTTTTGGCCACTTTATGCTTATTTGTATGTGACTAAATACCCAAAACAAACATGCTTTGTGTGACTAAATATTACAAAAGGCCACACAAACTAAAATTTCATGTGACATTGATGATCAATAGTCACACAAAATACACATTTCTTCACTTTAAACAGCATATGGTCACACTATTAACACTTTTGGGCACTTTATGCTTAATTATCTGTGACTAAATACCCAAAACAAACATGCTTTGTGTGACTAAATATTACAAAAGGCCACACAAACTAAAAATTCATGTGATCATTGGATGATCAATAGTCACACAAAATACACATTTTTTTTATTTAAACAGCATATGGTCACACTTATTAACACTTTTGGCCACTTTATGCATTAATTGTATGTGACTAAATACCCAAAATAAACATGCTTTGTGTGACTAAATATTACAAAAGGCCACAGACACTAAAAATTATGTGACCGATTGAATGATCGATAGTCACACAAAATACACATTTCTTCACTCTAAACAGCATATGGTCACACTTATTAACATTTTTGGCCACTTTATGCTTAATTGTATGTGACTAAATACCCAAAATAAACATGCTTTGTGTGACTAAATATTACAAAAGGCCACACAAACTAAAAATTCATGTGATCATTGGATGATCAATAGTCACATAAAAATGCACATTTCTTCACTTTAAAACAGCATATGGTCACACTTATTAACACTTTTGGCCAGTTTATGCTTAATTATATGTGACTAAATACCAAAAACAAACATGCTTTGCGTGACTAAATATTACAAAAGGCCATACAAACTAAAATTTCATGTGACATGAATGATCAATAGTCACACAAAATACACATTTCTTCACTTTAAACAGCAAATGGTCACACTTATTAACACTTTTGGCCACTTTATCTTAATTGTATGTGACTAAATACCCAAAACAAACATGCTTTGTGTACTAAATATTACAAAAGGCCACAAAACTAAATAATTCATGTGACCATTGGATGATCAATAGTCACACAAAATACACATTTCTTCCCTTTAAACACATATGGTCACACTAATTAACACTTTTGGTCACTTTATGCTTATTGTATGTGACTAAATACCAAAACAAACATGCTTTGTGTGACTAAATATAACAAAAGGCCACACAAACTAAAAATTCATATGACCATCGGATGATCAATAGTCCACAAAATACACATTTTTTCATTTAAAGCATATGGTCACACTTATTAACACTTTTGGCCACTTTATGCTTATTTGTATGTGACTAAATACCCAAAACAAACATGCTTTGTGTGACTAAATATTACAAAAGGCCACATAAACTAAAAATTCATGTGACCATTGGATGATCAATAGTCACACAAATACACATTTCTTCCCTTTAAACAGCATATGGTCACACTAATTAACACTTTTGGTAACTTTATGCTTAATTGTATTGACTAAATACCCAAAACAAACATGCTTTGTGTGACTAAATATTACAAAAGGCCACACAAACTAAAATCATGTGACCATGGATGACAATAGTCACACAAAATACACATTTATTCACTTTAAACAGCATATGGTCACACTTATTAACACTTTTGGCCACTTTATGCTTATTTGTATGTGACAAATACCAAAACAAACATGCTTTTTGTGACTAATATTACAAAAGGCCACACAAACTAAAAATTCATATGACCATCGGATGATCAATAGTCACACAAAATACACATTCATTTAACACTTTTGGCCACTTTATGCTTAATTGTATGTGACTAAATACCCAAAAAAACATGCTTTGTGTGACTAAATATTACAAAAGGCCACAGAAACTAAAATTATGTGACCATTGAATGATCAATAGTCACACAAAATACACATTTCTTCACTTAAACAGCATATGGTCACACTTATTAACATTTTGGCCACTTTATGCTTAATTGTATGTGACTAAATACCCAAAACAAACATGCTTTGTGTGACTAAATATTACAAAAGGCCACACAAACTAAAAATTCATGTGACCATTGGATGATCAATAGTCACAAAAATACACATTTTTCACTTTAAACAGCATATGGTCCACTTATTAACACTTTTGGCCACTTTATGCTTATTGTATAGTGACTAAATACCAAAACAAACATGCTTTGGTGACTAAATATTACAAAAGGCCATACAAACTAAAATTTCATGTGAGCATTGAATGATCAATAGTCACACAAAATACACATTTCTTCACTTTAAACAGCAATATGGTCACACTTATTAACACTTTTGGCCACTTTATCTTAATTGTATGTGACTAAATACCCAAAACAAAACATGCTTTGTGTAACTAAATATTACAAAAGGCCACAAAACTAAAACATTGGATGATCAATAGTCACAAAAATCACATTTTTCACTTTAAAACAAGCATATTCACACTTATTAACACTTTTGCATTTATGCTTAATTAGACTAAATATCAAAATAAACATGTTTGTGACTAAATTATTAAAAGGCCAACAAATAAAAATTCATTGACCTTGTATGATAAGTCAACAAATCACTTTATTTTCCTAATTAGCATTATTTACATTATTAACACTATGACCATTTTATGACTAATTTAGGACTAAAACCAAAAATCATACTTTGTGATAAATATACAAAAAGCACTCATACTAAAAATTCATGTGACATTTGATATCAATAGTACTAAAATTCACATTTTTCACTTAAAACACATTGTCACTATTAACACATTGGCCACTTATGCTTAATTGTATGTGATAATATCCCAAAAAACATGTTTGTGTGACTAAATATTACAAAAGGCCACACAAACTAAAAATTCATGTGACCATTGATGATCAATAGTCACCAAAAACACTTTTTCACTTTAAACAAAGCCATAATAAACTTTTAACACTTTTGGCATTTAGCTTAATTATTTGACTAATACCAAAACAACATCTATTGTGTGACAAATATTCAAAAGGCACCAACTAAAATTATGTGACATTGGATGATCAATAGTCACACAAAATCAATTTTTCACTTTAAAACAACATATGGTAAATTATTAACATTTTGGCACTTTATCTTAATATTTACTAAATACCAAAAAAACACTGCTTTGTGTACTATATTACAAATGCCACAAACTAAAATTATGTGACCATTGATGATCATTGTCACAAAAATACAATTTCTCACTTAAAACATATGGTCACACTTATTAACACTATTGACACTTTATCTTATTGTATAGACTAATACCAAAAACATGCTTTGTGGACAAATATTACAAAAGGCCACAAAACTAAAAAATCATGCATTGGATGACAATATCAACACAAAATAAATTTTTACTTTAAACAGCTATGGTCACACTTATTAACATTTTGGCACTTTATCTATTTATTGTATAAATACCAAATAAAATGCTTTGTGTGACTAAATATTACAAAAGGCATAACTAAAATTAAAGGACCATTGATGATCAATGTAACTAAATCAATTTCTTCACTTTAAACGCATATGTCACACTTATTAACACTTTTGGCCACTTTATGCTTAATTATATGTGACTAAATACCAAAACAAATGCTTTGTGTGACTAAATATTACAAAGGCCACACAAACTAAAATTCATGTGATCATTGAATGATCAATTGTCACACAAAATCACATTTTTCACTTTAAACTGCATTATGTCACATTATTAAACACTTTTGGCACTTTTGCTATAATTATATGTGACTAAATACCCAAAATAAACATGCTTTTGTGCACTAAATATTACAAAAGGCCAAAACTAAAATTTATGTGACCATTGGATGATCAATGTCACAAAAATACACATTTTTCACTTAAACAGCATATGGTACAATTATTAACACTTTGGCCACTTTATGCTTAATTTTGTGACTAAATACCCAAAAAACATGCTTTGTGTGACTAATATTAAGCACACAAACTAAAAATTCATGTGACATTGGTGATCAATAGTCCAAAATCTTTTCACTTAAAGCATAGTCAACTTATTAATTTGGATTATGCTTATTATGTGACTAAACCAACAACATCTTTGTGTGCTAAATTTAAAGGCAAAACTAAAATTCATGTGACCATTGGATGATCAATAGTCACACAAAATACACATTTCTTCACTTTAAACAGCATATGGTCACACTTATTAACACTTTTGGCACTTTATGCTTAATTGTATGTGACTAAATACCCAAAACAAACATGCTTTGTGTGACTAAATATTACAAAAGGCCACACAAACTAAAAATTCATGTGACCATTGGATGATCAATAGTCACACAAAATACACATTTCTTCACTTTAAACAGCATATGGTCACACTTATTAACACTTTTGGCCACTTTATGCTTAATTGTATGTGACTAAATACCCAAAACAAACATGCTTTGTGTGACTAAATATTACAAAAGGCCACACAAACTAAAATATTCATGTGACCATTGGATGATCAATAGTCACACAAAATACACATTTTCTTCACTTTAAACAGCATATGGTCACACTTATTAACACTTTTGGCACTTTATGCTTAATTGTATGTGACTAAATACCCAAAACAAACATCTTTGTGTGACTAAATATTACAAAAGGCCACACAAACTAAAAAATTCATGTGACCATTGGATGATCAATAGTCACACAAAATACACATTTTTTCACTTTAAACAGCATATGGTCACACTTATTAACACTTTTGGCCACTTTATGCTTAATTGTATGTGACTAAATACCCAAAAAAACATGCTTTGTGTGACTAAATATTACAAAAGGCCACAAACTAAAAATTTCATGTGACATTGGATGATCAATAGTCACACAAAATACACATTTCTTCACTTTAAACAGCATATGGTCACACTTATTAACACTTTTGGCCACTTTATGCTTAATTGTATGTGACTAAATACCCAAAACAAACATGCTTTGTGTGACTAAATATTACAAAAGGCCACACAAACTAAAAATTCATGTGACCATTGGATGATCAATAGTCACACAAAATCACATTTCTTCACTTTAAACAGCATATGGTCACACTTATTAACACTTTTGGCCACTTTATGCTTAATTTATGTGACTAAATACCCAAAACAAACATGCTTTGTGTGACTAAATATTACAAAAGGCCACACAAACTAAAAATTCATGTGACCATTGGATGATCAATAGTCACACAAAATACACATTTCTTCACTTTAAACAGCATATGTCACACTTATTAACACTTTTGGCCACTTTATGCTTAATTGTATGTGACTAAATACCCAAACAAACATGCTTTGTGTGACTAAATATTACAAAAGGCCACACAAACTAAAAATTCATGTGACCATTGGATGATCAATAGTCACACAAAATCACATTTCTTCACTTTAAACAGCATATGGTCACACTTATTAACACTTTTGGCACTTTAGCTTAATTATATGTGACTAAATACCCAAAAAACATGCTTTGTGTGACTAAATATTACAAAAGGCCACAAACTAAAAATTTATGTGACCATTGGATGATCAATAGTCACACAAAATACACATTTCTTCACTTTAAACAGCATATGGTCACACTTATTAACACTTTTGGCCACTTTATGCTTAATTGTATGTGACTAAATACCCAAAACAAACATGCTTTGTGTGACTAAATATTACAAAAGGCCACACAAACTAAAAATTCATGTGACCATTGGATGATCAATAGTCACACAAAATACACATTTTTTCACTTTAAACACATATGGTCACACTTATTAACACTTTTGGCCACTTTATGCTTAATTGTATGTGACTAAATACCCAAAACAAACATGCTTTGTGTGACTAAATATTACAAAAGGCCACACAAACTAAAAATTCATGTGACCATTGGATGATCAATAGTCACACAAAATACACATTTCTTCACTTTAAACAGCATATGGTCACACTTATTAACACTTTTGGCCACTTTATGCTTAATTGTATGTGACTAAATACCCAAAACAAACATGCTTTGTTGACTAAATATTACAAAAGGCCACACAAACTAAAAATTCATGTGACCATTGATGATCAATAGTCACACAAAATACACATTTTTTTCACTTTAAACAGCATATGTCACACTTATTAACATTTTGGCCACTTTATATTAATTGTATTGACTAAATATCCAAAACAAACATGCTTTGTGTGACTAATATTACAAAAGGCCACAAAACTAAAAATTCATTGATCATTGGATGATCAATAGTCACACAAAATACACATTTCTTCACTTTAAACAACATATGGTCACACTTATAACACTTTTGGCCACTTTATGCTTAATTTTATGTGACTAAATACCCAAAACAAACATGCTTTGTGTGACTAAATATTACAAAAGGCACACAAACTAAAAATTCATGTGACCATTGGATGATCAATAGTCACACAAAAATACACATTTCTTCACTTTAAACAGCACTATGGTCACACTTATTAACACTTTTGGCACTTTATGCTAATTGTATGTGACTAAATACCCAAAACAAACATGCTTTGTTTGACTAAATATTACAAAAGGCCACACAAACTAAAAATTCAAGTGACCATTGGATGATCAAATGTCACACAAAATGCATATTCTTCACTTTAAACGCATATAGTCACACTTATTAACACTTTTGGCCACTTTATGCTTAATTATATGTGACTAAAATACCCAAAACAAACATGCTTCTTGTGACTAAATATTACAAAAGGCAACACAAACTAAAAATTCATGTGACATTGGATGATCAATAGTCACACAAAATACATATTTTTTCACTTTAAACAACATATGATCACACTTATTAACACTTTTGGCCACTTTATGCTTAATTGTATGTGACTAAATACCCAAAACAAACATGCTTTTGTGACTAAATATTACAAAAGGCCAACACAAGCTAAAAATTCATGTGACATTGGATGATCAATAGTCACACAAAATACACATTTTTTCACTTTAAACAGCATATGATCACACTTATTAACACTTTTGGCCACTTTATGCTTAATTGTATGTGACTAAATACCCAAAACAAACATGCTTTGTGTGACTAAATATTTCAAAAGGCCACACAAACTAAAAATTCATGTGACCATTGGATGATCAATAGTCACACAAAATACACATTTTTTCACTTTAAACACATATGATCACACTTATTAACACTTTTGGCCACTTTATGCTTAATTGTATGTGACTAAGTACCCAAAACAAACATGCTTTGTGTGACTAAATATTACGTAAGGCCACACAAACTAAAAATTCATGTGACCATCGGATGATCAATAGTCACACAAAATACACATTTCTTCACTTTAAACAGCATATAGTCACACTTATTAACACTTTTGGCCACTTTATGCCTAATTGTATGTGACTAAATACCCAAAACAAACATACTTTGTGTGACTAAATATTACAAAAGGCCACACAAACTAAAAATTTATGTCACCATTGGATGATCAATAGTCACACAAAATACATATTTCTTCACTTTAAATAGCATATGGTCACACTTATTAACACTTTTGGCCACTTTATGCTTAATTGTATGTGACTAAATACCCAAAATAAACATGTTTTGTGTGACTAAATATTACAAAAGGCCACACAAACTAAAATTTTATGTGACCATTGGATGATCAATAGTAACATAAAATACACATTTTTTCACTTTAAACAGCATATGGTCACACTTATTAACACTTTTGGCCACTTTATGCTTAATTGTATGTGACTAAATACCCAAAACAAACATGCTTTGTGTGACTAAATATTACAAAAGGCGACACAAACTAAAAATTCATGTGACCATTGGATGATCAATAGTCACACAAAATACACATTTTTTCACTTTAAACAGCATATGGTCACACTTATTAACACTGTTGGCCACTTTATGCTTAATTGTATGTGATTAAATACCCAAAATAAACATGCTTTTTGTGACTAAAGATTACAACAGGCCACACAAACTAAAAATTCATGTGACCATTGGATGATCAATAGTCACACAAAATACACATTTCTTCACTTTAAACAGCATATGATCACACTTATTAACACTTTTGGCCACTTTATGCTTAATTGTATGTGACTAAGTACCCAAAACAAACATGCTTTGTGTGACTAAATATTACGAAAGGCCACAAAACTAAAAATTCATGTGACCATCGGATGATCAATAGTCACACAAAATACACATTTCTTCACTTTAAACAGCATATAGTCACACTTATTAACACTTTTGGCCACTTTATGCCTAATTGTATGTGACTAAATACCCAAAACAAACATACTTTGTGTGACTAAATATTACAAAAGGCCACACAAACTAAAAATTTATGTGACCATTGGATGATCAATAGTCACACAAAATACATATTTCTTCACTTTAAATAGCATATGGTCACACTTATTAACACTTTTGGCCACTTTATGCTTAATTGTATGAGACTAAATACCCAAAATAAACATGTTTTGTGTGACTAAATATTACAAAAGTCCACACAAACTAAAAATTTATGTGACCATTGGATGATCAATAGTAACATAAAATACACATTTTTTCACTTTAAACAGCATATGGTCACACTTATTAACACTTTTGGCCACTTTATGCTTAATTGTATGTGACTAAATACCCAAAACAAACATGCTTTGTGTGACTAAATATTACAAAAGGCCACACAAACTAAAAATTCATGTGACCATTGGATGATCAATAGTCACACAAAATACACATTTTTTCACTTTAAACAGCACATGATCACACTTATTAACACTTTTGGCCACTTTATGCTTAATTGTATGTGACTAATGTAACACCCCCAATTTCGGATAGCAACAGCGGATGACTTAATTGGGTGTTACGTGGTGGATCTTTAGTCATAACCATAGAAAACGAATTTAGAAAGACGTTTTAAATTTATCATTCAAAATACAAGCATTTAAAATACAAAGATGTTTCATAGTTAACAAGTTTATTTAGATTTGAATGATAAAACATTTATTTAACCACCCGTGCAGGGTTTAATGCCTACTCCGTGCCTTGAGTTCCAGCCTTTAGTTACCTGAGATAACATGCTAAAAGTCAACAAAGGTTGAGTGATATTCATAGGTTTAAGTTTAATAGTTTGAACACAAGTATAAACGTTAATTGCATCGAATTACATTTAAACAAGTTAAAATCAAGTTGTTATTGCATTAAGCTCATGACACGCAACGCTTAACAGGCATCAAATATGATGTAAAGTATATAGGCCCTCGAGATGGGTATTTGCCAATAACCCATAAGTTTGTTCAAATAAAGTGCGCCTGGGTGGCTCATCCTAGCAGACCCAAACTGGGATTGTCAGTCCCAAATAGATCTATTCACAACTATTTACGTTCACTCGCAAGTGATTAAGGTTCATGATTGAGGGACTTTTGGCAATAGCTACTTAAGCAATAATAACATCAGTCATAGCATACAAAAAGTTTGTGTTCATGTTTGTAGCATGTATCTCCCCTCAAAAAGGATTTGAAAGTTTAAATGTGGGCTATGAACTCACCTTAGTAGTACAGTAGTGGTGGTAGTATCGTACTCAAACGATGAAAGGAAACGGCTTCAACACACGACCTATATTGTATATGGCAAGTTTTAGTGGTTTGATAGTCTAAGTTTGGTTTATCGCGAATCATAACGTTTAAGGTTTTATCGATTAGTAATTTATTTGTAACGTTAAGAATTGCATGTTTAAATGATCAAAGTGATATTATTATAAAATATAAAGTTATATATAAAAAATATATAAAGTTATATATATATATATTATATATATATATATATATTATATATATATATATATAACTCTTAGATATGTGCTCGTTCGTTAAAGTATATGAGATTTGCTAAGGAGATCGTTGTTTATAATCGAAGTTAGTTGATGATAAGTTAGGTTCTTCGTTAATGATTTCGTTAAGTGGTTATATATATGTATATATATTTATAAGTTATAAATATATATAATTATAGTGAAAAATGTGTCGTTAATGTCGAGTGACGAGTTTATAAAATAATTTTATAAACTTATAATTAGTTATTCCTGAGATAACCTTTAGGTTTCACAAAGTAACACTTTTGACCCTAACGACACAATCTTTGCACCGTTAGTCCTTGGTTAGGTTTTTTTTTTTATTTCATTTTAGGTCCAAAACCTTTAATATTTATATTTTATACTCAAAAGTTCCTGAATTTACAGTTTTCATCACAAGATTATCAAAATGACAGTATTTACCGTAAGTTTCCAAGTTTGGCAGTTTGAGTCCTTCGGTTAGTAGACTTTTGCAAAACAAGTCCGAAATTTATAAAAATCAAAGTTTACTATTTTTATTTCATAACTAAGTTTAAAATAGCTTTTGTAACTTATACAAACTGCTTATTTTTGTCGAGAGCTTATTTTCACCTTATGGGCTTTTAACTTGCTAAAGCTACGATCCATTATGGCTTTGCGAACCATTGAGTTTAGAGGGGGTTTGGGCTTGGTTACGGGTTCACTTTAGGGTTGTAAAAATATAACAATTGAGCTTATACGATCAGCTTATATGAAAAGCTTATAATTAGCTTAGTGGGCTTATTAGCCCAATCGCTAATATTTAGTTTTGTGAAAAACTAATTCTAGGTCGATTACTTTAGATTTAAATAAGGTTCGAGATAAGTTTACTAGGTTGAAAGAAATACGTGACTCGTTAGTTTGGTAGCTCGACTATTAGGTCGAGCCATAAAATGCATGGTTTGTGTGTCGAGATAAGAAAATACGAGACCAAAGCTAACGTGACTTAGTTATTTGAAAACAGTTTTAAAAGTCTAAAAATTATTCTAAGTGTTTTATAAATTTCGCATGTGTTCAAAGTGACATAGAAACGTGTGATTTTTAAGGTTGATATGTTTGTATAGGGTTCGAATATTAGTTGTTCTCGATAGTTAGCATGGCCAACATTTAGAGTGTCGAATAAAACATATGTGTTATTAAGGAAGTTTACGAGATATCGAAACAAAATGAATCGTGACATGCATATGTAAACCAACGTAAGAAATTGAAAAAGTGAGGAAATGGCTTACTTCACCTCAAAAGGTGGGGCGTATCACCAAGTCGAGACTGAGTTAGACCAAAAGGATTGTGTAGCTCGATTCTTGACCTTCCAAAGATATAGGAACAAGTTTGATATAGACCTTGGCTTGATTCGAATGCTTCGAAATTTAGGCTAAGCTAGGCGAATTTAGGAACTATGAAACACTTAGTGAATTTTGAGTTGGATGTATTTGTGTTGTTAGAATGCTGATCGGTTTGAGGGTATTTAAAGGCAATTCATTGAGTGTTAATACGAATGAAATGATGAAAAATGATGAGGATTGTAAGAGTGTCATTGAATGGTCACTGACAATCCAAATTGAGTGTGGAAATAAACCAAATGATGGTTGTTTTTGGTGCTATTGGCCGGCGCTAAGGACCAAGGAGGTGATGACAAAATAATTTCTAAGGGTTAGTTCTTATGGCTTGTTCGATTATCCCATGTGTTTAACACATCTTTGACGTGATCTAAAATAAATGTAGAGTTCGTTTGCAAGTTTGTATACTCGATAATAGCTTGAACGAATTCATTTGTTAGCCAAAACATATTTTTGGTTTGAGTTGGGTGTTACACGAGACACATCTTAGCTAAAATGTGAAACTTGGGTTGTGTTTATAATATGTCGAGTGTGTCGAGCTTGGGAGATTTTTAAGTAAGTAAATAGTCGAGTTAGGATGTGAGGTTTGTTGCACTCGATTCTTAGTTAGGTCGATAATTGAGTTGAGCAAAATAGTGATATGGTTGTTAAGCTAGATCGTTCAAAATTTAGCCAAAGTGTTCGATTCTTGAGCAGCCAAATCGAAATGTATATATGACATCTTTGGGCTTTGGTTTTATGATTGGGCTCGTTCGGTGGACTGGCCCAAAGAAAAGAAATGAAAAATAATAATGGTCCGTTTGGTATGTTTAGTTTGCCGAATTATTGGGCTAAGGCCCAATGAGTCTAGCAGTCCATTTAGGTATTGGGTCGAGGCCCAATATAGTTACTGAGTATTCGTGATAATTTTCGTGAGCTCGGGAATGTATTTGATCACGTTTGGTTAATTGACGAACGTATAAACGTTAATTGTTTTAAATAATTCATGATTTTAGACTATCAAGGTTCGTGTGTGAGCATCGTTCCTAGTTAAATGGGGAATCACAAATATCGTTGTGATTTAAAATAGTGTAGCATGAATAATAAAAAAAAATTTGTTACCAGTAGAAATGGTTATTAAATAACGTAATGATTCGTTAATCATTTATTAGCATTTACTATTCATAGGGAAAATTACGAGAGGTTACAGTACCTACCACTTACACTGAATTCCGTCCCGGAATTCTAGTCTAAGATAGGTGATAGGAATGTCTACGAAAATAGGTGTGGGTATTTGGCTCGAATCTGGTCTTCGCGTTCCCAAGTATATTCCGGTCCTCGTTTAGAGTTCCATCGAACTTTGACAATGGGAATGCATTTCCGTTTTAGTTGTTTGATCTCTCTGTCCATGATCTCCACGGGTTCTTCTGTAAAGACAAGTTTGTCGTCGAGACGAATCTCTTTCCAAGGAATTACAAGAGATTCATCTGACAAACATTTCTTAAGATTTGATACGTGAAAGGTGTCGTGAACTCGACTAAGTTCCTCTGGTAGTTCGAGTTTGTAAGCCACTGGTCCTATCCTTTCTAGGATTTTGAATGGACCAATGTATCTAGGGTTAAGTTTTCCACGTTTTCTGAAACGTACCATTCCCTTCCAGGGAGATACTTTCAACATGACCTTGTCTCCAATTTGGAATTCCATAGGTTTTCTTCTCACGTCGGCATAGTTCTTCTGTCTATCTCTTGCAGCTTGCAGTCGCTGCTTAATCTTGACTATCTTTTCTGTTGTCTCATGAATGAGATCGGGTCCGGTGAGTTGTATATCTCCAACTTCGGTCCAACAAACAGGCGATCTGCACTTTCGACCGTAGAGTGCTTCGAATGGTGTTGCCTTAATGCTGGCGTGGTAACTGTTGTTGTAGGAGAACTCGGCTAGAGGTAAGTGTTTGTCCCAACCTTTTCTGAAATCAATAACACATGCTCGGAGCATGTCTTCTAAGGTTTGGATTGTCCTCTCGCTTTGTCCATCGGTTTGTGGATGATATGCAGTGCTCATATCCAGTTTGGTTCTCAAGGCTTTTTGTAAAGACTTCCAAAAATGAGATGTGAAACGACTGTCGCGATCTGAGATGATTGAGATCGGCACTCCATGTCGCGAAACTATTTCTTTTAGATATAGCGTTGCGAGTGTGTCCATCTCGTCAGTTTCGTTGATTGCTAAGAAGTGAGCGGATTTTGTGAGACGATCGACGATGACCCAGATGGAGTCAAGTCCAGTTGATGTCTTAGGAAGCTTAGTGATAAAGTCCATTGTAATACGTTCCCATTTCCATACAGGAATTTCGGGTTGTATGAGTAATCCCGACGGCTTTTGATATTCCGTTTTTACTATTGAACAAGTCAAACATTTTCCGACATACTCGGCTATGTCGGCCTTCATGTTTGGCCACTAGTAAAGTTTCTTGAGATCTTGATACATTTTTTCGGAACCTAGATGAATGGAGTAATTGGATTTATGAGACTCATTCATAATGAGATCACGTATACCTCCGTATAGAGGAACCCAACTTCTTTCCTTGAAACAGAGCATCCCGTCTGCTCTTTGCACAAAGCCATTCTTATTTTCTGGCATACCGTGGATCTTTTCACTAGGTCGGTTCTCTTCCTTAAGAGCTTCGGATTGAGCGGTGAGTATTTGTGAGGGTAGGGGCGAACGAATGGTTATTCCTAACGATCTGACTCTAAGAGGTTTCAGTCGTTCCTTCCGACTTAATGCATCTGCCACAACGTTGGCTTTTCCTGGGTGATAACGGATTTCACAATCATAATCGCTAAGTAACTCTAACCAGCGATGTTGTCTCATGTTTAGTTCTTTCTGATCTAAGATGTGCTGAAGACTTTTGTGGTCGGTGAATACTGTGCACTTGGTACCATACAAGTAATGTCTCCATAACTTAAGGGCGAATACTACTGCTCCTAACTCCAAATCATGAGTCGTGTAGTTTGCTTCATGTGGTTTGAGTTGTCGCGAGGCATAAGCTATCACTTTGTTTCGTTGTATTAGTACAGCTCCCAAACCATGATATGAGGCATCACAATACACTACGAAGTCTTCACTTCCTTCAGGTAGCGCTAGTATTGGTGCTTCACAGAGCCTTTTCTTTAACAGTTGGAAAGCTGATTCCTCCTCTTTTCCCCAGATATACTTCTTGTTCTTCTGAGTTAATTCGGTCAAAGGCTTTGAGATTTTTGAAAAACCTTCAATAAATCTTCTGTAGTAACCGGCTAGACCCAAAAATTGGTGTATCTCTATGGGGTTTGTAGGAGATGTCCAACCTTTGACGGCCTCAATCTTTGCAGGATCTACGTGAATGCCTTGACTGTTGATAACATGCCCAAGGAATTGTACAGTTCGAATCCAAAAGTCGCATTTGGAGAACTTGGCATACAATTGTTCCTTTTTGAGTAACTCAAAAATAATCTTTAGATGTTCGGCATGTTCTTGTTCGTTGCGTGAGTAGATTAGGATATCGTCTATGAATACAATCACGAATTTATCCAGGTATGGTTTGCACACTCGGTTCATTAGGTCCATGAACACTGCAGGTGCATTAGGTAAACCAAATGGCATTACTTGGAATTCGTAATGTCCGTAACGCGTCCTAAAAGCTGTCTTGGGAATATCCTCCTCTCGAACTCTTAACTGATGGTACCCTGACCTTAGGTCGATCTTCGAGTATACACTCGATCCTTGTAATTGATCAAACAAGTCATCGATCCTAGGTAGTGGGTAACGATTCTTTACAGTAAGTTTGTTCAATTCCCGGTAATCAATACACATTCGGAAAGATTCGTCCTTCTTCTTAACGAATAGAAAAACGGAGCTCCCCAAGGTGATGAGCTGGGTCGGATAAAACCTTTATCAGACAACTCTTTCAATTGTTCTGACAATTCCTTCATTTCAGATGGTGCTAACCTATAAGGTGCTTTCGCCACAGGTGCCGCTCTAGGCACTAGTTCAATCTGGAATTCTACTTGACGGGGAGGTGGAAGACCAGGTAAATCTTCGGGGAATACTTCTGGGAACTCTTTAACGATCGGAACGTCTTCAACTAGTTTATCTTTCGATTTGTTTTCCGTTACATTAACCATGAATGCTTGGCATGCTTCATTCATGTATTTCACCAATCTGATATATGAGATGATACCGTATCGCGTTTTATTTTTGTCACCATGGACAATAAGAGTTTCACCATTTCTTGGAATATGCACGGCTTTCTCGTCACAAAGTATTCTAGCGCGGTGTTTGGATAACCAATCCATACCAATGACTACGTCAAACCTACCGAGCTGAATAGGCATGAGGTCGATGGGAAAAGGGTTGTCTTGTAGGATTATGGCACAACCACGAATTACGGTGTCGGTGCCAATTAGGTTTCCGTCCGCCATTTCAATTTCAAAAGTGGTGTTTAGTTTGGAAGGGGTAATGTTAAGCAAAGGAGCAAACGTAGTAGACACAAAACTTCTATCTGCTCCAGAATCAAATAATACCCTAGCACTATGATCTTTGAGTAAGAACGTACCCGTGACGACGTCAGGGTTTAGTGGGGCATCCTCCTCTTTTAACACATATGCTCTTCCTCGAGCGTTGTTTTGCTGACCGTTTCCTTTTGGACAGTGGCTCTTGAAGTGACCTACTTCTCCGCAGGAGTAGCAAGTCGGAGTTACAGGCTGTAGGTTGCTACCAGTAGCGGGATTCCTGCAATCCTTTGTCTGATGACCCACTTTCTGGCATTTCAAACATTTGATTGTGCAAGGTCCACTGTGGTGTAGTTTGCATCTGTTACACTGGGATTTTTGACCTTGGTATCCCTTGCCTTCAGTAGCAGCATAGGCCTTGGTGGTTTCTTGTCTTTGGTTTTGTTGATGGTGACGATTGTTTCGGTTTTGATGATACGGGTTATTGTTTCTATGGCCGTTGTTGTTAAAGTTGTTGTTGCGGTGGTTATTGTTACTGTGGTGGTGAGTGGTTCTTTTGTCATCAAGCTTTCTCTTGAGCTCATTATTGTACTTGACCTCTCAGTCCAGTAGTTTTTGAGCAAGTTCAATGGCTGCCTCCAGAGTTGGCGGGTTCGATGAAGTGACATTTCCCTCAATACTACGGGGAAGTCCTTCGATATACTTCTCCAGTTCTTTTTTGAAATTTGGTACAACAGTAGGACATAGTATTTTAAGCTCTTGGAATCTCCTGTTGTATGTTTTAAGGTCAATTCCTTTTACTACCGGTAAATGGAATTCATCTTCCTATTTTCTTAGTTCAGAACGGGGACAATATTTCTTCAGCATCTTGGTCTTAAACTCAGTCCAAGTGAGCTGGTAGGCTGCTGTCATTCCCATGGCTTTGACTGTAGCATTCCACCATGACAAAGCATCTTGCATGAGAGTTCCAGTAGTGAAAATGACTTTGTTGTCCTCGGTATAACCGCTTCTCTGAAAAACAGTTTCAGATCGTTCGAACCAGTGAGCAAGTTCAGTTACTCCTTCAGTACCTTTGTAGGAAGTTGGTTGACAACTCATGAAATCTTTGTAGGTACACTTGCGGTTTGCAGCTGTTTCACTTTCTCCTGTCGGTAGACTAGTGCCACTGTTGCGAGCATTTGCTGCCGCCTGTTCTGCCAAGACTGCATTTACATCGTCAGCGATTGCTTTTCGGATAGCTTCTGGAGTCATAGCAGGCGTAGCCGTTGAAGTTTCATGATTTGCGGCTGAGGTTGCTTTCCTTGTACGTGCCATAGTTCTATCAATATTGCAAAAGCATATTTTTAGAAATCTCATAATGATCACGTTAGGTTAGAATAAATTGGAAGGTAATTGAATATGGGTCATAATAATATAATATTAACCACAACAATTTGGGTTTATGAGGATAATAATTCTGGTTTATATCTGTAGGTACAGTAAATATCATATCATAAATACATTCACGACATGTCTGAATCAAATCACAACACACATGAGAACATAAATGATTGAATTGTACTGTATGAACCAACATTTCACGAGACAATATATGGCGAATCATAATGCATATGCAAGAAACAACCATGGAATACATAAATCAACATCAATATAATACATCCACACAACATAAGATTAATAACTTGTTCGATTTGTTTTACAAAACATAAAGATACAAGATTCTTTATTAATACAACATTGGTAGACTAAGACATCTCTTAGTTATATTGACACATCTCTGATCTATGGTCCTCCTGGTGCACCATCTAAGCGGAGCTGAAGATCTGCAATCACTGCCATCAAGGTCTCCACTGTCTGGTCTCGAGCTCTTTCCCTAGCCTGGGAATCCTCAACCATAAGTCTAAGAATCAGAACTTGAGATCTAACTCGGTCAAGCTCAGAGTCTAGTGTCTCAATCACTGTCTGCATCGAAGTAGTGACCTCTCCTAGTATAGAAATAGTCTCAATGGCTTCCTCTAAACTAGTACCTACTTGATCGAAGACTGTCTCCATCGCCAACTGACCAATCACAAGGTTCTCCACTTCTTCCCCAAGTGTCTCAATCTGCTCGAGTGGTAAGTCATCAAGAATCTCTGCAATGTCATCCAGACGATCCTCATGTCGGACTAATCTGGCTGCCAGTAGAGGTATGGTGTGATGGATGGGTTCTCCGGTAACCGGAAGAATCCTCGAAGTAGTTGTAGCCGAACTCTCTCCTAGTTCCATAGCTCTCGGTGCTCCTTCCTGGGATCTCCAGTTACGGATGATCGGTAGCAAGAAAGACCATCGGCGAGCATCGACCCTCTTGTGGGTCCCGGTGCGAACTGTAGCCTCATCTCTAACCTGGGCATAGGGGTCCGATAAAGATGGAACCAAGCGGTATGTCCTCTTGCAAGGTAGCAGAGGCTCACTGAGAGTAGCTGAGGGTGGAGAAGCAAGGGGTGGAGTAGAGGATGGTAATGGAACAGTGGTGGTCTGGTGATAGAAGATAGTAGGTGGTGGAACTGAAGATAGTGGTGTAAGTGGTGGTGTCCTGGAATGCTCAGGAGCTGGGGGTGGTGATATTACTGGAGTCGAAGTTGGTATGAGTGGGGCTGGTGGTGGTATGATCAGTGCTGGTGGTGCACGTACCCGTTTCCGGGGAGTGTGTTTGCGAACATAACTTTCTCCAGTGGTGGTCTGGTTCATATGGCTGGAGTTGTCGCACTCGTCCATGCTGGCGAATCGGGCCAGGTGATGGGATTGGTGATGCTGGAGGGGAAGTCTCCATGTCGGATGCCGGTAGAAATTGCTGGCTTTCCATGTACCGGTCAGTAGCAGGTGACATCGGTATAGCTGCCGTAGCAAAGTCTGAGGTGAATGGCATAGGATCCTCATTCTCTGAATCAGATGATACAGCGATAGGATGGGGTTTCGAAGACATAGTACTGTAATAATCCCGAATAGTAAATGTAAGCTATTAACATAATCATAAATATGTTAAACTTTGTTAAGAACTCGTATAGTAAGCAACATCCTAAAAATGTTGGAAGTGTGTAGGCACGGAGGGCATAAGGTGGTTTTTCTTTACAATGGTCCGTTTTAAAAAAAGTAGTTATAGTCCAATGTTTAAAATACATCTGGTTCTCTATAACCATGGGCTCTGATGCCAATCTGTAACACCCCCAATTTCGGATAGCAACAGCGGAAGACTTAATTGGGTGTTACGTAGTGGATCTTTAGTCATAACCATAGAAAACGACTTTAGAAAGACGTTTTAAGTTTATCATTCAAAATACAAGCATTTAAAATACAAAGATGTTTCATAGTTAACACGTTTATTTAGATTTGAATGATAAAACATTTATTTAACCACCCGTGCAGGGTTTAATGCCCACTCCGTGCCTTGAGTTCCAGCCTTTAGTTACCTGAGATAACATGCTAAAAGTCAACAAAAGTTGAGTGATATTCATAGGTTTAAGTTTAATAGTTTGAACACAAGTATAAGCGTTAATTGCATCGAATTACAATTAAACAAGTTAAAATCAAGTTGTTATTGCATTAAGCTCATGACACGCAACGCTTAACAGGCATCAAATATGATGTAAAGTATATAGGCCCTCGAGATGGGTATTTGCCAAAACCCATAAGTTTGTTCAAATAAATTGCGCCTGGGTGGCTCATCCTAGCAGACCCAAACGGGGATTTTCAGTCCCAAATAGATCTATTCACGACTATTTACGTTCACTCGCAAGTGATTAAGGTTCATGATTGAGGGACTTTTGGCAACAGCTACTTAAGCAATAATAACATCAGTCATAGCATACAAAAAGTTTGTGTTCATGTTTGTAGCATGTATCTCCCTCAAAAAGGATTTAAAAGTTTAAATGTGGGCTATGAACTCACCTTAGTAGTACAGTAGTGGTGGTAGTATCGTACTCAAACGATGAAAGGAAACGGCTTCAACACACGACCTATATTGTATATGGCAAGTTTTAGTGGTTTGATAGTCTAAGTTTGGTTTATCACGAATCATAACATTTAAGGTTTTATCGATTGGTAATTTATTTGTAACGTTAAGAATATGCATGTTTAAATGATCAAAGTTAATATAAATATAAAGTTATATATAAAGAATATAAAGTTATATATATATATATATATATATATATATTATATATATATATATATATAAACTCTTAGATATGTGCTCGTTCGTTGAAGTATATGAGATTTGCTAAGGAGATCGTTGTTTATAATCGAAGTTAGTTGATGATAAGTTAGGTTCTTCGTTAATGATTTCGTTAAGTGGTTATATATATGTATATATATTTATAAGTTATAAATATATATAATTATAGTGAAAAATGTGTCGTTAATGTCGAGTGACGAGTTTATAAAATAATTTTATAAACTTATAATTAGTTATTTCTGAGATAAACTTTAGATTTCACAAAGTTACACTTTTGACCCTAACGACACAATCTTTGCACCGTTAGTCCTTGGTTAAGTTTTTTTATTACATTTTAGGTCTAAAACCTTTAATATTTACATTTTATACTCAAAAGTTCCTGAATTTACAGTTTTCATCACAAGATTATCAAAATGACAGTTTTTACCGTAAGTTTCTGAATTTGGCAGTTTGAGTCCTTCGGTTAGTAGACTTTTGCAAAACAAGTCCGAAATTTATAAAAATCAAAGTTTACTATTTTTATTTCGTAACTAAGTTTAAAATAGCTTTTGTAACTTATACAAACTGCTTATTTTAGTCGAGAGCTTATTTTCAGCTTATGGGCTTTTAACGAGCTAAAGCTGCGGCCCATTATGGGTTTGCGAACCATTGAGTTTAGAGGGGTTTGGGCTTGGTTACGGGTTCACTTTAGGGTTGTAAAAATATAACAATTGAGCTTATACGATCAGCTTATACGAAAAGCTTATAATTAGCTTAGTGGGCTTATTAGCCCAATCACTAATATTTAGTTTTGTGAAAAACTAATTCTAGGTCGATTACTTTAGATTTAAATAAGGTTCGAGATAAGTTTACTAGGTTGAAAGAAATACGTGACTCGTTAGTTTGGTAGCTCGACTATTAGGTCGAGCCATAAAATGCATGGTTTGTGTGTCGAGATAAGAAAATACGAGACCAAAGCTAACGTGACTTAGTTATTTGAAAACAGTTTTAAAAGTCTAAAAATTATTCTAAGTGTTTTATAAATTTCGCATGTGTTCAAAGTGACATAGAAATGTGTGATTTTTATGGTTGATATGTTTGTATAGGGTTCGAATATTAGTTGTTCTCGATAGTTAGCATGGCCAACATTTAGAGTGTCGAATAAAACATATGTGTTATTAAGGAAGTTTACGAGATATCGAAACAAAATGAATCGTGACATGCAAATGTAAACCAACGTAAGAAATTGAAAAAGTGAGGAAATGGCTTACTTCACCTCAAAAGGTGGGGCGTATCACCAAGTCGAGACTGAGTTAGACCAAAAGGATTGTGTAGCTCGATTCTTGACCTTCCAAAGATATAGGAACAAGTTTGATATAGACCTTGGCTTGATTCGAATGCTTCGAAATTTAGGCTAAGCTAGGTGAATTTAGGAACTATGAAACACTTAGTGAATTTTGAGTTGGATGTATTTGTGTTGTTAGAATGCTGATCGGTTTGAGGGTATTTAAAGGCAATTTTTGAGTGTTAATACGAATGAAATGATGAAAAATGATGAGGATTGTAAGAGTGTCATTGAATGGTCACTGACAATCCAAATTGAGTGTGGAAATAAACCAAATGATGGTTGTTTTTGGTGCTATTGGCCGGCGCTAAGGACCAAGGAGGTGATGACAAAATAATTTCTAAGGGTTAGTTCTTGTGGCTTGTTCGATTATCCCATGTGTTTAACACATCTTTGACGTGATCTAAAATAAATGTAGAGTTCGTTTGCAAGTTTGTATACTCGATAATAGCTTGAACGAATTCATTTGCTAGCCAAAACATATTTTTGGTTTGAGTTGGTGTTACACGAGACACATCTTAGCTAAAATGTGAAACTTGGGTTATGTTTATAATATGTCGAGTGTGTCGAGCTTGGGAGATTTTTAAGTAAGTAAATAGTCGAGTTAGGATGTGAGGTTTGTTGCACTCGATTCTTAGTTTGGTCGATAATTGAGTTGAGCAAAATAGTGATATGGTTGTTAAGCTAGATCGTTCGAAATTTAGCCAAAGTGTTCGATTCTTGAGCAGCCAAATCGAAATGTATATATGACATCTTTGGGCTTTGGTTTTGTGATTGGGCTCGTTCGGTGGACTGGCCCAAAGAAAAGAAATGAAAAATGATAATGGTCTGTTTGGTATGTTTAGTTTGCCGAATTATTGGGCTAAGGCCCAATGAGTCTAGCAGTCCATTTAGGTATTAGGTCGAGGCCCAATATAGTTACTGAGTATTCGTGATAATTTTCGTGAGCTCGGAACTGTATTTGACCACGTTTGGTTAATTGACGAACGTATAAACGTTAAATATTAAACGTTAATTGTTTTAAATAATTCGCGATTTTAGACTATCAAGGTTCGTGTGTTTGCATCGTTCCTAGTTAAATGGGGAATCACAAATATCGTTGTGATTTAAAATAGTGTAGCATGAATAATAAAAAAAAATTTGTTACCAGTAGAAATGGTTATTAAATAACGTAATGATTCATTAGTTATTTATTAGCATTTACTATTCATAGGGAAAATTACGAGAGGTTACAACTAAATACCCAAAACAAACATGCTTTGTTTGACTAAATATTACAAAAGGCCACACAAACAAAAAATACATGTGACCATTGGATGAACAATAGTCACACAAAATGCACATTTCTTCACTTTAAACAGCACATGGTCACACTTATTAACACTTTTGGCCACTTTATGCTTAATTGTATGTGACTAAATACCCAAAATAAACATGCTTTGTGTGACTAAATATTACAAAAGGCCACATAAACTAAAAATTCATGTGACCATTGGATGATCAACAGTCACACAAAATACACATTTCTTCACTTTAAACAGCATATGGTCAAACTTATTAACACTTATTGCCACTTTATGCTGAATTGTATGTGACTAAATACCAAAAACAAACATGCTTTGTGTGACTAAATATTACAAAGGACAGGCCACACAAACTAAAATTCTTGTGACCATTGGATGATCAATAGTCACACAAAATACACATTTCTTCACTTTAAACAGCATATGGTCACACTTATTAACACTTTTGGCGACTTTGTCCTTAGTTGTATGTGACTAAATACCCAAAACAAACATGCTTTGTGTGACTAAATATTACAAAAGGCCGCACAAACTAAAAATTCATGTGATCGTTGGATGATCAATAGTCACATAAAATGCACATTTCTTCACTTTAAACAGAATATGGTCACACTTATTAACACTTTTGTCCAATTTATGCTTAATTGTATGTGACTAAATACCCAAAACAAACATGCTTTGTGTGACTAAATAATACAAAAGGCCACACAAACTAAAATTCATGTGACCATTGGATGATCAATAGTCACACAAAATAAACATTTTTTCACTTTAAACAACATATGGTCACACTTATTAACACTTTTGGCCACTTTATGCTTAATTGTATGTGACTAAATACCCAAAACTAAACTGCTTTGTGTTACTAAATATTACAAAAGGCACACAAACTAAAAATTTATGTGACCATTGGATGATCAATAGTCACACAAAAATACATTTTTTTACTTTTAAACAGCATATGATCACACTTATTAACATTTTTTGCCACTTTATGCTAATTGTATATGACTAAATATCCCAAAACAAACATGCATTGTGTGACTAGATATTACAAAAGGCCACGTAAACTAAAAATTATTCGATCATTGGATGATCAATAGTCACACAAAATGCACATTTCTTCACTTTAAACAGCATATGATCACACTTATTAACACTTTTGGCCACTTTATGCTTAATAATACGTGACTAAAGACCCAAAACAACATGCTTTGTGTGCCTAAAATTACAAAAGGCCACACAAACTAAAAATTCATGTGACCATTGGATGATCAATAGTCACACAAAATACATATTTTTCACTTTAAACAGCATATAGTCACACTTATTAACACTTTTGGCCACTTTATGCTTAATTGTAGTGACTAAATACCAAACAAACTGCTTTTGTGACTTAATATTACAAAAGGCCCACAAACTAAAAATTCATGTGACCATTGGATGATCAATAGTCACATAAAATACACATTTCTTCCTTTAAACAGCACATGGTCACACTTATTAACACTTTGGCCCTTTATGCTAATTTATGTGACTAGATACAAAAAAAAAACATGCTTGTTTGACTAAATATTACAAAAGGCCACACAAACTAAAAATTCATGTGACCATTGATGATCAATAGTCACACAAAATGCACATTTCTCACTTTAACAGCATATGGTCACACTTATAACACTTTTGGTACTTTATGCTTAATTGTATGTGACTAAATATCCAAAACAAACATGCTTTATGTGACTAAATATAACAAAGGCCACATAAACTAAAATTCATGTGACCATTGGATGATCAATAGTCACACAAAATACACATTTCTTCACTTAAACAGCATATGGTCAACTTATTAACACTTATGCCACTTTATGCTAATTGTATGAGACTAAATACCCAAAACAAACATGCTTTGTGTGACTAAATATTACAAAAGGCCACACAAACTAAAATTCATGTGACCATTGGATGATCAATAGTCACACAAAATAAACATTTTTTCACTTAAACACATATGGTCACACTTATTAACACTTTTGGCCACTTTATGCTTAATTGTATGTACTAAATACCAAAACAAACATGCTTTGCGTGACTAAATATTACAAAAGCCACACAAACTAAAAATTCATGTAACAGTCACACAAAATGCACATTTCTTCACTTTAAACTGCATATGTCACACTTATAACACTTTTGGCCACTTATGCTTAATTATGTGACTAAATACCCAAAACAAACTGCTTTGTGACTAATATACAAAAGGCAACACAACTAAAAATTCATGTGACCATTGGATGATCAATAGTCACACAAATACATATTTTTTCACTTTAACAAATAGATCACACTTATTAACACTTTTGGTCACTTTATGCTTAATTGTATGTGACTAAATACCCAAACTAACTGTTTGTGTTACTAAATATTACAAAAGGCCACACAAACTAAAAATTTATGTGACCATTGGATGATCAATAGTCACACAAAATACACATTTTTTTTACTTTAAATAGCATATGATCACACTTATTAACATTTTTGGCCACTTTATGCGTAATTGTATTGACTAAATATCCAAAACAAACATGCTTTGTGTGACTAGATATTACAAAAGGCCACGTAAACCAAAAATTCATGTCGATCATTGGATGATCAATAGTCACACAAAATGCACATTTCTTCACTTTAAACAGCATATGATCACACTTATTAACACTTTTGGCCACTTTATGCTTAATAATACGTGACTAAAACCCAAAACAAACATGCTTTGTGTGCCTAAATATTACAAAAGGCCACACAAACTAAAAATTCATGTGAACATTGGATGATCAATAGTCACACAAAATACATATTTTTTCACTTTAAACAGCATATAGTCACACTTATTAACACTTTTGGCCACTTATGTTTAATTGTATGTGACTAAATACCCAAAACAAACATGCTTTGTGTGACTTAATATTACAAAAGGCCACACAAACTAAAAATTCATGTGACCATTGGATGATCAATAGTCACATAAAATACACATTTCTTCACTTTAAACAGCACATGGTCACACTTATTAACACTTTTGGCCCCTTTATGCTTAATTTATTTGACTAGATACCAAAAAAACATGCTTTGTTTGACTAAATATTACAAAAGGCCACACAAACTAAAAATTCATGTGACCATTGGATGATCAATAGTCACACAAAATGCACATTTCTTCACTTTAAACAGCATATGGTCACACTTATTAACACTTTTGGTTACTTTAGGCTTAATTGTATGTGACTAAATATCCAAAACAAACATGCTTTATGTGACTAAATATAACAAAAGGCCACAAAACTAAAAATTCATGTGACCATTGGATGATCAATAGTCACACAAAATACACATTTCTTCACTTTAAACAGCATATGGTCAAACTTATTAACACTTATGACACTTTATGCTGAATTGTATGAGACTAAATACCCAAAACAAACATTCTTTGTGTGACTAAATATTACAAAAGGCCACACAAACTAAAAATTCATGTGACCATTGGATGATCAATAGTCACAACAAAATGCACATTTCTTCACTTTAAACAGCATATAGTCACACTTATTAACACTTTTGGCCACTTTATGCTTAATTATATGTGACTAAATACCCAAAACAAACAGTGCTTCTTGTGACTAAATATTATTAAAGGCACACAAACTAAAAATTCATGTGACCATTGGATGATCAATAGTCACACAAAATACATATTTTTTCACTTTAAACAAAATATGATCACACTTATTTAAACTTTTGGCCACTTTATGCTTAATTGTATGTGACTAAATACTCAAAACAAACATGCTTTGTGTACTAAATATTACAAAAGGCCACACAAACTAAAAATTTATGTGACCATTGGATGATCAATAGTCACACAAAATACACATTTTTTCACTTTAAACAGCATATGATCAGACTTATTAACATTTTGGCCACTTTATGCTAATTGTATATGACTAAATACCAAAACAAACATGCTTTGTGTGATTAGATATTACAAAAGGCCACAAAACTAAAAATTCATTCGATCATTGGATGATCAATAGTCACACAAAATGCACTATTTTTTCACTTTAAACAGCATATGATCAACTTATTAACACTTTTGGCCACTTTATGCTTAATTATATGTGACTAAATGACCCAAAAACAAACATGCTTTGTGTGCCTAAAATTACAAAAGGCCACACAAACTAAAAATTCATGTGACCATTGGATGATCAATAGTCACACAAAATCACATTTCTTCACTTTAAACAGCATATGGTCACACTTATTAACACTTTTGGCCACTTTATGCTTAATTGTATGTGACTAAATACCCAAAACAAACATGCTTTTGTGACTAAATATTACAAAAGGCAACACAAACTAAAAATTCATGTGACCATTGGATGATCAATAGTCACACAAAATACACATTTCTTCACTTTAAACACATATGGTCACAACTTATTAACACTTTTGGCCACTTTATGCTAATTGTATGTGACTAAATACCCAAACAAACATGCATTGTGTGACTAAATATTACAAAAGGCCACACAAACTAAAAATTCATGTGACCATTGGATGATCAATAGTCACACAAAATACACATTTCTTCACCTTAAACAGCATATGGTCACACTTATTAACACTTTTGGCCACTTTATGCCTAAGTTGTATGTGACTAAATACCCAAAACAAACATGCTTTGTGTGACTAAATATTACAAAAGGCCACAAACAAAAAATTCATGTGATCATTGGATGATCAATAGTCACACAAAATGCACATTTCTTCACTTGAAACAGCATATGGTCACACTTATTAACACTTTTGGTCACTTTATGCTTAATATGTAATGACTAAATACCCAAAACAAACATGTTTGTGTGACTAAATATTACAAAAGGCCACACAAACTAAAAATTCATGTGACCATTGGATGATCAATAGTCACACAAAATACACATTTTTTCACTTAAACAGCATATGGTCACACTTATTAACACTTTTGGCCACTTTATGCTTAATTGTATGTTACTAAATACCCAAAACAAACATGCTTTGTGTGACTAAATATTACAAAAGGCCACACAAACTAAAAATTCATGTGACCATTGGATGATCAATAGTCACACAAAATACACATTTCTTCACTTTAAACAGCACGTAGTCACACTTATTAACACTTTTGGCCACTTTATGCTTAATTGTATGTGACTAAATACCCAAAAAAAATGCTTTGTTTGACTAAATATTACAAAAGGCCACACAAACTAAAAAATTCATGGACCATTGGATGATCAATAGTCACACAAAATGCACATTTCTTCACTTTAAACAGCATATGGTCACACTTATTAACACTTTTGGTCACTTTATGCTTAATTGTATGTGACTAAATACCCAAAACAAACATGCTTTGTGTGACTAAATATTACAAAAGGCCACATAAACTAAAAATTCATGTGACCATATGGATGATCAATAGTCACACAAAATACACATTTCTTCACTTTAAACAGCATATGGTCAAACTTATTAACACTTATGGCCACTTTATGCTGAATTGTATGTGACTAAATACCCAAAACAAACATGCTTTGTGTGACTAAATATTACAAAAGGCCACACAAACTAAAAATTCATGTGACCATTGGATGATCAATAGTCAACAAAACGCACATTTCTTTACTTTAAACAGCATTATTCACACTTATTAACACTTTTGGCCACTTTATGCTTAATTATATGTAACTAAATACCCAAAACAAACATGCTTTTTGTGACTAAATATTACAAAAGGCAACAAAACTAAAAATTCATGTGACCTTTGGATGATCAATAGTCACACAAAATACACATTTTTTTCACCTTAAATAGCATATGATCACACTTATTAACACTTTTGGCCACTTTATGCTTAATGTATGTGACTAAATACCCAAAACAAACACGCTTTGTGTGACTCAATATTACAAAAGGCCACACAAACTAAAAATTCATGTGACCATTGGATGATCAATAGTCACACAAAATGCACATTTCTTTACTTTAAACAGCATATAGTCACACTTATTAACACTTTTGGCCACTTTTCTATTATTGTATAATAAATACCCAAAACAAACATGCTTTTGTGACTAAATATTACAAAAGGCACAAACTAAAAATCATGGATCATTGGATGACAATATCATGTAAAAATCACATTTTTCACTTAAACAGCATATGTCACACTATTAACACTTTTGGCCACTTTATCTTTAATTGTATGTGATAATACCCAAAACAAACTGCTTTGTGTACAAAATATTCAAAGGCCACACAAACTAAAATTCATGTGACTTGATGATCAATGCAAAAACACATTTTCATTAAAAATGTACATTTAAATTGCCACTTGCTAATTATGACAAACCCAAAACAAACTGTTGTGACAAATTTACAAGGCAAAAACAAAATATGACCTTGGGTCAAGTCACCAAAAATTTTCACTTAACATATGTCACACTTAAATTTGCACTTAGCTTAATTATGACAATACCCAAAAAATGTTGTACTAATTTACAAAAGGACACAAAATATTGCTTGATGTAATATCACAAAACACATTTTACTTAAACACATACACATTTTAATTGGCATTTGCTTAATTGTGGCTAAATACCAAAAAATGCTTTGTGACAATTTACAAGCCCAAACTAAATTAGTGCTGATGTAAGTACACAAAATACATTTACTTTAAACTTGTCCACTTAACTTGGCACTTTTCTGTTGTATGATAATACCAACAATGCTTTTTGAAATATACAAAAGGCCACCAAACAAAAATTCTGATCATGATCAATGTCACTAAATCTTTTTCACTGAAACCATTGTCCACTTTAACTTTTTGCACTTTATGCTAATTGTAGTATACCAAAAAAACATGCTTTGTTGACTATATTACAAAGCCACATAATATGTGACTTGGAGTCAATAGCACACAAAAACCTTATCCTTTAACAACATATGTACACTTTACACTTGGCCATATGCTTAATTTGAACTAATCCAAAACAAATGTTGTGACTAATTTACAAAAGGCACAAACAAAATATGTGACCTTGATGATCAATATCCCAAATAAATTTCACTTAAACAGGCCACACAAACTAAAAATTCATGTGACCTTGGATGATCAATAGTCACACAAAATGCACATTTCTTCACTTTAAAAGCATATGGTCACACTTATAACACTTTTGGCCACTTTAGCTTATTTATATGTGACTAAAACCCAAAACAAACATGCTTTGTGTGACTAAATATTACAAAAGGCCACACAAACTAAAAATCATGTGACCATTGGATGATCAATAGTCACACAAAATGCACATTTCTTCACTTTAAACAGCATATGGTCACACTTATTAACACTTTTGGCCACTTTATGCTTAATTTTATGTGACTAAATACCCAAAACAAACATGCTTTTGTGACTAAATATTACAAAAGGCCACACAACTAAAAATTCATGTGACCATTGAATGATCAATAGTCACACAAAATACACTTTTTTCACTTTAAACAGCATATGATCACACTTATTAACACTTTTGGTCCACTTTATGCTTAATTGTATTTGACTAAATACCCAAAAAAACATGCTTTTGTGACTAAATATTACAAAAGGCCACACAAACTAAAAATTCATGTGACCATTGGATGATCAATAGTCACACAAAATGCACATTTCTTCACTTTTAAACAGCAATATGTCACACTTATTAACACTTTGGCACTTTATGTTAATTGTATATGACTAAATACCCAAAAAAACATGCTTTGTGTGACTAAATATTACAAAAGGCCACAAAACTAAAAATTCATGTGACATTGGATGATCAATAGTCACACAAAAATACACATTTTTTACTTAAACAGCATATGGTCAACTTATTAACACTTTTGGCACTTTATGCTTAATTGTATGTGACTAATACCAAAAACAAACATGCTTTGTGTGACTAAATATTACAAAAGGCCACACAAACTAAAAATTCATTGTGACCATTGGATGATCAATAGTCACACAAAATACACATTTTTCACTTTAAACAGCATATGTCACACTTATTAAACACCTTTTGGCCACTTTATGCTTAATTATATGTGACTAAATTCCCAAAACAAACATGCTTTGTGTGACTAAATATTACAAAAGGCACACAAACTAAAAATTATGTGACCTATTGGATGATCAATAGTCACACAAATACACATTTTTTCACTTTAAACAGGATATGATCACACTTATTAACACTTTTGGCCACTTTATGCTTAATTGTATGTGACTAAATACCCAAAACAAACATGCTTTGTTTTGACTAAAATATACAAAAGGCCACACAAACTAAAAATTCATGTGACCTTGGCATGATCAATAGTCACACAAAAGCACATTTTTTCACTTTAAACAGCATATGGTCACACTTATTAACACTTTTGGCACTTTATGCTTATTTTATGTGACTAAATACCCAAAAACAAACATGCTTTGTTTGTGACTAAATATTACAAAAGGCCACACAACTAAAAATTCATGTGACCTTTGGATGATCAATAGTCACACAAAATACACATTTTTTCACTTTAACAGCATATGTCACACTTATTAACACTTTTGGCCACTTATGCTTAATTGTATGTGACTAAATACCCAAAACAAACATGCTTTGTGTGACTAAATATTATCAAAAAGGCCACACAAACTAAAAATTATGTGACTTGGATGATCAATAGTCACACAAAATACACATTCTTTCACTTTAAACACATATGTCAACTTATTAACACTTTTGGCCACTTTATGCTTAATTGTATGGACTTAAATACCCAAAACAACATGCTTTGTGTGACAAAATATTACAAAAGGCCACACAAACTAAAATTCATGTGACTTCATGGATGATCAATAGTCACACAAAATCACATTTCTTCACTTTAAACATTATGGTCACACTTATTAACACTTTTGGCACTTTATGCTTATTGTATGGTACTAAATACCCAAAACTAAACATGCTTTGTGTGACTAAATATTACAAAAGGCCACACAAAACTAAAAATTCATGTGACATTGGATGATCAATAGTCACACATAAAATACACATTTTTTCACTTTAAACGCACTTGTCACACTTATTAACACTTTTGCCACTTTATGCTTAATTGTATGTGACTAAATACCAAAACAAACATGCTTTGTGTGACTAATATTACAAAAGGCACACAAACTAAAAATTCATGTGACATTGGATGATCAATAGTCACATCAAAATACACATTTTTCACTTTAAACAGCATATGGTCACACTTATTAACACTTTTGGCCACTTTATGCTTAATTGTATGTGACTAAATACCCAAAACAAACATGCTTTGTGTGACTAAATATTACAAAAGGCCACACAAACTAAAAATTTATGTGACATGGATGATCAA